>CM043020.1:14098766-14465699 GCA_023690525.1 Holotrichia oblita | reverse complement strand
GCGTTTTATATTATAATCATTCTACGGTTCCCCTTTTTGCCCTCTTTGTTTTCCCGGAGATTTCATTGCGTTCCCATTGATTAAAAATTCTTTAATTTCAAATGTCAATCATTTCGACTCTCACTTCGGAATTTCGTATTACTTTCAGTCGGCGATGTGATATACCATTTTAGGTTATAAATATTCAAGACGAAATGGGGGAAAATTGCATTAATCTCGTTGATATACACCATTCGATGCACATGTAGTGTTGTCTTTAAATTCTTGTTTCATTGTAATAGAATTATGTAAAAGTTCACATTGGACTCAGTGGAAAAGGTATTCATTTAAATTAGATAAATGAATAATGCTCGTAAAAGCGCGAATTAGGCTAACATTTTAGTCGAAATTAAGACATCTAAGTATATTTATAATAATTACATCACGCATATAGGGAACACAGTAACTAAAAACCCCTAGATAACACACATGACAGCAGCTCTGAATTAATTAATCATTTTTAATTATAATTATTCTTTGTGAGCAGAAAAGAGAGCTCACAATACGTATTATGCTTTTGAATGAAGCTGCAAAAAATAAATACTTATACACCGGGTTCGCACAATATTTCTCAAAGGGTCAAACGAGAGAGGGAGGAAAAAAAAACACATCTAAATTGTTAAATAATCTTCACAGTGCACTGCACAGAATGCGTTCTTTTGTTCTTTTGTTTAAGTTTTAAACAGCTCATTTAGCTAATACACCGGAACACACGGGGATCATAGTTTTAAAGAATTACCCTGCCATTACATTTTACGACGCTGTTTGCCAGGACGCTCCAAAACTGTTATCTCTTACTTTGTAATCTGTTTAATCATCTATGTAAGTCGATTAAACAGAGTGGCTAGATTAAAGAACTCCTTGTTGAAACGATAGTTAGTAATAGTTAAAGTGGAATTATGAGATATAAATGGCGCATTGCGAAAAACTAATTGTTTGAAATCATATTTTCTGGAGTTTGGTAATTTGCTTTAATATGTCTTAATATAGGTATAAAATGATCAAGATTATGCTACAAACAACATATCGGTAACATAATGGCCCTCAGGCGTATTTGTTTGATTATTTCAAGAATTGTTCAAGGTCAAATAAGTTGATCAAAAATTAATCAACTCCTTCGAAATGTCCTCCAGTAGCTATTAGATTCGAATAGATTGTTAATGTAAAGTTTGGTGTCTTTTTAGGTACTATTGCACTAAATTGCATTTGGTTGTAGGTGCAATTGCAGATGATATGTTTTGTCGCTTCCCTGTGTTCCAAAAGCAGAATTGCCTTTTACCATTATCCACTTTGCACATTTTCTTGAGATGGTATCTCAAGGGCCATGGCCATGGTAATGAACTGTTTGGTTTTACTTAGCTTTGGAGTGTTGATCCAGTGCGAAATTTTATATTCAATCTCCCAGAGTCTGCCCACATAAGCAACCCGCTTTGGTTTTACTAGTGATGCGTTTGATTGAGTGAGGCTATGATTATACGAGGGTGGTTTGATAAATCAGCGTTTTATTTCCCAAGATAGGATCCTCCTAGCTCGATCCATTTAGTCCATCGTTTTTCCAATTTTTTTATTCCTTCCAAAAAATTGATTTTCTCAAGGCCTTCAAAATAGGCGTTCGTTTCAGTGATGACCTCTTCATTGACCCAAGTCATTTCTTGAAGTTTGGAAATAGGTGGAAGTCCATGGTGCCAAATCTGGCGAATAAGGTGGGTGAGATAGCAGTTCGTATCCTAATTTATGGAATTTAGCCATGGTGACTACACACGGGCGGGTGCACCCGTGAATTGCCCTGATGAAACAGCACCTTTTTTCTTCGACAAATGCTGTCGTTTCCGCTTCAAATCAATACCGAATCTGTCCAAAGGCTCTGAATAATATGCGCTGGTGATCGTTTTACCTTTTTCCCAGAAAATTGTGGCCATGACCTTGTTGGTCGACGCACCCACCTTGGCCTTCTTTGATGCACGTTCAACCGAAGAAACCCACTGTCTTGACTGTTCTTTGGTTTCTGGTGTGATGTGGTAGATCCATGATTTGTCTATGATAACAAGACGGCGCAAAAATTCGTTCGGATTGCAGGTGAGCATCGCCAAACACTTCTTTGAAATGGTCACACGGTTGCGCTCATGTAAAATGTGATGTACTCGCTCATTTGAGATCCCTACACCCTCAGCCACTTCACGCTTTAACTTTGATCGTCCAATATCATTCGATTTTAAAGATGATTTCTGCCGTGACGACCTCTTTTGGTTGACCTGAACGTGCGACGTTACTTGTGCTGGTACGACCATAATGGAACTCAGTAAACCACTGCTTAACCATTGAAATTGATGGTGCAGAGTTCCATAATATTTGTGGGGTTTGTTGGCCTCTTAATCAGCACACGACATTCACTTTTTTCATTTTCGTTAAAATTCACGACGTCGCACATTGGGGTATTTTGCCATTCTAGGCGGTCAAAAGTTTTTCTTTTGCATTTCAATCTAAATAAGTTTAGCAATCAGCTTAAGCTATAAAAAGTGTTGTGTGGCCTTTTATTAAAAAATAAAATAAAGTTAACTCAAGAAAATGTATTCGTTTTGATTTTGTCAAAACTTTACTGAAACAAATATGATAAAATATATCAAAACCGTGATTCTTCATCCAGTTCGATATCTTCGTTTTCCGAAACCTTGTTTGAATAGGAATGTTCGTTGTCAGTGTGAGACCCAGCTGGATTTAGTAAATCAATTGAATCTTTTGTAAAAGGAATCGTCCTCCTTTTGGGGTTGGTTTCAAGTTAGTAATAAGAGGGTCTGAGCTAAGTAATAACCTGTTTATTACATCAAAGTCTCCCTAGACAACTTTCGGGCAAAATTCTGCCTGTACAGCCTGAAATGTTTATTTCGTATCTTAGCGGCTTCTTCGGAAAGCAATCTTATTGGCAATACTGCATTTCCTATAACAGTTGCCCCGTGAACCAGAAGATCGCGGTAACTCGACGTGTCAACCACGCTAGAGGCGAGAATCTTCTGACTTGTTCAGCCTCCAGCGTGGTTGACACGTCGAGTTAACCCAATTTTGCTTCTGAAGAAGCCATTTACATTAGTGGCGAAACGTCGAATTTGAGTAAGTTGTATATATATTTTTTGTATTTTTGTTTTTAATTTTCATTTTTGTTTTATTTTATTTTGTATTGTATATATGTAGGTATTTTATTATAACGCGGTGAAAACCCGGAAACCCTCATAAGAAACAACTTTTTTTTTGATGGTTAAATCGTTAAATTCTTACGAGGTAGCCCCACCACTTTCGCATCTACCATTGTAAGTGTCATGATATGATTCACAGAATAACACTTGTCTTCAAAATTTATTCTTATTGGACGACAGTATCGAGGTGAAGATGGGGTTGGGTTTTGCCATATTGCTGTCTGTTTAGCACAAATTAGTCGAAGGGGCAAAAAAGAAATTGGCATCAGAGGCATTATTTTGTACTGCGTCACAACCCTTACACATCACTTATACAAATCAGCTGTAATATGTGACGTTCTTCTGGACTTAAGTTATAAATAACGTCATTCAATTATGTTGTAACCTTTTCAGTGTGGTCCAGTAAGCCTTGTAAATTTACTTCGGCGTACGTTTCGGTCACTTCAAAATGTTCTTTCGGCGGATGGCAATCACTTTTTGCTTTTTGGAGCAGGCTATAATTGGGGAAACATTTTTTATTTGTGCTTCTAATTATTTCGTATTATCTGCGTCAGCATCCACAGACATTGAACGAGCTTCGAAGCTCGCTTTGGAGAAGAAATTACTTGTTTCTTTATATTCGAAGCATCTCTTTTTCCAGAAGTTTGTAATTTAATCTGCGCAGCATGCTGTAACACGTCATCATCTATCGCACTACGAAGCTCTTCGGTTTTTCTTCTTTTACTGCTTTCACTCGAATTAGTGAAGAATTTTGATGGTCGACCTGATCTTCGCTGCTGTACTGTCGGTATTTCAAATGTTTTCTGTAGTCATTTGTCATTATTTCCTCTGTTTGAATTCAGATTTTATATAGGAAATTTTACGCTTCAAGTTCTTTATCTCGTCTTTAGAGTAGTCTTCGCGAGACAAGAAATAAGTCTCCAAATATTTTAACTTTTCTTCAAAATTGGGAAAGTTTTGCTTCTGCATTTTATCGTACATCACTGGATGACACTAAAATAAATGAATGCTCTGAAAAAATAATTTAAACGCTGGATTGAATATTTGTAATTTTTTTACTATTATGTTTGATGATTGATAGATCGAGACAGTGCGGCAGGATGCGCCCTATTTGATCATTATTATATTATATGAACTCTTATCTTGTATTAACATTGAAATAATTATCTGGACGCATCCTGAAGTACAACTAAACCTATTTCATATACTAAAATGTGGTTGAAAATTCAAAAAAATTAGAATCCGTTTTGAAATGGCCATAATATTATTAATACATTAAATAATAAACCAATAGTTACGAATAGTGTGTATTCTTACCGGCTGTTTCCAGATCCATTACCGTATTTATGGAGAAAATCACTCAACATAAAGAAATACGTTTTAACTGTAGCGGTTGAAAAGCCGAGAAAGGAGCCGGTGAAAGGCCGAAGAGAGGCTGCCAAAGAGGTTGGGGTATTGGTCTCTACTTATTTAATTTTTTAAGTCATCGATGTTTTCTACATGCTTTGATTTTTTTGAAAATAACTTTGGCCGCCTAGAATGGCAAAATATCCCACTGTGCGCCGTCTCCTTTGAATGCCTGTCAAACACAAACTAAATGACGCAGCTGGTCAAAACTTGTGCAATAGTCTATTGATAGATGGCAGTTGGCGGGAGTACTGCTAAATTTTAAATTACTGCACGGGGAATTCAAAAAGTCACTGATTTGTCAAACCATCCTCGTAGCCAAGTGCGTCCAAAGGATCAATTTAGACTTTAACCCCAGCGACGGTAAGTCGATGACCTTCTACGACGACGAATGTTACATTTAAGTTTCTGATGTAAGAAAATTCAGAGTAGGACGCATACGGACTGATACTACACCGTCATAGTTGGCCCTTACAATGATTACTAAGTCATCCGGTTTGATAACCTACCAAGGATTTTGTCTCCAACCAGTGACTACAATAAATGCCCCATCACTACTACTTTTGCCGTAGAATCTCCTATATTTGCAGATACGATTCAGCTTTTATTGAATCTGTGTGGAGTTCCCTGCTCCACCCAGGAACTTCTTCTGTAATTAACATTTAGTTGAACAGGGGCGCATGATTTGTAGTTTCCCAATTAAGGTATTCTATTCTGTTGGTGTGTTAGTTTCTTCCTTATTTCGAAACTACTTTGACGCCATTTGATAGTGGTTGACACGATCGGACTCGGTTGTTTTTAAAGTCGTTAAGCACCTTTACAATTTCCTCTAATGAAGTCTATACAAAAACAATTCAATACATTTTTATATTCAATAAATAGATGAGCATTCGATACTATGAGTTACGTGCATTTATATCACCATGGAAACACTAATTTAAATAGTAATTCAAGTCTAGTAACATAGTGCAATTAAAGGAAGTGCTTTGTTTCATACACCAAATTGCAGGTAATTGTAATATTAATATTGTCTATCGAAATAGAAACCGATTCTATAATTGCACGCGACAATAATGTTTAAAATATACATACATTTGGTCGATGTGGCACAATCATTGTAATCTGAACAAATTTCCAATCTATTTAATCTGATAGTTCTTCAATAATCATCTTCCTTTGTTCTGTACTGCATGTGGAAATTATTTAAGCAATTACGATTGAAATCAATATCGGTTAAATCATCTAAATAGTGTTACACACACTCCATTTCCACTAATTCGGTAGAAACGAACTGATTTATTCACTTAGCTTATCTACCGCTTCGGCATGCGAAGATATTTTGTTCACGTAGTCAGTTCAGTTCAAAATTAACCTCACCACAAATTTAAATTTGTTACTTCACCGCCAGCGTTAATTTCAAAGCGGAATAATGAAATTTCGCCCGTTATTGCATTATTGGTTCTGTTGCAAGTTTCGTTTCCATTAAACTGAATGTTGTTTTGCAAATATACTAACAAAAACTATAATAGATTTAGATTTAGTATAGTTTAGTGCACGCAAGAAATACTGTCGCATCTTTCGAGTGTCCATTGTTGTTGATCAACTCCCTCGTAATCTTATTAAAATAATATAGAGGAGGTACTTGAGTCCGTGCCAAATCCCGTCCCCGTCGGGTTTTAGTTCATGTCGCCGGCGCTGACGCATTTCGACTAAATTCGACGGTGTTTATTAGTTAATCGCACGCTGCGAAGACACCGTTGCCGGATTAAAACGTTCCTTGAGTGTAATTGCACAGTTTGCAGTTCGTTCCATAGACGCACAGCCATTGTCTCCTTGCAGACACAATCGGGGGTGGTAGACAGGCCCTTTGTGCATGAAGTAGTAGGTATATCGTGTTGTTGAGTTAGAAGGAGAAGGGTCATCAACTTCACTTGTTCACTGTCTCCTACACACAAGGACTGGATGTAAACGATCCGAACGTTATTTACACTAAGAGAGAACTCTAGAGCGTCGAAGAAATGCAGTTTTTCCAAGCGTAAATTCTTCTATCACATTGGATATTTTATTTCACTTGTTTCGTATATTATATTCCATAACAAGCTTTTGTTTTGTTGAAGAAAAGGTTGAAGTTGAGGTTAAACTAGCTGAAACGTTATAGTAACGTTTCTAATACCTTGTCTATTAAGGTACCAGCTTAGAACCACTTCACTCGTTCTGTTTAATTCCAAGAGATTAGAGAACACACATTTTTCCGGTTATAAGAGCATCAGTTTATGCAGAAAGATGTAATACGCGAGCTGCCACTTACATAGGAATGCTCTTATGCGAAACAGGAGGCAGATCCTATACTATTGAGTTATGGAACAGATGGCGTTTCACACCCGGAACGACCATATTCAGCAGACGTTTCCGGATGGTAAATAGAAATTATAACATATTCGCTACGTCCCTTATCTCATTCCATCGGCCTATGTACGTATATTATGCGCCTTTATTCGCAAATTACGTAATGCTTCTAGTCAGTGAACAAGAAAGAGATAGTTTACGTGTGTGTGATCTTAGCAGGAAGGAGATAAGAGGAAGTATAAATTTATGTTCCCCCCGTTCACAATTCAATTATACAGTTAGTTTCGTCGCTGTTCACTTAGGAAATTCCACAAGATGTAAACAGATGAGTGGTTTATGTTGAACGGGGAAAGCTAAATTTGGCTAATATACAGTTTAAATTTTTTTTAAATCTTGATTAGTTTGCTAAAGTTTGTAAATTTTTAGTCCTTAAAGGCTCAGGGCTTCAATTTTCTTTATAATTTTTCGCCATTTTTGCCTATCGGCTGTGGAAGATTGAACTTTGAAATTAGCACCTTTAGAGGTATCCAGAAGAGGAAGAAATAGAGGAAGACTAAGGAAAAAGTAGCTGCAAAAAGACCTGAAGGAAAAATAAATCGCTGAAGGAAGATCTCAGACCTGTAGGGTTGTAAAATAATAAAATAAAAAAGTTTTCATATTTTGGTGAAAAAATTCTAAACAAACGAACTTTAAGGCACAGCTAGCACATTTTATCCTTGATTTCCTGTTCCTCGACCTTTCACACAATGCACATCTTCTGGCTGATGGTTCGGGTTTACTGGTAGCAACTTCTTCGTAAGTCACCTTTTGGAAACGACAAATAGTTTCACGAAGTTCGCGAGGCAAAGTTGGAACTCCCAAACGACTCAACATATGAGGCTTCACTAAATCCATTGCAAGAGATTTCAGAAGCTCCCAAACAATATTTAGCAAGTTCTGTCAACACCGCCTTTGGTTTGACTTAAAATTCAATCATTTCAGGTAAAGTAGTTGAAGCTGGATCGTCACTTTTCTCGTGCATTGTGGAAAGTAACAGAACAATCTTCTTTTTATTTTTGGGTGGACAGTAGGAAAAGACTTTTTTAAGAAGGAAGGACGTATTTCTTCCATATTTTTCCTTAGCTTTTCCACAGTAGTTATCTTCTTTTCTAGTAAGAATTTTGACCATGGTTAGACTTCTATTTGTATTCTGAAACGTAGCAGTTAACTTATCTACTATTTTTATGTCATATTTGTCTGGTTTAGATGGTATGTAGATTTTGAAGGCAAATAATAGTCCTTTAAAAACCAACTGCCCATCAATCGTTGTCTAGTCTGAAAGATAACTGTTGATCTTCTTTTAGATCTTCTTGAATACTTTTGCAGCTATTCAGTTTGAAACGAAGGGTTAACTTTTTTAGCGAAGACAGTTGATTAGATATCTAAAACGAGTTCTTTTGTGAACACCCCGGTGAACACTCCGTCCATCTTCATCACACCAGCATAATACAGGAAGCCAAATAAAGCTCTAAGTTCAATGGGATTGATGTTTCGAGTATATGATGGTCTAACACTTGTCACAGCATCTTCAACTGCATCATTTTCTGTAAGCCTGTCATTTTTATATTTCAGTCTTTATCTTGGCATTTCTTGGTTGGTATGTTGAGTTCTAATGGTCCAAGTTTTCCTTTGTGAAACATAATTCCCATGTTTCTAATCCTCAAATTATATTCTTAGCCTCATTTTCTGTTTCCCGGTAAATGTACAACTAAATTTTTTTGAGGTAATCTGTGCAGTTTTCCCTTTGTTCCACTACATAGAAAACCATTTTTACCTTGTAACTTTGTTGGAACTTGAACAATTTTCAGTTTATCCCCTTCACGCGGTTCTTCTTGAAGTAAATAATCAGAATCCGAATCGAATGACTCTGTAGCAGTTTGATCGATTGATGAATATAGATTTTGTAATTTGCATTTATTAAAGTGCTCCAAAACTGGTAGAAACAAACCAGAACCTTACAAGTCTGAGGACTGGGCTTTATAATTCTGCTGAGTTACGAAATTTCGATATTTGTTTATAGAACTAAATTCGTCTATAATACAATTTATTTAGTTTAGACAAAAGTATCAGATCTGGAAAGCTCACCAGTCTATACAGTACAACTACTTTGTCAGCATCAACTACAACAATGACACGAAATAACAAGTCCAATTCAATCATCTATACTATGATAAATTATGACGGACAATTTTTCATCGCATTCGAAAAACCACCAGCTCGTAAAATTGCGATATAATCCCACGCTATGGACATGAAATAGTGGCCGGTGTAATATTTTGGCAGTTCCTGGGTTTGGGGGAAGTGTTACGGCGATTGGTGCAACCGGAGGTGGTCGTCTTGAGCGGAAAACGGACAACATTTATCATTTTCCAACTTACGTTTCTAGTATAGTCGCGAGGAACATATTTTACACGGTGAAAGTGAAACTGGCGATGCAATACCCGCCGACGACCGACGGTGATTAATTTTCATTTTCCCTCATCGTCTGGACGGCTGGGAAGGAGAGATGTCGTCTTTTTAAAGGTTTTTATTAAATGAAATCGCAGGGGATCGGAAATAGGCATCAGAACTTCGTAATTAATGTGTTTACAGTCGTCAGAATGGTGGTAACATATGTCTCTCGCGAGCGAAAACTTAAATAGTTTTGTTTGGAGAAGTTTCAGTCATGCTTTAAGTAATATGAATGTTTTGTTAGAATTGTATAAATGTATAACATAAATTACATAAATTTAATAATTCCTCGATGAACATTGTAGGCTAAACAAGAGACACAGATCCGATATTATCATATAATGTGTACACATGTTGATATAATATATGGTCGACGTCAACAAAACAACCACATTATTTTAGCTTCCTGAGCCCGGGCTTCGAAAACGCTAACACGAAGGCATATGGGAAGGATAGAACGGAAGAGGATGAAAGAACTTGGTAGCAGTCTCTCTATATTAACCCGCTAAACTTCCATAAGTACATTAAATTCAGCCTGGCCTGTTGTATATCACGCGGAACAATAGCCCTATTAGTATTGATTTCAAAACTTAAAAGATATGCTCGGTGTGTCGAACGTTTACAACTTATCCGGTATTTGTTTCTACCTATCGCCTCGCGGATACGAAAGCTTTCGACGTTCATTTTGTTCTTGTTAATATGTTCGGTTAGCAATTACGGATACAAAATTATATTGCGTAAATGTTTGAATATTATTTAATTAATTGTTTATTTAATAAATTTGCATTTATTTTACTAAAATTATTTTCAGTAACACAATAATGTAACAGCTAACAAAAACAGATCAGATGCAAAAACTGTCAAATAACTTGTAAAATTTAAATTGAAAATTCTGGTGGAGGCGCCGATTACTTGAGTAAAAAGGAAGGAAAAAACGCTTAACGTTTGTCGTAAGTTCCAACAAAATTAGTATTGGACGCGTCTAAACTGAAAGGAAGCTTAATCAACTCACACACGCGACAAAAGAGACAGTCAATAACGTAAAACTACCATAAAAAGTTGAGTTTTGGGACAAGGACACAGAAATAGTTATACGGTGGTGTTGGCTTCGCGAGTGCATGATATACCACGATAACTTTTAAAGAAAAGAAGAATACATAGGTAAGGATGTTACCACCACAGATCGAAGAGGCTGTTCTGAATGAAATAGACAGACATCCTCGCTTCAGCACCAGAAAAATCAGTGAACATTTAAATATTAGTCATCAAGTTGTTTGGCGTATTCTACGTGTTTCCCTGCTATACCCTTACCACATTCAGAGAGTGCAGGCTCTTCTTCCCCGAGACTTCCCTTTAAGGATTGATTTCTGCCAATGGTACCTTAATAAACTAGCAGCAGACCGCATTTTTAATTGTAAAATCCTTTTTACCGATGAAGCGAATTTTTCAAGGACTTCAATTATGAATTTCCACAACAACTACACATGAGCAGATGACAATCCACATGAAATTGTACAAACGCATTTTCAAGAACAGTTCTCATTAAATGTATGGGGTGGTGTAATTGGAGATAATTTGATTGGTCCTTGTTTTTTGCCTAATCGACTTATTGGTCAGTCATACAGGCTGTTTTTGCAGAATGAATTGTCTTTATTACCTACTTGAAGACTTGCACCTTTTACTTAGAAATCAAATGTGGAATATGCACGATGGCGTCCCATCACATTCTATTTTGGCTCGGGAGTATTTAAATGAAGTATATGAGAATAGGTGGATAGGACGAGGTGGATCTCAGCCTTGGCCCCCTAGGTCCCCTGACTTAAATAGTATAGATTTTTTCCTGTGGGGACATCTCAAATCACTAGTGTATACAACACCTGTGAATACTGTTGATGACTTACGAAATCGGATAATCGATGGATTTGAAACGATAAGAAATACTCCAGGAGTATTTGAGAGAGTGCGAGCATCAATGAGAAGAAGAGAAGACGCCTGTATAAGGGTTGAAGGAGGACACTTTCAACAATTGTTGTAGCATAGATTCCTTGTCATTGTTATTAATTAGGGTTTTTATTGATATTAGTTATGTTACTTTGTATTGTAATAAAACAATGCTACGAAACCGGGTCATCCTATTTTTAACGGGTAGTAGCACCTTAACTCTTAAAATTAATAAACTCAAGTGATTATCTGAATAAAGCCAGAGCTTGCTAGACCATTTTAAGAAATTTAATTTTCTCTGGCGAATTACAGAAAATTGTTTTCTATTTTTTTCTCGATAACGGTCAGAGATAAGAAAAAATACAAGAGATCAAAAAGTTTCTAAACAAGACAGAAAATTTATTGCGTATTTTAGAATCAGCAGTGGCGCATCGCAAAAAGTTCAGGATGAGAAATGAGGGCATGACCCCGAAAAAATTATTACGGTGTAGATTTACATCATCATTTGGCATGGCTAATGATGCAGACCTTATAGAATAACCTACCTTCCAAATTTGAGCAAAATATCTCAAAAACTGTAGGAGCTATAGAGTAAAATGTGAAAAAATCTTGAAATTTCAACACCCTGCAGATTGGTAACGAAGCGTTTGCAGATCTATGTTTATATGGATTATTATTAAAATGGATCCCTGTGGAACTCCAACAGCTAACTTCAGTGAATGTGACACCTCCGAGTCCTCAGAAACCAGATCGAAAACGATTAGTTAAATAATTTCTAATCAGATCCGAAGATCCAAATAGTGAAGAAGAGAGCACAGAGTGGCATGACAAACAGTTATCAAAGGCATTTGAAAAGTCTAAAATCACTAAAACAATAATTAATCCTTTATCAGTAGCAGCCATAATATCATTCGTAATTGTCAACAGAACAGTTTCACAGCTGTAATCCTTTCTGAAACCCGACTGAGTGAGAGGTAGTGTATTGTTAGCTTCAACGAAATTGGATAATTGAATGTACAGAACTTTTTCAAATATCTTCGATAGTGCAGGAAGCACACTAATTCAACGGAGGTCACCGAAACTCAACGGATTTTGAATTTTAGGAAGGGATTCAATTAAAGCAAACTTCCAAGAATCCGGCACAGTAGATTATTCAATGCAATAGTTAATAATATGTGTTATAAACGAAATTAGGTGAGGGCAGCACATTTTAATCATTGTTATATTAATACCATCAGCACCAGTTGAATTTGATTCAATACCATTGATAATGCTAGAGACTAATATTGTATCTACAAACTAGAAAGAAAACGATAAGTGAGAACTGGAAACCGAGTTGTCGAAACACAAGCTTGATGAAGTGAAGGTCTAAATATGAGATATGTTTCCATAAAACTTTTACAGATCTCCTATTAGAAATATATTTAAAATATACTCTTTGGTCACGATTAAAAGATGATGTAGGTAGTTAAGTTTCGAAGAGTCTTGTAATAATCCCAATGAGAAGGACATCCCGTATGCCGGAACTTGTTTTTAACCTTATCTCTTAATTTCATGAGAAGTTTAAGATTATCAGTAAGCCAAGGCAGACATTTTTTAGTAAATCTTCTGGTAATTAAGGGAGAGAATATCAATCCGTTTAAGCTCTCTATATGTATGAAATCTACCATTTTTTTAGGCAAGTAGCAGACGCCCGAGTTGACAGGTAAAATACTGTCACTACATAGAACCAAATCCAATAGTGACGCAGAAGTTTAAGTCAAATGAGTAGGTTAATCAATAAATTGTTTCAAATTGAAAGATTCAATAATATCAACAAAGTAGGTATAAGCTGGATGCCTCGTAAGGTTTTAGTAAGTCAATATTAAAATCACCAAAGCAAATCACATTATCAGTAAAACAGAAAGATAGGTCTAGACATCCGTTGATGACTACCTGTAGCCAAAGCTGCTCTATATTCTCACTGGAGTTCACTACTGATATCTGAAAACCTTCTTTAACGTAAATACCCACTCGTCCACCTCTAGATTGCCTATCAAATGTGAAAAAATTAAACTCGTCTAGATGTAGACTATTCGACTCATCACCCACACCAAACCATGCCTCACTCAACGCCAAAATATCAATATCATTAACCGTAATATAGTGAGCCAGATCATGCAATTTAGAGAGCAAAGATCTAATGTTAATGTGTGCTAGCTGGGTGATATAAATTCGAGCATTATCTTCTATGTAAGAGAGTTTAATCGTAAACGAAAACATTAAAACCCACATGAACAGTAGAAGAAAACAACAGCAATCCTGATGAATAATAAAAGCTTATGTATCGATCATAAAAACGCAAGATGGATAAACTGCCGTACATTAAAGTGAGTCTCTTTAACATTTAACGCTTGAAAGTCTTTTTTTTATAAACCGGAAATTTCTTTAACATACTTACTAAAGCAACACGCAACGATAGAAAATGTAGTTCAAACAACGTGACTTTATACTAAATTAAACTATAATTACTTTATAAAGGCGTCTAATCTATGTCATATTTTTATAGGAACACGACAAAACATCGCCTACTAAAGCTCATTTGACACGAACAAGAAAGATTAATAACGTTTACCGTTTTATTACAAGCGTACCAAACATTTTTAACATCTTCTTTAAAGCTTTTATTATAAGTTTATCCGATTTAAATTTATTTCCTCAGGAGGCGCCTTCATACGTTATGCATAACATCTGACAGGCATCTCAATATGTCGCCAAATCTGTCACTGTGTCCATTCCGAATAAACAATCCGGCATTACTAGGAAATCGTCGTCAGCTGCGATGCTTTCCTAAGACGACGTCTCTATCTAGTTGATGTTTTATTCCGCTTGGTGTTATGCAGATTGCAACCGGGGCAGTTTCTGAATATCAATCGAGTGCCTTTTGAGAGTTGTACGAGACGGCCGAAGTCCACGTTTGACTTTAACAGATCGCGCCAACGCCACGTAACATTCAAGATCCCGATGTTAAATCCGCAGTCGACATAATACGACAAAATTGTGTTGTTCGAATATCGATTAAGCGATTCTAATTGTGTTCGGTTTAGTTGTGAAGTATCACATATACTTATTCCAAAATTAAACTATATATCTGGGTCAACCAGTCCAGGACATCAGCATTAACTGACATTTCAGTTATATAAGCCCTCGTTAACAATCAGCGAGGATCAAGTGCAATTTACGTTTCAATAGCACTTACAGTACTATACTACTTATACCATGTCCTTCTGTCTAATTTTGAAACAACCCCATCACACAGATATGATCCCGTGTGCCGCTAGAAAGCTAGTAATGCACACTCACACGGATACAGAGACAGTTCCGACTTATCCTGGGCACAGATCTCAGACGTCATTTTAGCTTCCTCTTCATCTTTCGTCATTTCGTTCTCCTTCTCCGCAGCGTCAGTCGGCGTTTCTCTCTCTCTCTCTCTCGTTTCCATTCCTTGTCGACGAATGTCGTCGCCATCAGCATCATTTCCTTTATCCTTTTCCGGTAAAATGGCGCGATTTACTTGGATGATGCTTTGTAACCGATCCGGGATATTGTTAGAATTATGTAAGAGGAAAGTCATTATTTTCTGATAGTGGATGTAATATCGTATGTTCGTTATCGCGGTCTAACGAGCCGTATTGTCGCCATCTTGTAGAATTTACTGTTAACCACTGTTAAATATACTAAATCCGGGCTGCTTTTAAAACGAATTTTATTTATTTAAATCATCATTACAATTCATCAAATTTCCCTTGTAGATACACCATTCGGTTTTAATATATCGTCGAACTCCACTGACTTAATTAATAACAAAATAAAGTTTAATTGGTTTCGCGTCTCTCTAAGTTATTCCTTATTCCATGTGCGTGAATGATAGAATCGCAGCCATCTCCGTGTTGTTTGTTCGGAAAGTTTTCGCAGGAAGTTTCGGATCTGCCATTATTAAACTTTGCAAGTGGATCAATATGTTTAATGCTGAATATTTACAACAGACGCTTATCAGTTCTTCCGACGTATTTCGCAGAATCAATCCTTCTTACTGGAGATGTTTCTTTTACTAATTTTTTGAGTGATTAATCCTGTAAAGATTATTGGAACAGTTATCGAAGAAAGTTTAAGCTTCTTTAATGTTTGGAACTGTAGAGTCAATATTCTGAATATTTATTAGGAAGCATTTACCTTAGTAACATCTATTTGAATTAACGGATATTTTTCGTGGAAGCAGCTCTCAGATACAAGATTGACTGGCTGCAGTTCATTTCTAACATCGATCATTCCCTTCGGGAGTTCACCAAAGACATAACCGATTCTATCTTGACGGCCACCACAATGTTAGCTCCAACATGCGAGAAATAGCTTCCCATAGAGTTACGAGATTTGCTGAGGGAGAAACGAAAATACAAAAAAAAAGAACAGGCAGTTCCCTAGACTTGCTAACAACTTACGCGATAAGCTCAAAGATTTTGACAACGAAAGATGGTGGTTAAAGGTGTCTTCTTAATCCGTCGGGGACAGTTCTATTAGGAAGTGGGCAAAAACATTTAAAGCCACCAGGACTTCAAGAACAGGTGGCCCTATTCACGAGTTGAACGGTTTGGCATAAGACGATCTGGGGAAAGTCATAGGTTTTTGCAGAACATTTGGAAACCTTCTTTGGGGGCGTGGGTCTAGACGATGAGGGTGACTATCTTGACACAAAACGATAATATCTGATAGAATACTGCAAATGAAGAACAATTTAGACGCTTTGACAACTGTCGCGTAAGTCATTAGAGATGCAGCTAGATATGAAGAATACTGCAAATATTGAAGATATAAGAAAACACTACAAAAATCAAATTTTAACTTCACAAAACAAACAGTCTGCTATATGGAAAATAGTAAAAGAGGTTACAGGTTCATCTAAAAAGTAATTGAACAACATAAATCTAAATGTAGACAAAATGAATGAATATTTTATAAATCAGGGACTTACTGGCTCTCTTGTTATTTCTTCCTATTGACCGAATTTTTGAGTTCCTGAAATATTTCCACTTATAGATGACCTCTAAGTGGAAATATTTCAGGAACTGAAAGATAAGTACATAAAGGTCACAAAATATATATTAATTGACCGATTTGGAGTTCAATGACATTATTGGTAAAATTAAAACAAAAAGCGCCATGGATCACTATAGAATTTCAAGTTACTGAAAGATGTTGCACTGCACATTGCAGACTCTATTATTGGTATTATCAATTAACCGGTCGCAGTGGTTAGACAGCTGACTATCGTTGTAAGAGGACGATAGGCGCCGGGGTTCAATTCTCTGGAGGGACGGTGACATTTTTTCAGAGAGTTTAATCCCGGATCGACTTACCATTCGCTGTTGGGAGCAAAATGATTAACAGCGCGGCATCATAAAAGGCGATATGATGCTGTCACAAAGCCGTTTAAACACAACTTACACACACAAAACTACATCGCGAGAGTTGCAGTGATAGCCAGACAAGCGATACAGCTTACGGAGTCACTGCAACTAAACACCCACCACATTAAACAAAAATTGTTGTCTTGACGAAGATATTTTTCCCTGACGAATTCGAAATAAGTAAACTAATACTGTGTAGTGTGTGGAGTGTACAAATATGGTAACAGAAGCAACCCTCAGAGTTATCGTCCAATATCCATTCTACCAGCTCTATCAAAGATATTTGAACAAGTTATCGTTGTCAGATTGATAGATTTCTTTGACAAAGCTAATTTATTGGCAATTCCTAGCATGATTTTCGTAAAAATAAATCTACGGAAACAGGATTGGACTCACAGGAACATGTCCGAATTACCTCTTGTGATTTGAGGCGCACATTTGATATGGTGGGTGCTGCTGCTAGACAAGCTGTGCTACTATGCTAATAACAATACGTTGAGAATAACCTGCGCATATCCACTATAGAAATTGTAGCAACCGAGGCAGCAAGTGTTATGGTGGATGCAGAAAAGTGATTTATGTCTAACAAACTTAAACTAAACCGCGATAAAATCCAATATTTGGATTTTTCTCCATGCAAAGGTGAAATGACGAACAATCTAAAAATTCTCTGGTTGCGGATGGACTCCAAACATTGCTGGACAGCACACATTGCTTGAATGGCGATGCGCATAATTACTACACTCGATCTAGGGAAGACATTCAGCCACCTTATCACAGAATCCAGGCTACACAAAGATAGGCTGACTTCTCGAGCATAAAAATCCCCGATTTTCTAAAGCGGCTGCCATCTGGACAATGTACCAAGAAGCTAAAAGAGCACTTAATAAATAATGCCTTCTACTCAGTTGAAAAATTTTTAAAATGTAACTTTTAAACTTTTTTCTTGTTTGTCTGATCACTATTTGTATAATTGTATTTGTCATATACAGGCTAACAACTCGAACTACAAAAGCCTATTGATAGGAGAGGGTGGTGGGGGTTAAAATTCAATGTATCCATTTTACTATTGTCAACTTATTATATGACAGGAATGTCAGAGGTTATGTGAAATATAATAAAGTGGTTTTATAATTTGCCATAACCACTGACATTCCTGTCATACAAACAGTTGACAATACTAAAATGGATACAATTAATTTTACCTCCCACTACCCTCTCCTATCAATAGGCTTTCGTAGTTCAAGTTGTTATCCTGTATCTATTACCGTGCAACTTGACTTTTCTTGTAATTTTTATTACAGTAAGGGTCATATTTATAGTCCGTGCTTGAGGTTGTGTCGATGCTTGAGCACGCAATTTTGACAGTTTTGTAATGACATTTACGTCAAAATCGCGTGCTCGAGCATCGACACAACCTCAAGCACGGACTATAAATATAATCCTAAATAAACTATATTATTATTATTATGGATGAAGTTCGGGCCCACATTAAGATCAGAAATGATGGAAAGGCCCCTGGATCAGACTTGCTTACTAACATCGCCCTCAAAAAGTTTCCCGACAGAGCCATACACAGCGTTGTTAACACCATCAATGTCATTATTCTTTTGAGACGTTTCTCTTCCATCTGGAAGCACGCCCATATCAAAGTCATTCCAAAAAAGGGCAAGGATGCCCTTTTCTCGTAAAATTATAGGCCTATAAGCTTAGTGTTTAATTTATCCAGGATACACAAGGCCGTCATACTGACCCGACTCAATCCTTGATGGTGTCTCAAGAGAAAATCTGTTAAGAATAAGAGAGGAGATCAGAGACGCTCTGGAAAGGCGCGAGTTCACAGAGGCAGTGTTTCTGGACCTTCGATTCTCTATGTATAAAATGAACGAGGCAGAGCTCAACCCTAATGTAATCAACTTGAGTAATATCTTATACCTGTCAGATAGATTCTTTGCCATTACAATTGGGAACGACATCTCTCCCTTTAACAAAATCGCAGCTGGTGTCCCCTAGGGTTCCATCTTAGGCCTAATTTCATTTCTTCTTCTTATGTCCGATCTCCCGAAGACCTCCGGAACAAAACGATCTCTAATGTATGCTAAATGTCGTAAGTATGTAACAATGTTTAATATTTTAAGGAGATATTGCCTTCAAAATACAGCTTTATATTTACTGAAAAAAATCAGCGGTTTCAAGCAATACAAATTAATATATAAGGGGCCACAAAATAAACTATTATTAATAGATGCTGGCATGTTGGTACAATAACACAGAGGCGCTACTAAATATTTAATATGCCACTGGATGCTGTCAACTAGCTCCAGTAGTAATTCCAAAATTGGGCTATTCAACGTACATAATGTCGACAGAAATTTGTAAACATCAACACTAACAGCACTAAAGAAAATTACTTCACAGTACCGTATTATATTTGAGTGGATACAACAAACGTTTATGGAATAAATTTACTATTTAGATGAAGGGTTGCTTCGATACGCAATAAACAACTGGAACGTACACTTCGTATTGTTCGCGTTCTAATTTGTATGTTTGTAGTGTCGCGTTGAATCTAACCTGCTACGAAGCAGATCAGACAAAATTAGATCGTACATTATTATACATGTACATATATACATGCCAACCGTAATAAAACTATTTAAGGGCTTATATATACAGACATGGGGGGAAAATTGTGTGTCAACATCTATTGATTCTGCGTGGAAGTTTGTTACCAACGCTACATTAAAAGACTGCGGCAAATAAAATTACAAAGCGAACATGCATAAAGCTATAAACTAAATTGCATATTGTTATTTTAAATACACCTTTCATGGAAGAAAAAAGATTGAAGAATAAAGAGGATCGCTTTCTCCCAGCGTTGAATGTTATGCAATCACTTCCTTTTGTTTTACGTTTGCACGCTATATTATGATGACATGAAGTAATTTTATTCTTACACGTTTCCTGTATTAACATCGAATACAACTCTCGTATAAGATCAAAGATAGGTTTGTGCGAATGGGCGCATATGCGTTCTGTGATTGCATTCGCGATAAAGCTTTAATTAGAATACCATTCTCATCGTTTTAGACACGAATTTCCGGCTATTTTTATGTAATTCTGTATTTTATACAAAATAGTTTCTAAATAAACTCGAATACGCTTTCAAATGAAATAAACTTCCGTATTCATACGTAGGTACCACATTGTACACGATGAGGGAATTCTCCAGTTGTGGCAATTAGAATCGACAACCTCAACGTTTTAGTTTCTAAAGGATATTCGCGTCTGTTAAAACTCTCTAGCTGTTGATCGCGTAATCGTATTACCTTAGTCTGGTTGCAGCGTGAACGAGCTGTACCCTAGCAATTCTCCCTAGACTTACGCGATGTAACGCTGGCGCTGAAACAGGTACAGAGCAGCGAAGCGTAACACAATTACGTACTGTGAGAGGGTCTAAGAGATTCCCTAAGATCACCTGCAAGTGAAACTGCTACGATTTTCGTAAATTCTGCGAGCTGAATTACGTGAGCGAGTTGGGTGTGTGCAGTTTGGGAAGAAGCATATACATGCACGGTTGGTCTTAGAATGTAAGAAGAAACTAGTTTTGTACGGTTCGTAAGTGAGGCGTATTAAGATTAAATTAATTCTAAACAAGGAGCACCATTTTACATAGTTTCTAGTTACACAACGAATCTGCAACGGCTCTAGCCCTTTCAAAATGAAATTTTTATCTTGATCTCCAAATCAGATCTCCACAGCTTGTATCACCTCCTCGTTGGAAGAAAATTTACGACCTTTTAGACTTGAGACGAGAGACATGATAGTCGGAAGGAGTCAGATCTGTTCTCCAAATAGAATTTGTTTTTCAAAACTGCCGTTCAATCGTTGTGTACACATATAAACAATAATTCACCATTGATATTTTATTGAAGAACTAGCAATCAAAGGTAGAAAACGTTCTTAAGTGAAAAAGTGCCTTGGATAACAATTGCAAGGTCAAAACCGTCTAATGATTCAATATAAAAAGAAACAAAATTTTCGGAATTTGTTTCTCCAATCATGTCCGGTAACACTTTATCATTTCATTAAATGATTGTTTCATAGATATTATACAAACAATAACTTGATCGAGGGAGTCGAATAATAACTCCCAGTTATTGTTCCACCCTCATCTAGAAAAATAATCATGATTATTCCATGGCAATCCCAAAAGAATGATGCTAGAACTTTGCCAGCAGATATTCAAACACTTCTTAGGTCTTGGAGAACCAGAGCGTCTCCATTCCATCGATGGTACCTTTGTTTCTGGGTCGTAGAAATCTACCCAAGTTTCATCTAGTTGTATCAATACGGCTTAAGAGGTCTACATCATTTTCAAACCGAACATAGATCGAACGTGATGCTTGGACTGCTTAGGTTTAGACGTTAAAATAACCCCATCATGATTAAAACATATTATGACGTGTTGGTTTGCCTTTTGGGCGCATTTGTGACTAATATATTGGTGACCGCTTTTGGAGGCATTTGCGCCTACTTTGAGGCGTAATTGTAAACTGAGATTTAAATAAAAAGTGTCCAATAAATCGTACCTGAAATAACATTTATATAAAAAAATAAAAAAGAGTTACCAAAATTTCACACCCTCCTTCAGGGAAAAGAACTTGTCCCGCTTAAATAGCATTTTCATAAACAATAGGTATCCAAAAAAACTGTTGAATTCTTTATTAATAATACACCACTTATTGCCTCCAACAATATCATTGATGAGGATTCTATTTGACCTCCTTGAACAGTCCCCTTCTTCATCGATGGTTTAACTCCAAAAATATCTTCCCTCTTCAACGATTTACAAATAAAATTAGGTTTTTGTAACATCAAAATGTTGAATTTTTTTTTGCAAGGGGAAATCTTCCACCCCTAAATCATTACAATCCGGTCTGGTTTACTCTATTCCATGCCAAGATTGCAATTGTGTATACATTAGACAAACCTCTCAATACCTAGAAAGAAGAATGAGAACATCGTTTAGAATGTCAACACTCATCGTAGAAGACAGCATTGTCCGAGCACAGTACCTCTTTGAAACATGCATTTAATTTTGACAACGTTATTATTTTGGAAAAAGAAAACAGCTGGTCAACTCGTCTATTCCCCGAAATGTTTCACATTCAAAGGACTGATAACACTGTTAATTATAAAACAGATATCCAAAACCTTAGTGCGATTTATTCCTACATTTTGTCCATTGACAAACAACAATACAATAAAGACAAAAATAAATAACACAATGCTATTACTTAATTGATTTATTTTGATCAATTTCAATTTGTAATCACTGTACATTTTCTACAATTACCATATATTATAACATGAAACACTTTTGTACAGCATTGTATATTACTCTTCAATTGTCCTTTAAGAGTTCACCTGTCTCCGTCTTGACAATATAATTTTCCCCAACTTTTGGTGGGAAACTTGTGATTTTTTTTAATGTTATGTTTCCAAATATTAACTGCAAATGAGTATTGTAATGTTGCCGTCTATAATTACCATTTAAGTTTAAAATCACTTCGATTTAAAATAGCCGAAGTATATTTACAACTGTTGTTGTTTTTACTTGTAGTTTGTTCTCTGAAGAAGGTAATAAAGAATTAGCGAAAGATTAGAAACGAAAAAAGGTTCACGTCTTTTTAATTCTAACGCCAATAGCTGCAATCCCATTAACTTCCCTGTTAGACCTAACATTTATTAATGCACAGAAACTCAAGTGGTGCTGACTTTATTTTTAACACTACCTTCATAAAAAATCTATCAGGAGCAGCTAAAAAAGGTGGTCTTGCAGGCCAACACACCATTCCACTACTTGGAATTACTCTCCCATTGAATCTCTTGAGTATGATGCGAGAGACATCGATCTTGTTGAAACCACATCTGTCTACTAGTTTTTAATTGCAACTGACAGATAACTTTGTACAGTTAAAGTACCATTAAAAACAATGAGATCTATTAATCTCTTATTTATGATGCCACACCAAACATTGAAACCAAATCTGAGTTGGTTTCGCACTAGAAGAGTCAGTTAGTTGGTAAACATACTTTCATCTGTCCACAAAATGATATTCTTTAAATTAGGATTTAGGTGCACTTATCTCAAGTAAGAGGTTCAAAGTATTCAGGAGGCCTGATCCTTGGGCTTCCTTCGCTGCAGCTTGTGCTGTGGTCAGAAACAGCCCTGTCCATGAGCACGGATAAGATCCAGCCTGTCTTCAGTTTCAGTGGGGGACACAATCTCCAGTAGTGAGATCGCAAAAGTCCTTGCAGGAAATTGCTTCCTTTAAAATTCGGTTCATTTTTCAAATTTTTTGACACTATATAGTGCCTCTTGATTTACAAACCTTAATTGAGTATCTTATTGTTACAGATTTTTTCAGCTCAAATATTAGAGATGCTAGTAAAGGTTAAATTAGAATCTTTTCAGACAAGACCTAAATGATACAGTTCAAAAATTAATTTTCTATATATGGAACACATTGCATATTTTTACAGTACGCCAGTATAAATAAAGGTTTCTTTATAAGCTAATACTGCAAAAATATACAGGTTGTTTCACTAAACAACACAATTAAAATTAAAGAATATATATCCGTCAAGAAAAAAAATTAAGAGATAACAAATTTAAAGCTAAAATAAATCCCTTGTTAAACTAGCGTAATCTTTGATCGACAGCTGAGGAGCATCTTCACCCGAGAAATAAATCCATCATTTTTCTCCGGCTGGATATAGTTTTTACTTCAGCTTCGTAATTTTTTCCCGATCTTTTTTTTCCTTTCCGCTAACTTCTGCTGACTCCGCGTCGACTAGCAGGAGCAAGGAGAGCATATCCAAATATTAAAATTCGTATGCTGAAGAATTTCAGGAGCACTGCCGCGCTTGAAAGTCAGATACTCGAAAGTAATATTTTATGATAGAATTCATCAATCTTGTCGCGATAGATGACCCAGTTTCGATGGTTTGAGCGAGAGAGCGCAAGATAACCGGAAAATCTTTCAGCCATCATCTACATCAGCGCCCTTTAGATCCGGTATAGTACGGGTTTCTAGACCTGATGCCCTTAAGGTTAACTAAACGGATAGGTACGCTTTATTTATATATACAATCCCGAGCTGGTGAGCCTTTTTTTTCATACTTACATCAGGTTAATACCTCTGCCGTTTTATACTATGGTCTTCCTCAATTTTTAATAAACATATTTCCATTTTATATCGGAGCGGATATGCGCCTCTCCTCTTATTGAATGCATAATTTAACTTCTCTCTACGGCGATTCTACGTAACAGATGGTTTCTGATTCAATTAATCCGCTTCATTGGAAATTTCCGCTACAGTTTTATTAAAGGAACTTTATAGCATATCCAATATGTGGGAAAATTCTAATTAAGGGATTACTACATCTTTAGATGACTTTAACTTTTCTAATTCCCCTCGTATGTACTGTGGAGAGTAACGGAGATGCCAGTTCCCCCATTATTTACGCGCTTAATTAATTATATTTTTGATTTAGTATCCAACGCCTTAGACTTAAAAAAAAAACAGGAGAATCTCTTAGCGTTGGGGAACGGAATTTTGATACGCCTCACTGACGTCTACTATAACAAAAATCAGCAGCAGAGACCAACCGGAGAAAGGATTACGGTAGAGTGGATGTCCGCATCCAGTTTTACTATTGATTTATGGCTGCCGACCAGCGGTAAGAGGTCGCAACAGATAATTTCGCAGGCGAAACACTCCTATCTAAGAGATATAGGATCCTGTAGGACAAAAGAGGGAAGGCAGAATGGAAAAATGTGTTTGCAGGTCCGATACGAGACCTCACCTTCATCAGGTCACATCTCCGGAGGGAAGACAACGTTGCCGTTGGACCTGTAAAAAATGGAGAAAGCACAGAAAGATGGGTGAAACGGATACAAGTACGTGAGCGATGTTTAAGTTACGTGATTAGCGCTTCTTTAAACATTGTTTAGTTTAACCGATATAGCATTTGTTATAGTCTTTGCAGTCTACGTAATTTTTTGAAATTAGTAAATAAGTATTTATTGTTGGTAAGTATATACATACCTACATAGGATAAATATATAGAATGATGATGTACATATAATGTTCATAGTCGTTATAGCATTAATTCATAATGAGATCCAACCATTATAACCCAGAACTTGAATATGCACTCCTCGAAATCGATACTATCCACTCAGTACAAAACATTATTCAAATCATAATACGAACTAGAATAATTAACTATAATCTAGTTAAAAATAGCAATAAATTGCTAAAGAAAACTAAATGTTTGCGCAGCTAGTGGTGTCCTGGTAGAGTAATTTAGTAAAGCCGAACTTCCATGGCCGTGTCCGTTCTTAATTAAGCAGACCAACCGTGAACGCTTTAAATCCTTCCACTATCCGATTAGTGATTCAGAACAGACGACAGATTGATGTTTAATGAAAATCTCCAGTTAATTCTTATCCCTTACGTCCGGTCTGCGTATGTTTACGTGCACGGTCGGATCTTATTTTAGGAAGGAGATTATGGTTATTAAAAAACCGTTCTTATCTCTGTTCTTCTTTGTAGCGGCACTTCCTGTCGTAAGATATCTAGATATACAGAGTAGTAAATGTGTTGTGAGTCGATTTATTAAAATTGATAAACTAGAATATCGTGCTGTTATAAAATTGTTTGTTTTGAACGCCTTATTGCCAACAGAAATTTATCTAAAGTTGGTAAACGTTTATAAGGAATGTGCCTCTTCGTTTTCACCTGTAAAGAAATGGAAAGTTTAAACCTCATCATGATCAACGTGACAGACGGCCAAAAAAATTCCAATCAAAAATAAACAAGATAACGAATTTCTTAGCAATGTTTGGATCGTTTTGATGAAACGTGGATCCACCACTTCGCGCCTGAGATGGAACAGCAGCCAAAGGAATGGATGGAAGTTGGTAGTTCTGCCCCAAAAAGAGCGAAGTCAATTTCATCTCCTAGGATGGAATACGGATTCTTTAGCTTGCAAATGGTGGAATCGCGAGATCAGGCCTGGATTGGAAATGAAAAAATCCTGTTCCATTAGGATACTATACCGACACACAAAAGTGCTTTGGCAAGGGAAAAATTTAGGAATTTGAAATAGGAATTGTTGGAACGTCCATCCTATTCGTCAGACTCCTCCCTCCGACTATCACCTTTTCCCAAATCTAAAGAAATTTGTGGCTGGAAAATGTTTTAAGAGGTGACGCAGCGGTAAATGGATATTTCGCCGACCCAGAATCGCGCTCTGGGATGGAATCCATTTATTAGAGAAACGTTGGACAAAGTGTATTGAACTAAAAGGAGATTATACAGGTGGAAAATTTTTCACCTTGCATTTGTAATAGCAGTTTGTGTGTCTTTATTCTTTGGTTGGTCGCTCCGCTATAAATTTGTTATCAACCATAAATTGTGTATGAAACTTTAAAGAAGCCATTAAAACCATAAATACTTCGGTCATTTTCAACTGGCCTGGGTTGATAACAAAAAAGTCCTAACATTATTGTCAACTGACAAAATATGATCGCTAAATGCGGTTGTCGTTATGTCAGGTCGTGCTTTATTTTAGAAATTGAATAGACATACATATTTTTAAAATTTATTAAGCTAATAAGTATATCACAAGAAAATGGATTGAAGATTTGGATCGCACTTTCTATTCGGATGGAGCATGGTTCCACTTATCTGGCTATGGTAACTCTCCTGGTCGACAGATAATCCGCATGTTTTTATTGGGACTATTCTCCATCTTATCAAAGGTGGTGTTTGGTTTGCAATGGACGGATTATTGGACCAATTTTTTTCCATGATACGATTAACATAGTATGATACAAAGACCAAAAATATTGCAACCTTTCATTAGCAGCCCTTACGGGCAAAGCAGTCTTTGTAAGCAGAGACAGGCTGACGTTACTCACAGGGATCTGAACCTCTCTCATAGCGCACTGAATAAACACATGCATGGCATGGACATAGTAAACTCTCCTCTGTGTAGAAACTATGGGATATGAAGGAAACTCCAGAGATACATTGGAGTTGATTGACTAGACGATTCCGGAGTAAGTCAATTAACTCTTGACCAGGTTGCGGACTTTTTTGTCCGGGTGCAACATGTCCCACCTATGCTGTCGAAAAAAAAGAAAAACTACCTTCACGATGATGAAGTAACCCTGTGGTACGGTACATGGGGATACTTTGAAACTTCATGTCCACAGCGGCGAGTTTTCGAATTTAAATTCTGGTTCTGACAGTTTTATCCATAAATATTTACTTTCGATTATAATAAATAAGTATTGTGGAAATAATTTTAGTTGAACGGGTAAAATTGATCAAGACCTGGAACTTTGATCGGATGATCAGTTACCCCATCACATAGGTTGTGTTGAATAAATAAAAAAGTCATTGTTGTCTTTGTTTTTATAGAAATGCCTCGTCAGCATAAAAAGTACTCGCCAGTAGGCACTACCGTGATTGTAGCACCGAAAAGTTAGTTCGTGTTCACAAAAAGAGGAACTAGCTATCCTTCAATCAGTGGCCAAGTGTTCGGATTGGGCCAAAGTATTATTTGGACCGAAAAAGAAAAGCAATGTATCCGGAGTGGGCTGGACCTATTATAGTCTTCTCAATAGACACAAGAGCTCGTTTGGACAAAGATTGGCTACTAATATAAAACGAGCAAGAGCAGAAGTATCAAGAGAAACTCCAGGTGTGCTTTATGTTAACTTGGAAAACACTATAAAAGGTACTAGGTACCAAATTGTAACATATTCAATTACGAAAGTTCAATTGCGAAAAGTGATATTGATTTTATTTGATTAGTTCCAAACTCTACTCATTTGTGTGATTCGCTAAACGTTGACTTTTTTGGGCCTA
Source organism: Holotrichia oblita (assembly GCA_023690525.1). NCBI lineage: Eukaryota > Metazoa > Arthropoda > Insecta > Coleoptera > Scarabaeidae > Holotrichia > Holotrichia oblita. The sequence goes on along the minus strand of CM043020.1, from coordinate 14,437,892 downwards.
TGAAAGAAGCTTAGCGTGGTATGGAAATTACAAAATATGCGATTGTTCACAGTTCCCAAAGATAGATTTGCTAGTCTATCACATGGTGTTAATCAACCAAGAGAAAGAAGTGACAATAGACTATCAGCATTTAAACGAAACTTAATCAATGCCTTCTGTGCTTCTGCTATTTATCCGTTGAATCGCCAACAAATGTTAAAAAAATTGCATATGAGGTAGAAGATCCTACTTTTCTAAAAGAGCAACGATTTGGTAAATCAAGTTGGCCCGAAAGGACAAGAAAACGACTCCCTATTACACCTGGTTGCAGCATAGCGATCAGGCAAATGATAATGACGACCATGGCGATATTAATTCCTTACCGACATTGCAAGATGAAGATCGTAGATCCATAGCATCTATTTCAGACGCCGACCAAGAATGGACAATGAAGAAACATCAAAAAGACCTTTTAAAGCCGGACCATATATTTTGACAAAGTTTTTTCGCAACGAGGAAAGAAAACTTACAAATACATGTGTAAGATAATGGAAATCAATCCAGAAATTGTTGTCGTGGAAATGAAATCCATTGCGAAAAATAAGAAACAATTTAAACTTATCCCTGATGTGTCCGTAATTAAAAGTGAAGATATAATCGATATTTTTACCGATTCTTCAGAGGAACTGGACACTGATCTGAATTTGTATTACAACTTCGAAGTTGATGTTCCAGTTGTAGAACTTTCACTTGTAATTATTTTTTATTCTTGAGTGAATATTCGTTTTAATAGGTTACTACTTTCGTATTTTGTATAAAACGCATTATCTACTACTACAACAAGTCTGCACAGCCAACAACGCCTGCACATACTGCACAAGGAACTGTTAACTATTTAGAAGAATACTGAGATGAGCGATTGTTTAGACGAAACTGATGACCAGCCAATTCTCCTGATTTTACCCCGCTAGACTTTTTTTTTCATTTTGGCCAGGTAAAAGTAAAGTTTTTCGAAATAAACTACAGAATCTCTCTTGAAAAAGCAGTGAAAGTAGAATTGCAACAAGTCACACCAATCGTAAATAGCCGCATTATTAAAACTCTATAGGTATTACATAATTGTGATGTAAATTACTTTTCAAATCTAGATATTGCAATGCAATCTAAAACTTTAACAGGTTATCTGAAAGAATAATAAAATAAGCTTTTCTAAAATTGCAATTTCTTGCAAAATAACTTCTATTATAGAAACTTAATATAAACTCGAGACACATGGTGCCTGTTCACACTGTTACGAGTGTATAAATTTGTGTTTAATACGCAACTATGTGACAGTTAACCTGAATTAACGTTTAAGGATCTACAATCGCTTTTTGATTTCACCTTTTTTGTCTAGCCCTGTTTCAGAGTTAGCGTAACATGTTGAGATAGCGTCATCTGTCCGCATAATCCGACTAGTTCAACCGTGTAGTGTTAAAATCACTTCATTCGATTATCCGCATATAAAAACACGTATGCGTTCTTGCATTTTCATGTTGTTTAACTACAACATGAAAATATACGTTTTCCACTGCTGCTTGTTAAATATTCATCGTAGTATTTGCAATTCATGCATTTATATAACGCGATGCACCGATATAATTTTAGATTGCAGAAAAATAATAATAATAATTTATAATTTAGTTATTGTTTTAAGCAAACAATGCTCACTCCCGCGTAAACAATAACAGATAAGCGAGAGAATAGATAAAGAACAATTTACAGAAACGGAACTTCAAAATTAAACTGTACGTCAGAAGTTGTAACTTTCTAGTTTCCGTAGTTTCATCGAATCAGAAGATGTTTAATTACGTCATGTCACGATTTCAAAACTTACAAATACAGATGAGCCCCATAACTTTCTCAGACGTGATTAATTGTGTTAAAGTTTCAATGTCTGAAGATCTGATACGGCATCACAGCAGCATTCGGGCTGAAATAATTACAGCTGCGTGAGGAGCGATATTAAATGTATCGTTCTGATGAGGCGACACCTGTGCGAAATGCTAATTTTTCACAAATTTTACATGGCATATGTTTCTAGTGCTGTTATAATAGTTTTGTAGTAGAAAATTCTGTTTGAAGTTTAGAACTAGTATGTGTTAAACTCTAAAGTAGAATTTTCTCCGCGTTACAGTTATGTAAATTGGAACTCGTTCCTTAATTGTTTTAGTCTGTCGGACGTTGGAGCTTTTAGAAAGCGGCTTATTGTTATTAAAGTTCGGCGGAGATTTAGCGCTGCAGCTCTGAAAGTTTAAATTTTAAACACCACAGAGCTTTATGTAAATATGGTTTAAACTGGTTTATCGGGAATTTATCTCACATTCGGTGCAACGGTTTTTTTAGTAAAGGGTTTTGCATGCACGTAAATCAGTATAAAGTAATGCTTCAAAGGGAATATTTAATATCATTAAAAAAGTGGTCAAACTTTTAGTAAACTCTAAAGCCTAACATCGTCGACAATTTTAACAAAAAGGTTGGCTTTCATCCAGAAAGAAGTTGAATTGATCAAACCTGCATACACAGAAGCAGGTTATCAGAAGGACTCTTTGTAAAAACTGATTCACATTATCTCATGCAAGAAAACCCTTCAATTCTTTAACAGCATGATTGCCAGCAGAATCTTCGGGTTATATTCAGCAACAGGAAAAGCTCGACATATCTCTATCTATACGACTATATCTCTGATATGCCTAAAACTAGATCCCGAAAGTTTGGATATGCGGATGAGTGGGTTCCCAACAGTGGGACATCAAACTTTTGCAGAAACTGAAAACTATTTGGCAACCCATCTTGCTATAATGGGAGTAACTTCTGGAAGTGGAAACTGAATCTAAATCCCAACAAGATAGAGATAACTTGCTTTCATCTATATAAGAGAGAAATGGTAGATTGCTTCAACACAACAAACACTCAAAATACCTAGAGGCTACGATTGGATAGAGAGCCTCTCTACAAGCAAAATCTGGAGAAGATAGCTGCGAAATTAAACGGGAAGATATGGGGTGCTGCTGTTGAAACGTCCGGCATTTCAGCACTTAGACTAGTACACTCTACTGTGGATTATGGTGCTCTAGTGTGGCTCAACGGCACCCACACACACAGAAGCTTGATGCACAACTGAACTACACTAAGAACATTATGTTTTCAAAGAGAATTATCATACTAAATGGCGATACAGAATAGGTGGATAGGACGAGTGTGGATCTCAGTCCCTGGCCTCAGGTCCCCTGACTTAAATAGTATAGATTTTTCCTGTGGGGACATCTCAAATCACTAGTGTATACAACACCTGTGAATACTGTTAATGACTTACGAAATCGGATAATCGATGGATTTGAAACGATAAGAAATACTCTAGGAGTATTTGAGAGAGTGCGAGCATCAATGAGAAGAAGAGCGGACGCCTGTATAAGGGTTGGAGGAGGATACTTTCAACAATTGTTCTAGCATAGTTTCCTTGTCATTGTTATTAATTAGGGTTTTTATTGTTATTAGTTATGTTACTTTGGTATTGTAATAACAAAACAATGCTACGAAAACCGGGTCATCCTATTTTTTAACAGGTAGTAGCACCTTAACTCTTAAAATTAATACATCAAGTGATTATCTGAATAAAAGCCAGAGCTTGCTAGACCATTCAAAAAATATAATTTTCTGGCGAATTACAGAAAATTGTTTTCTATTTTTTCTCTCGATAACGGTCAGAGATAAGAAAAATACAAGAGATCAAAAAGTTTCTAAACAAGACAGAAAATTTATTGCGTATTTTAGAACCCAGCAGTGGCGCATCGCAAAAAGTTCAGGATGAGAAAGAGGGCATGACCCCGAAAAATTATTACGGTGTAGATTTACATCATCATTTGGCATGGCTAATGATGCGGGCCTTATAGAATAACCTACCTTCCAAATTTGAGCAAAATATCTCAAAAACTGTAGGAGCTATAGAGTGTGAAAATCTTGAAATTTCAACACCGTGCAAATTGGTAACGAAGCGTTTGCAGACCTATGTTTATATGGATTAGTGTTAAAATGGATCCCTGTGGAAGTCCAACAGCTAACTTCAGTGAATGTGACACCTCCGAGTCGTCAGAAACCAGATCGAAAATGATTAGTTAAATAATTTCTAATCAGATCCGAAGATTTTAAATCTACTCCCAAATAGTAAAGAAGAGAGCACAGAGTGGCATGAGAAACAGTTATCAAAGGCATTTGAAAAATCTAAAATCACTAAGACAATAATTAATCCTTTATCGGTAGCAGCCATAATATCATTCGTAATTAACAACAGAACAGTTTCACAGCTGTAATCCTTTCTGAATCCTGACTGAGTGAGCGGTAGTATATTGTTAGCTTCAACGAAATTGGATAATTGAATGTACAGAACTTTTTCAAATATCTTCGATAGTGCAAGGAGCACACTAATTGAACGGAGTCACCTAAACTCAACGGATTTGAATTTTAGGAAGGGATTCAATTAAAGCAAACTTCCAAGAATCAGGCACAACAGATTATTCAATGCAATAGTTAATAATATGTGTTATAAACCAAATTAGGTGAGGGCAGCCACATTTTAATCATTGTTATATTAATACCATCAGCACCACTGAATATTTTGAATACAATTGATAATGCTAGAGACTAATGAGATCTGAAACTAGAAAGAAAACGAAACACAACTTGAAACAGAGGGCGAAAGGCAAGCTATTGATAAAGAAGTGAAGGTCTAAATATGAGATATGTTTCCATAAAACTTTTACAGATCTCCTATTAGAAATATATTTAAAATATATTTTGGTCACGATTAAAAGACGATGTAGGTAGTTAAGTTTCGAAGAGTCTTGAAATAATCCCAATGAGAAGGACATCCTATGCCGGAACTTGTTTTTAACCTCATCTGTTAATTTCATTAGAAGTTTAAGATTATCAGTAAGCCAAGGCAGACATTTTTTAGTAAATTTTCTGGTAATTAAGGGAGAGAATATCAATCCGTTTAAACACTCTATATGTATGAAATCTACCATTTTTTTTAGGCAAGTAGCAGACGCCCGAGTTGACAGGTAAAATACTGTCACTACATAGAACCAAACCAATAGTGATGCAGAAGTTTTAGTCAAACGAGTAGGTTAGTCAATAAATTTTTTCAAATTGAAAGATTCAAATATCAACAAAGTAGGTATAAGCTGGATGCCTCGTAAGGTTTTAGTAAGTCAATATTAAAATCACCAAAGCAAATCACATTATCAGCAAAACAGAAAGATAGGTCTAGTCATCTGTTGATGACTACGTAGCCAAAGCTGCTCTATGTTCTCACTCGGAGTTCACTACTGATATCTGAAAACCTTCTTTAACGTAAATACCCACTCTAGATCTAGATTGCCTATCAAATGTGAAAAAATTAAACTTGTCTAGATGTAGACTATCCGACTCATCACCCACACCAAACCATGCCTCACTCAACGCCAAAATATCAATATCATTAACCGTAATATAGTGAGCCAGATCATGCAATTTAGAGAGCAAAGATCTTCTAACGTCAAAGGGTGATATAAATTCGAGCATTGAAGGCTCCAAAGAGAGTTTAATCGTAAACGAAAACATTAAAAAACCCACATGAATAGTAGAAGAAAAACAACAGCAATCCTGATGAATAATAGAAGCTTATGTATCGTCATAAAAACGCAACATGGATAAACTGCCGTACATTAAAGTGACTTCCTCTTTTAACATTTAACGCTTGAAAGTTCTTTTTTATAAACCGGAAATTTCTTTAACATACTTACTAAAGCAACACGCAACGATAGAAAATGTAGTTCAAACAACGTGACTTTATACTAAATTAAACTATAATTACTTTATAAAGGCGTCTAATCTATGTCATATTTTTATAGGAACACGACAAACATCGCATACTAAAGCTCATTTGACACGAACAAGAAAGATTAAAAGCGTTTACCGTTTTATTACAAGCGTACCAAACATTTTTAACATCTTCTTTAAAGCTTTTATTATAAGTTTATCCGATTTAAATTTATTTTCAGGAGGCGCCTTCATACGTTATGCATAACATCTGACAGGCATCTCAATATGTCGCCAAATCTGTCACTGTGTCCATTCCGAATAAACAATCCGGCATTACTAGGAAATCGTCGTCAGCTGCGATGCTTTCCTAAGACGACGTCTCTATCTAGTTGATGTTTTATTCCGCTTTGTTAAGCAGATTGCAACCAAAGTTTCTGAATATCAATCGAGTGCCTTTTGAGAGTTGTACGAGACGGCCGAAGTCCACGTTTGACTTTAACAGATCGCGCCAACGCCACTAACATTCAAGATCCCGATGTTAAATCCGCAGTTGACGTAATACGACAAAATTGTGTTGTTCGAATATCGATTAAGCGATTCTAATTGTGTTCGGTTTAGTTGTGAAGTATCACATATACTTCTTCCAAAAATTAAACTATATATCTGGGTCAACCAGTCCAGGACATCAGCATTAACTGACATTTCAGTTATATAAGCCCTCGTTAACAATCAGCGAGGATCAAGTGCAATTTACGTTTCAATAGCACTTACAGTACTATACTACTTATACCATGTCCTTCTGTCTAATTTTGAAACAACCCCATCACACAGATATGATCCCGTGCGCCGCTAGAAAGCTAGTAATGCACACTCACACGGATACAGAGACAGTTCCGACTTATCCTGGGCACAGATCTCAGACGTCATTTTAGCTTCCTCTTCATCTTTCGTCATTTCGTTCTCCTTTCTCCGCAGCGTCACTCGGCGTTTCTCTCTCTCTCTCTCTCCTCGTTTCCATTCCTTGTCGACGAATGTCGTCGCCATCAGCATCATTTCCTTTATCCTTTCCGGTAAAATGCGCGATTTACTTGATGATGTTTGTAACCGATCCGGGATATTGTTAGAATTATGTAAGAGGAAAGTCATTATTTTCTGATAGTGGATGTAATATCGTATGTTCGTTATCGCGGTCTAACGAGCCGTATTGTCGCCATCTTGTAGAATTTACTGTTAACCACTGCTAAATATACTAAATCCGGGCTGCTTTTAAAACGAATTTTATTTATTTAAATCATCATTACAATTCATCAAATTTCCCCTTGTAGATACACCATTCGGTTTTAATATATCGTCGAACTCCACTGACTTAATTAATAACAAAATAAAGTTTAATTGGTTTCGCGTCTCTCTAAGTTATTCCTTATTCCATGTGCGTGAATGATAGAATCGCAGCCATCTCCGTGTTGTTTGTCGGAAAGTTTTCGCAGGAAGTTTCGGATCTGCCATTATTAAACTTTGCAAGTGGATCAATATGTTTAATGCTGAATATTTACAACAGACGCTTATCAGTTCTTCCGACGTATTTCGCAGAATCAATCCTTCTTACTGGAGATGTTTCTTTTACTAATTTTTTGAGTGATTAATCCTGTAAAGATTATTGGAACAGTTATCGAAGAAAGTTTAAGCTTCTTTAATGTTTGGAACTGTAGAGTCAATATTCTGAATATTTATTAGGAAGCATTTACCTTAGTAACATCTATTTGAATTAACGGATATTTTTCGTGGAAGCAGCTTCTCAGATGAAGATTGACTGGCAATGGGTTCATTTCTAACATCGATCATTCCTTCGGGAGTTCACCAAAGACATAACCGATTCTATCTTTGACGGCCACCACAATGTTAGCTCCAACATGCGAGAAATAGCTTCCCATAGAGTTACGAGATTTGCTGAGGGAGAAACAAAAAGACAAAAAAAGAACAGGCAGTTCCCTAGACTTGCTAACAACTTACGCGATAAGCTCAAAGATTTTGACAACGAAAGATGGTGGTGAAAGGTGTCTTCTTAATCCGTCGGGGACAGTTCTATTAGGAAGTGGGCAAAAACATTTAAAGCCACCAGGACTTCAAGAACAGGTGGCCCTATTCACGAGTTGAACGGTTTGGCATAAGACGATCTGGGGAAAGTCATAGGTTTTTGCAGAACATTTGGAAACCTTCTTTGGGGGCGTGGGTCTAGACGATGAGGGGGACTATCTTGACACAAAACGATAATATCTGATAGAATACTGCAAATGAAGAACAATTTAGACGCTTTGGCAACTGTCGCGTAAGTCATTAGAGATGCAGCTAGATACGAAGAATACTGCAAATATTGGAGATGTAAGAAAACACTACAAAAATCAAATTTTAACTTCACAAAACAAACAGTCTGCTATATGGAAAATAGTAAAAGAGGTTACAGGTTCATCTAAAAAGTAATTGAACAACATAAATCTAAATGTAGACAAAATGAATGAATATTTTATAAATCAGGGACTTACTGGTCCTCTTGTTATTTCTTCCTATTGACCGAATTTTTGAGTTCCTGAAATATTTCCACTTATAGATGACCTCTAAGTGGAAATATTTCAGGAACTGAAAGATAAGTACATAAAGGTCACAAAATATATATTAATTGACCGATTTGGAGTTGAATGACATTATTGGTAAAATTAAATCGAAAAGCGTCATGAATCACTATAGAATTTCAAGTTACTGAAAGATGTTGCACTGCACATTGCAGACTCTATTATTGGTATTATCAATTAACCGGTCGCAGTGGTTAGGCGGCTGACTATCGTTGTAAGAGGACGATAGGCGCCGGGGTTCAATTCTCTGGAGGGACGGTGACATTTTTTCAGAGAGTTTAATCCCGGATCGACTTACCATTCGCTGTTGGGAGCAAAATGATTAACAGCGCGGCATCATAAAAGGCGATATGATGCTGTCACAAAGCCGTTTAAACACAACTTACACACACAAAACTACATCGCGAGAGTTGCAGTGATAGCCAGACAAGCGATACAGCTTACGGAGTCACTGCAACTAAACACCCACCACATTAAAAAAAAACTGTTGTCTTGACGAAGGTATTTTTTCCTGATGAATTCGAAATAAGTAAACTAATACTGTGTAGTGTGTGGAGTGTACAAATATGGTAACAGAAGCAACCCTCACAGTTATCGTCCAATATTCATTCTACCAACTCTATCACAGATATTTGAACAAGTTATCATTGTCAGATTGATAGATTTCTTTGACAAAACTAATTTATTGGCAATTCCTAGCATGATTTTCGTAAAAATAAATCTACGGAAACAGGATTGGACTCACAGGAACATGTCCGAATTACCTCTTGTGATTTGAGGCGCACATTTGATATGGGTGGTGCTGCTGCTAGACAAGCTGTGCTACTATGCTGTGCTTCTAATAACAATACGTTGAGAATAACCTGCGCATATCCACTATAGAAATTGTAGCAACCGAGGCAGCAAGTGTTATGGTGGATGCAGAAAAGTGATTTATGTCTAACAAACTTAAACTAAACCGCGATAAAATCCAATATTTGGATTTTTCTCCATGCAAAGGTGAAATGACGAACAATTTAAAAATTCTCTGGTTGCGGATGGACTCCAAACATTGCTGGACAGCACACATTGCTTGAATGGCGATGCGCATAATTACTACACTCGATCTAGGGAAGACATTCAGCCACCTTATCACAGAATCCAGGCTACACAAAGATACGCTGACTTCTCGAGCATAAAAATCCCCGATTTTCTAAAGCGGCTGCCATCTGGACAATGTACCAAGAAGCTAAAAGAGCACTTAATAAATAATGCCTTCTACTCAGTTGAAAAATTTTTAAAATGTAACTTTTAAACTTTTTCTTGTTTGTCTGATCACTATTTGTATAATTGTATTTGTCATATACAGGCTAAGAACTCGAACTACGAAAGCCTATTGATAGGAGAGGGTGGTGGGGGTTAAAATTGAATGTATCCATTTTACTATTGTCAACTTATTATATGACAGGAATGTCAGAGGTTATGTGAAATATAATAAAGTGGTTTTATAATTTGCCATAACCACTGACATTCCTGTCATACAAACAGTTGACAATACTAAAATGGATACAATTAATTTTACCTCCCACTACCCTCTCCTATCAATAGGCTTTCGTAGTTCAAGTTGTTATCCTGTATCTATTACCGTGCAACTTGACTTTTCTTGTAATTTTTATTACAGTAAGGGTCATATTTATAGTCCGTGCTTGAGGTTGTGTCGATGCTTGAGCACGCAATTTTGACAGTTTTGTAATGACATTTACGTCAAAATCGCGTGCTCGAGCATCGACACAACCTCAAGCACGGACTATAAATATAATCCTAAATAAACTATATTATTATTATTATGGATGAAGTTCGGGCCCACATTAAGATCAGAAATGATGGAAAGGCCCCTGGATCAGACTTGCTTACTAACATCGCCCTCAAAAAGTTTCCCGACAGAGCCATACACAGCGTTGTTAACACCATCAATGTCATTATTCTTTTGAGACGTTTCTCTTCCATCTGGAAGCACGCCCATATCAAAGTCATTCCAAAAAGGGCAAGGATGCCCTTTTCTCGTAAAATTATAGGCCTATAAGCTTAGTGTTTAATTTATCCAGGATACACAAGGCCGTCATACTGACCCGACTCAATCCTTGATGGTGTCTCAAGAGAAAATCTGTTAAGAATAAGAGAGGAGATCAGAGACGCTCTGGAAAGGCGCGAGTTCACAGAGGCAGTGTTTCTGGACCTTCGATTCTCTATGTATAAAATGAACGAGGCAGAGCTCAACCCTAATGTAATCAACTTGAGTAATATCTTATACCTGTCAGATAGATTCTTTGCCATTACAATTGGGAACGACATCTCTCCCTTTAACAAAATCGCAGCTGGTGTCCCCTAGGGTTCCATCTTAGGCCTAATTTCATTTCTTCTTCTTATGTCCGATCTCCCGAAGACCTCCGGAACAAAACGATCTCTAATGTATGCTAAATGTCGTAAGTATGTAACAATGTTTAATATTTTAAGGAGATATTGCCTTCAAAATACAGCTTTATATTTACTGAAAAAAATCAGCGGTTTCAAGCAATACAAATTAATATATAAGGGGCCACAAAATAAACTATTATTAATAGATGCTGGCATGTTGGTACAATAACACAGAGGCGCTACTAAATATTTAATATGCCACTGGATGCTGTCAACTAGCTCCAGTAGTAATTCCAAAATTGGGCTATTCAACGTACATAATGTCGACAGAAATTTGTAACATCAACACTAACAGCACTAAAGAAAATTACTTCACAGTACCGTATTATATTTGAGTGGATACAACAAACGTTTATGGAATAAATTTACTATTTAGATGAAGGGTTGCTTCGATACGCAATAAACAACTGGAACGTACACTTCGTATTGTTCGCGTTCTAATTTGTATGTTTGTAGTGTCGCGTTGAATCTAACCTGCTACGAAGCAGATCAGACAAAATTAGATCGTACATTATTATACATGTACATATATACATGCCAACCGTAATAAAACTATTTAAGGGCTTATATATACAGACATGGGGGGAAAATTGTGTGTCAACATCTATTGATTCTGCGTGGAAGTTTGTTACCAACGCTACATTAAAAGACTGCGGCAAATAAAATTACAAAGCGAACATGCATAAAGCTATAAACTAAATTGCATATTGTTATTTTAAATACACCTTTCATGGAAGAAAAAAGATTGAAGAATAAAGAGGATCGCTTTCTCCCAGCGTTGAATGTTATGCAATCACTTCCTTTTGTTTTACGTTTGCACGCTATATTATGATGACATGAAGTAATTTTATTCTTACACGTTTCCTGTATTAACATCGAATACAACTCTCGTATAAGATCAAAGATAGGTTTGTGCGAATGGGCGCATATGCGTTCTGTGATTGCATTCGCGATAAAGCTTTAATTAGAATACCATTCTCATCGTTTTAGACACGAATTTCCGGCTATTTTTATGTAATTCTGTATTTTATACAAAATAGTTTCTAAATAAACTCGAATACGCTTTCAAATGAAATAAACTTCCGTATTCATACGTAGGTACCACATTGTACACGATGAGGGAATTCTCCAGTTGTGGCAATTAGAATCGACAACCTCAACGTTTTAGTTTCTAAAGGATATTCGCGTCTGTTAAAACTCTCTAGCTGTTGATCGCGTAATCGTATTACCTTAGTCTGGTTGCAGCGTGAACGAGCTGTACCCTAGCAATTCTCCCTAGACTTACGCGATGTAACGCTGGCGCTGAAACAGGTACAGAGCAGCGAAGCGTAACACAATTACGTACTGTGAGAGGGTCTAAGAGATTCCCTAAGATCACCTGCAAGTGAAACTGCTACGATTTTCGTAAATTCTGCGAGCTGAATTACGTGAGCGAGTTGGGTGTGTGCAGTTTGGGAAGAAGCATATACATGCACGGTTGGTCTTAGAATGTAAGAAGAAACTAGTTTTGTACGGTTCGTAAGTGAGGCGTATTAAGATTAAATTAATTCTAAACAAGGAGCACCATTTTACATAGTTTCTAGTTACACAACGAATCTGCAACGGCTCTAGCCCTTTCAAAATGAAATTTTTATCTTGATCTCCAAATCAGATCTCCACAGCTTGTATCACCTCCTCGTTGGAAGAAAATTTACGACCTTTTAGACTTGAGACGAGAGACATGATAGTCGGAAGGAGTCAGATCTGTTCTCCAAATAGAATTTGTTTTTCAAAACTGCCGTTCAATCGTTGTGTACACATATAAACAATAATTCACCATTGATATTTTATTGAAGAACTAGCAATCAAAGGTAGAAAACGTTCTTAAGTGAAAAAGTGCCTTGGATAACAATTGCAAGGTCAAAACCGTCTAATGATTCAATATAAAAAGAAACAAAATTTTCGGAATTTGTTTCTCCAATCATGTCCGGTAACACTTTATCATTTCATTAAATGATTGTTTCATAGATATTATACAAACAATAACTTGATCGAGGGAGTCGAATAATAACTCCCAGTTATTGTTCCACCCTCATCTAGAAAAATAATCATGATTATTCCATGGCAATCCCAAAAGAATGATGCTAGAACTTTGCCAGCAGATATTCAAACACTTCTTAGGTCTTGGAGAACCAGAGCGTCTCCATTCCATCGATGGTACCTTTGTTTCTGGGTCGTAGAAATCTACCCAAGTTTCATCTAGTTGTATCAATACGGCTTAAGAGGTCTACATCATTTTCAAACCGAACATAGATCGAACGTGATGCTTGGACTGCTTAGGTTTAGACGTTAAAATAACCCCATCATGATTAAAACATATTATGACGTGTTGGTTTGCCTTTTGGGCGCATTTGTGACTAATATATTGGTGACCGCTTTTGGAGGCATTTGCGCCTACTTTGAGGCGTAATTGTAAACTGAGATTTAAATAAAAAGTGTCCAATAAATCGTACCTGAAATAACATTTATATAAAAAAATAAAAAAGAGTTACCAAAATTTCACACCCCTCCTTCAGGGAAAAGAACTTGTCCCGCTTAAATAGCATTTTCATAAACAATAGGTATCCAAAAAAACTGTTGAATTCTTTATTAATAATACACCACTTATTGCCTCCAACAATATCATTGATGAGGATTCTATTTGACCTCCTTGAACAGTCCCCTTCTTCATCGATGGTTTAACTCCAAAAATATCTTCCCTCTTCAACGATTTACAAATAAAATTAGGTTTTTGTAACATCAAAATGTTGAATTTTTTTTGCAAGGGGAAATCTTCCACCCCTAAATCATTACAATCCGGTCTGGTTTACTCTATTCCATGCCAAGATTGCAATTGTGTATACATTAGACAAACCTCTCAATACCTAGAAAGAAGAATGAGAACATCGTTTAGAATGTCAACACTCATCGTAGAAGACAGCATTGTCCGAGCACAGTACCTCTTTGAAACATGCATTTAATTTTGACAACGTTATTATTTTGGAAAAAGAAAACAGCTGGTCAACTCGTCTATTCCCCGAAATGTTTCACATTCAAAGGACTGATAACACTGTTAATTATAAAACAGATATCCAAAACCTTAGTGCGATTTATTCCTACATTTTGTCCATTGACAAACAACAATACAATAAAGACAAAAATAAATAACACAATGCTATTACTTAATTGATTTATTTTGATCAATTTCAATTTGTAATCACTGTACATTTTCTACAATTACCATATATTATAACATGAAACACTTTTGTACAGCATTGTATATTAAATCTTCAATTGTCCTTTAAAGTTGATGTCTCCGTCTTGACAATATAATTTTCCCCAACTTTTGGTGGGAAACTTGTGATTTTTTTAATGTTATGTTTCCAAATATTAACTGCAAATGAGTATTGTAATGTTGCCGTCTATAATTACCATTTAAGTTTAAAATCACTTCGATTTAAAATAGCCGAAGTATATTTACAACTGTTGTTGTTTTTACTTGTAGTTTGTTCTCTGAAGAAGGTAATAAAGAATTAGCGAAAGATTAGAAACGAAAAAAGGTTCACGTCTTTTTAATTCTAACGCCAATAGCTGCAATCCCATTAACTTCCCTGTTAGACCTAACATTTATTAATGCACAAGAAACTCAAGTGGTGCTGACTTTATTTTTAACACTACCTTCATAAAAAATCTATCAGGAGCAGCTAAAAAAGGTGGTCTTGCAGGCCAACACACCATTCCACTACTTGGAATTACTCTCCCATTGAATCTCTTGAGTATGATGCGAGAGACATCGATCTTGTTGAAACCACATCTGTCTACTAGTTTTTAATTGCAACTGACAGATAACTTTGTACAGTTAAAGTACCATTAAAAACAATGAGATCTATTAATCTCTTATTTATGATGCCACACCAAACATTGAAACCAAATCTGAGTTGGTTTCGCACTAGAAGAGTCAGTTAGTTGGTAAACATACTTTCATCTGTCCACAAAATGATATTCTTTAAATTAGGATTTAGGTGCACTTATCTCAAGTAAGAGGTTCAAAGTATTCAGGAGGCCTGATCCTTGGGCTTCCTTCGCTGCAGCTTGTGCTGTGGTCAGAAACAGCCCTGTCCATGAGCACGGATAAGATCCAGCCTGTCTTCAGTTTCAGTGGGGGACACAATCTCCAGTAGTGAGATCGCAAAAGTCCTTGCAGGAAATTGCTTCCTTTAAAATTCGGTTCATTTTTCAAATTTTTTGACACTATATAGTGCCTCTTGATTTACAAACCTTAATTGAGTATCTTATGTTACTTGTCTATTACTTGTCTGCTATTACAGATTTTTTCAGCTCAAATATTAGAGATGCTAGTAAAGGTTAAATTAGAATCTTTTCAGACAAGACCTAAATGATACAGTTCAAAAATTAATTTTCTATATATGGAACACATTGCATATATTTTTACAGTACGCCAGTATAAATAAAGGTTTCTTTATAAGCTAATACTGCAAAAATATACAGGTTGTTTCACTAAACAACACAATTAAAATTAAAGAATATATATCCGTCAGAAAAAAAATTAAGAGATAACAAATTTAAAGCTAAAATAAATCCCTTGTTAAACTAGCGTAATCTTTGATCGACAGCTGAGGAGCATCTTCACCCGAGAAATAAATCCATCATTTTTCTCCGGCTGGATATAGTTTTTACTTCAGCTTCGTAATTTTTTCCCGATCTTTTTTTCCTTTCCGCTAACTTCTGCTGACTCCGCGTCGACTAGCAGGAGCAAGGAGAGCATATCCAAATATTAAAATTCGTATGCTGAAGAATTTCAGGGAGCACTGCCGCGCTTGAAAGTCAGATACTCGAAAGTAATATTTTATGATAGAATTCATCAATCTTGTCGCGATAGATGACCCAGTTTCGATGGTTTGAGCGAGAGAGCGCAAGATAACCGGAAAATCTTTCAGCCATCATCTACATCAGCGCCCTTTAGATCCGGTATAGTACGGGTTTCTAGACCTGATGCCCTTAAGGTTAACTAAACGGATAGGTACGCTTTATTTATATATACAATCCCGAGCTGGTGAGCCTTTTTTTTCATACTTACATCAGGTTAATACCTCTGCCGTTTTATACTATGGTCTTCCTCAATTTTTAATAAACATATTTCCATTTTATATCGGAGCGGATATGCGCCTCTCCTCTTATTGAATGCATAATTTAACTTCTCTCTACGGCGATTCTACGTAACAGATGGTTTCTGATTCAATTAATCCGCTTCATTGGAAATTTCCGCTACAGTTTTATTAAAGGAACTTTATAGCATATCCAATATGTGGGAAAATTCTAATTAAGGGATTACTACATCTTTAGATGACTTTAACTTTTCTAATTCCCCTCGTATGTACTGTGGAGAGTAACGGAGATGCCAGTTCCCCCATTATTTACGCGCTTAATTAATTATATTTTTGATTTAGTATCCAACGCCTTAGACTTAAAAAAAACAGGAGAATCTCTTAGCGTTGGGGAACGGAATTTTGATACGCCTCACTGACGTCTACTATAACAAAAATCAGCAGCAGAGACCAACCGGAGAAAGGATTACGGTAGAGTGGATGTCCGCATCCAGTTTTACTATTGATTTATGGCTGCCGACCAGCGGTAAGAGGTCGCAACAGATAATTTCGCAGGCGAAACACTCCTATCTAAGAGATATAGGATCCTGTAGGACAAAAGAGGGAAGGCAGAATGGAAAAATGTGTTTGCAGGTCCGATACGAGACCTCACCTTCATCAGGTCACATCTCCGGAGGGAAGACAACGTTGCCGTTGGACCTGTAAAAAATGGAGAAAGCACAGAAAGATGGGTGAAACGGATACAAGTACGTGAGCGATGTTTAAGTTACGTGATTAGCGCTTCTTTAAACATTGTTTAGTTTAACCGATATAGCATTTGTTATAGTCTTTGCAGTCTACGTAATTTTTTGAAATTAGTAAATAAGTATTTATTGTTGGTAAGTATATACATACCTACATAGGATAAATATATAGAATGATGATGTACATATAATGTTCATAGTCGTTATAGCATTAATTCATAATGAGATCCAACCATTATAACCCAGAACTTGAATATGCACTCCTCGAAATCGATACTATCCACTCAGTACAAAACATTATTCAAATCATAATACGAACTAGAATAATTAACTATAATCTAGTTAAAAATAGCAATAAATTGCTAAAGAAAACTAAATGTTTGCGCAGCTAGTGGTGTCCTGGTAGAGTAATTTAGTAAAGCCGAACTTCCATGGCCGTGTCCGTTCTTAATTAAGCAGACCAACCGTGAACGCTTTAAATCCTTCCACTATCCGATTAGTGATTCAGAACAGACGACAGATTGATGTTTAATGAAAATCTCCAGTTAATTCTTATCCCTTACGTCCGGTCTGCGTATGTTTACGTGCACGGTCGGATCTTATTTTAGGAAGGAGATTATGGTTATTAAAAAACCGTTCTTATCTCTGTTCTTCTTTGTAGCGGCACTTCCTGTCGTAAGATATCTAGATATACAGAGTAGTAAATGTGTTGTGAGTCGATTTATTAAAATTGATAAACTAGAATATCGTGCTGTTATAAAATTGTTTGTTTTGAACGCCTTATTGCCAACAGAAATTTATCTAAAGTTGGTAAACGTTTATAAGGAATGTGCCCTCTTCGTTTTCACCTGTAAAGAAATGGAAAGTTTAAACCTCATCATGATCAACGTGACAGACGGCCAAAAAAATTCCAATCAAAAATAAACAAGATAACGAATTTCTTAGCAATGTTTGGATCGTTTTGATGAAACGTGGATCCACCACTTCGCGCCTGAGATGGAACAGCAGCCAAAGGAATGGATGGAAGTTGGTAGTTCTGCCCCAAAAAGAGCGAAGTCAATTTCATCTCCTAGGATGGAATACGGATTCTTTAGCTTGCAAATGGTGGAATCGCGAGATCAGGCCTGGATTGGAAATGAAAAAAATCCTGTTCCATTAGGATACTATACCGACACACAAAAGTGCTTTGGCAAGGGAAAAATTTAGGAATTTGAAATAGGAATTGTTGGAACGTCCATCCTATTCGTCAGACTCCTCCCTCCGACTATCACCTTTTCCCAAATCTAAAGAAATTTGTGGCTGGAAAATGTTTTAAGAGGTGACGCAGCGGTAAATGGATATTTCGCCGACCCAGAATCGCGCTCTGGGATGGAATCCATTTATTAGAGAAACGTTGGACAAAGTGTATTGAACTAAAAGGAGATTATACAGGTGGAAATGGCTTGGTGGTCTATTTTTCACCTTGCATTTGTAATAGCAGTTTGTGTGTCTTTATTCTTTGGTTGGTCGCTCCGCTATAAATTTGTTATCAACCATAAATTGTGTATGAAACTTTAAAGAAGCCATTAAAACCATAAATACTTCGGTCATTTTCAACTGGCCTGGGTTGATAACAAAAAAGTCCTAACATTATTGTCAACTGACAAAATATGATCGCTAAATGCGGTTGTCGTTATGTCAGGTCGTGCTTTATTTTAGAAATTGAATAGACATACATATTTTTAAAATTTATTAAGCTAATAAGTATATCACAAGAAAATGGATTGAAGATTTGGATCGCACTTTCTATTCGGATGGAGCATGGTTCCACTTATCTGGCTATGGTAACTCTCCTGGTCGACAGATAATCCGCATGTTTTTATTGGGACTATTCTCCATCTTATCAAAGGTGGTGTTTGGTTTGCAATGGACGGATTATTGGACCAATTTTTTTCCATGATACGATTAACGTTAGAACATTGACTGTAGTATGATACAAAGACCAAAAATATTGCAACCTTTCATTAGCAGCCCTTACGGGCAAAGCAGTCTTTGTAAGCAGAGACAGGCTGACGTTACTCACAGGGATCTGAACCTCTCTCATAGCGCACTGAATAAACACATGCATGGCATGGACATACATTTAAACTCTCCTCTGTGTAGAAACTATGGGATATGAAGGAAACTCCAGAGATACATTGGAGTTGATTGACTAGACGATTCGGAGTAAGTCAATTAACTCTTGACCAGGATGCGGACTTTTTTGTCCGGGTGCAACATGTCCCACCTATGCTGTCAAAAAAAAGAAAAACTACCTTCACGATGATGAAGTAACCCTGTGGTACGGTACATGGGGATACTTTGAAACTTCATGTCCACAGCGGCGAGTTTTCGAATTTAAATTCTGGTTCTGACAGTTTTATCCATAAATATTTACTTTCGATTATAATAAATAAGTATTGTGGAAATAATTTTAGTTGAACGGGTAAAATTGATCAAGACCTGGAACTTTGATCGGATGATCAGTTACCCCATCACATAGGTTGTGTTGAATAAATAAAAAAAGTCATTGTTGTCTTTGTTTTTATAGAAATGCCTCGTCAGCATAAAAAGTACTCGCCAGTAGGCACTACCGTGATTGTAGCACCGAAAAGTTAGTTCGTGTTCACAAAAGAGGAACTAGCTATCCTTCAATCAGTGGCCAAGTGTTCGGATTGGGCCAAAGTATTATTTGGACCGAAAAAGAAAAGCAATGTATCCGGAGTGGGCTGGACCTATTATAGTCTTCTCAATAGACACAAGAGCTCGTTTGGACAAAGATTGGCTACTAATATAAAACGAGCAAGAGCAGAAGTATCAAGAGAAACTCCAGGTGTGCTTTATGTTAACTTGGAAAACACTATAAAAGGTACTAGGTACCAAATTGTAACATATTCAATTACGAAAGTTCAATTGCGAAAAGTGATATTGATTTTATTTGATTAGTTCCAAACTCTACTCATTTGTGTGATTCGCTAAACGTTGACTTTTTGGGCCTATGAAAGAAGCTTAGCGTGGTATGGAAATTACAAAATATGCGATTGTTCACAGTTCCCAAAGATAGATTTGCTAGTCTATCACATGGTGTTAATCAACCAAGAGAAAGAAGTGACAATAGACTATCAGCATTTAAACGAAACTTAATCAATGCCTTCTGTGCTTCTGCTATTTATCCGTTGAATCGCCAACAAATGTTAAAAAAATTGCATATGAGGTAGAAGATCCTACTTTTCTAAAAGAGCAACGATTTGGTAAATCAAGTTGGCCCGAAAGGACAAGAAAACGACTCAAACTATTACACCTGGTTGCAGCATAGCGATCAGGCAAATGATAATGACGACCATGGCGATATTAATTCTTACCGACATTGCAAGATGAAGATCGTAGATCCATAGCATCTATTTCAGACGCCGACCAAGAATGGACAATGAAGAAACATCAAAAAGACCTTTGTCTACAAACCTGGATTTCAAACTTCATTCAAAGCCGGACCATATATTTTGACAAAGTTTTTTCGCAACGAGGAAAGAAAACTTACAAATACATGTGTAAGATAATGGAAATCAATCCAGAAATTGTTGTCGTGGAAATGAAATCCATTGCGAAAAATAAGAAACAATTTAAACTTATCCCTGATGTGTCCGTAATTAAAAGTGAAGATATAATCGATATTTTTACCGATTCTTCAGAGGAACTGGACACTGATCTGAATTTGTATTACAACTTCGAAGTTGATGTTCCAGTTGTAGAACTTTCACTTGTAATTATTTTTTATTCTTGAGTGAATATTCGTTTTAATAGGTTACTACTTTCGTATTTTGTATAAAACGCATTATCTACTACTACAACAAGTCTGCACAGCCAACAACGCCTGCACATACTGCACAAGGAACTGTTAACTATTTAGAAGAATACTGAGATGAGCGATTGTTTAGACGAAACTGATGACCAGCCAATTCTCCTGATTTTACCCCGCTAGACTTTTTTTCATTTTGGCCAGGTAAAAGTAAAGTTTTTCGAAATAAACTACAGAATCTCTCTTGAAAAAGCAGTGAAAGTAGAATTGCAACAAGTCACACCAATCGTAAATAGCCGCATTATTAAAACTCTATAGGTATTACATAATTGTGATGTAAATTACTTTCAAATCTAGATATTGCAATGCAATCTAAAACTTTAACAGGTTATCTGAAAGAATAATAAAATAAGCTTTTCTAAAATTGCAATTTCTTGCAAAATAACTTCTATTATAGAAACTTAATATAAACTCGAGACACATGGTGCCTGTTCACACTGTTACGAGTGTATAAATTTGTGTTTAATACGCAACTATGTGACAGTTAACCTGAATTAACGTTTAAGGATCTACAATCGCTTTTTGATTTCACCTTTTTTGTCTAGCCCTGTTTCAGAGTTAGCGTAACATGTTGAGATAGCGTCATCTGTCCGCATAATCCGACTAGTTCAACCGTGTAGTGTTAAAATCACTTCATTCGATTATCCGCATATAAAAACACGTATGCGTTCTTGCATTTTCATGTTGTTTAACTACAACATGAAAATATACGTTTTCCACTGCTGCTTGTTAAATATTCATCGTAGTATTTGCAATTCATGCATTTATATAACGCGATGCACCGATATAATTTTAGATTGCAGAAAAATAATAATAATAATTTATAATTTAGTTATTGTTTTAAGCAAACAATGCTCACTCCCGCGTAAACAATAACAGATAAGCGAGAGAATAGATAAAGAACAATTTACAGAAACGGAACTTCAAAATTAAACTGTACGTCAGAAGTTGTAACTTTCTAGTTTCCGTAGTTTCATCGAATCAGAAGATGTTTAATTACGTCATGTCACGATTTCAAAACTTACAAATACAGATGAGCCCCATAACTTTCTCAGACGTGATTAATTGTGTTAAAGTTTCAATGTCTGAAGATCTGATACGGCATCACAGCAGCATTCGGGCTGAAATAATTACAGCTGCGTGAGGAGCGATATTAAATGTATCGTTCTGATGAGGCGACACCTGTGCGAAATGCTAATTTTTCACAAATTTTACATGGCATATGTTTCTAGTGCTGTTATAATAGTTTTGTAGTAGAAAATTCTGTTTGAAGTTTAGAACTAGTATGTGTTAAACTCTAAAGTAGAATTTTCTCCGCGTTACAGTTATGTAAATTGGAACTCGTTCCTTAATTGTTTTAGTCTGTCGGACGTTGGAGCTTTAGAAAGCGGCTTATTGTTATTAAAGTTCGGCGGAGATTTGGCGCTGCAGCTCTGAAAGTTTAAATTTTAAACACCACAGAGCTTTATGTAAATATGGTTTAAACTGGTTTATCGGGAATTTATCTCACATTCGGTGCAACGGTTTTTTTAGTAAAGGGTTTTGCATGCACGTAAATCAGTATAAAGTAATGCTTCAAAGGGAATATTTAATATCATTAAAAAAGTGGTCAAATTTTTTTTAGTAAACTCTAAAGCCTAACATCGTCGACAATTTTAACAAAAAAAGGTTGGCTTTCATCCAGAAAGAAGTTGAACGGATCAAACCTGCATACACAGAAGCAGGTTATCAGAAGGACTCTTGTAAAAACTGATTCACATTATCTCATGCAAGAAAACCCTTCAATTCTTTAACAGCATGATTGCCAGCAGAATCTTTCGGGTTATATTCAGCAACAGGAAAAGCTCGACATATCTCTATCTATACGACTATATCTCTGATATGCCTAAAACTAGATCCCGAAAGTTTGGATATGCGGATGAGTGGGTTCCCAACAGTGGGACATCAAACTTTTGCAGAAACTGAAACCATTTGGCAACCCATCTTGCTATAATGGGAGTAACTTCTGGAAGTGGAAACTGAATCTAAATCCCAACAAGATAGAGATAACTTGCTTTCATCTATATAAGAGAGAAATGGTAGATTGCTTCAACACAACAAACACTCAAAATACCTAGAGGCTACATTGGATAGAGAGCTCTCTTACAAGCAAAATCTGGAGAAGATAGCTGCGAAATTAAACGGGAAGATATGGGGTGCTGCTGTTGAAACGTCCGGCATTTCAGCACTTAGACTAGTACACTCTACTGTGGATTATGGTGCTCTAGTGTGGCTCAACGGCACCCACACACATACAGAAGCTTGATGCACAACTGAACTACACTAAGAACATTATGTTTTCAAAGAGAATTATCATACTAACGATCTCTTTATTCAATTTCAGCTTAACATCCTACAGTTCTTATAATAGAGAAAGAAAGATTTTACAAATTCAAAAAACTCAAATGAGGAAAATCAAGTAGACCAAAAATATCAGCAAACTACCATTGCGTTACATCGCCCTTTCGACTGATAACTGCTTCGATTTGTCTTGACATTGTGTCAACTAATGTTTGGAAAATATTTGGTGTGAAACCATTCCAAATTTCTTGGAGACGAGTTCGCAATTCTGAAACGGTTCCTGCCGGATTTGGTCGTAGCTTCTTCTTTATGATATGCTACAAGGTTTTAATCGGCGATAGATCTGAACTATTAGAAGTCCAATTTAAAACTAAAATATTGTGTTCCAATATCCAATGTTTTACTGTTTTAGTCTTAAGTTGTTTTGAAGTATATTAATGTGCTTATCAGCATTCATAATACCTTCCATATAGTATCCCACTCCACTAGCCGACATGGATTCCTAAATCATAACAGAAGAGAGACAATGAGACAATCATTCTGAAATGTTTCTTCTCTAGTTCTTATGACACGACTCCTACTATCACCAACGCATACTTCAAATCTGGCTTCATCACTCTAGATGAAGGAGTACCATTGGTTTGGACACCATGGTTTGTGTTCCTTTGCCCACGCGAGTCTAACATATTTTCCTTCTGAATCGTTGTCAGTAAAGGGTTCTCTTTTTCCTATAAAATATCGAATTAATAATGAACAAAGAACAAAAATAATTAAGCTCACGTTGTAAGTTTTATATCCCAGTTTGCTGCCAGCTCTCTCACAAGTTGCTCTTGAGAAATTTTTTCCCGTTGCCTCATTACACAATATTCTCAATTCATTATCACTAGCACGCCGATTTTGCTTGATAATCCCTTTTAAAGCTCTCAAGTTTCTATTGGAAGAATGCGGATGACTTTCACTTCTCAGATTTTGAACCACGCGATTTGAGAAGCATTTTGACCTTTTAAATGCAAGTGAAGGATCACTTTTCTTATTTCGTCAGACATAGCTTTACCACGAGCCCCATTTTCAGTTGTTAACAATTACATCAGTCCATGAAAATTAATTAAAACGTCAAAAACGGCTTCTTACAGCGTCGATAACTGTTATCATTTGTTTCACAATGTCTATCTAGATTTTATCAAAGCAGATGAACCGACCATTTAACGCAATTTGTCATCAACTTGAATCATTTTACAAAAAGAACATTTTTAAACAAGAACTGCTTGAAAATAGCAACGTCATTCTTGTTATCTTTTCCTAAACATTTAATGAGACCAAAAATAATATATTTCAAACAAAATTTCAATCTGCCATGAAATAAATTCAGAAATATCAAGTATTAGGTGGTTGGGCCAACTTCACTGAGACACAGGGCTCGTATAATCGTAACATTTAGACCAACCCCTGTCGAATGGCTACCAACATTAAGCCACATCCCCCGCTTCCTGCGCTTCGATCTCCCTGTTCATCAAGATACAATCATCCTTGAAAGAAATAGGCTTCGATCTAAGGAATCAACTATGAAAACTATATGCATCTGAGTTCAACTTGATGGGAACTCATGGGAACGTGACTGGACAGAGACCTTTGATTAACCACGAAAAATATGGACAACTATTAACAGAATACGCACCAATCATCCTCCAAACTGTGATTGCAGGATAGTGAGGCAAACCGTGTGTCACATGGTGATGGAATATCCCAACAAGTAATTTACTATAACAAACGTCTGTTCTGTTGAATCGATTTTACCACAACTTGTTGCGAGTTTCCTTTTACCTCGAACCTAGCAACTATATATTGAAACTTTTCTCGCCGAAAGAAAAAAAAATGGGAACAAAACAAAAACTGCCGTTAAACTCTCATTGTCGTGACATTACAACACTAAATCTTCCTGTAGTTTCTAATAGTTGCAAGTAGTATATACCTACAACGGCAATTTATCGATCGCACTTAGGCAATTTACACGTGGCACGGTATCATTAATCAACAGTCGGCAATTAATTAGCAAAACTCAAGCTGCCGCCTTTACCTAAACGTGAGAGAAGGCGGAAGGTTACGTTTCCTAAAACCATCCTTCGGATACTTGGACTGGGATATTCTCCTCTTCAGGCTCGAACGGAAAGTTTAATGAGCTATTTATAACACCCCTTTTCTAAAAATTCTTCCACCGGTTTACGCTCCAAGTGTTAATTTTATTGCGGCCGTTTGTAAGGATTTACGTTTAAAAAAATCGAGTAGATTGGAGATTTATTCCGTGAAAGTAAAGTCTAAGATTAATTAAATGCAAAAATTCAATTTGTAAAGTTTACGAATACAAGTTAGACAAGACTTTTATAATTCAGAATGATGCTTCGCTGGATATTTGCACGGTTACGTTATATTAATAGTTGTAGCTGCTGTAGTGTAACAGTTGGTGTATGAGCGCTTTTTCTGCGTCGTATCCTGTTGACTGATTTGCGGCTGCTCGGTAGGATGACGTAAATGAAGCCACGTTCCGTGTACAGTATTTGAATTCAACATACTTGTCAATGTTGATGATGAACATGAGCTAGTACTGAATGGTTTGGCATTTTTGTTTCCTAACTATGCGTTTGCCAACTGGCACTACTACGATTTTGAATTAAAAGAAATGTAGTGACATTTAATACAATAGGACGTATAAGAGATAAAATAATTGTGCTAAATTCTGACAGTTGATCTAAATGACATTTCAAAATTTTACGATCTATAAAATGAAAAAATAAACCAAGCATTTAAATACACACAAACCAATTGCGCATCTTATCACCTAATAATAGTCGGCGATGAAAATCGAATATTTCGTTCCAGGAAAAAATTATTAAAACAGAAGCGTCTCAACTGCAAAAGCAGCAAGACCTATGTTAGAATTCTCCTAAAATATAAACAACCTTTTAAAATTACAATTTTACGAAATTAATATCCAACCACCAACTTCTGGTAGGAAACGATAAATTTAAAAAGATCCATAAAGTTTCACTTCCAAAATAAATAAAAATAAGAACAAGGACCAATTTCTCTCCCAGTCCAGAGGCACTCCCGAACACCGATATCCTTCTACGACGAGTTCCTGATTGATTACATCCAAATTACCAACTCGAACGAGAATAAAATCGTCCCGAGAGCCCGAATTATCCATATCACACCTGACCGAGACAAATACCCGACTTTGACCTATCAGATAAGTAATTTGGTAGATATAAGTAGTAATTAAGTAACTGATTTAGTAAATAAAACTGAAAGTCCTTCTTAATTTTAATCTTAGTCATTTAACTATAAAATAGCCATTTACTTACCAATTAGCAAGGTTCCATAGATCTAGGTTTTCCATTTAAAATATTGTTCAACCTTAAAAGGAAAAAACAAACAAACAATAATTATAATCCTTAAATAATTCACTAAACTATTTCGAATTACTTACGTTCAACTAGATATTAAGTATTGTTACTATTGTTGTTGTTTTGATCAATCGTTTTCCATACGTCGAGAACTTAGCTTTCATTGTAGTTGCAATTGTACCATTTGATGTACACTACCGTTCGAAAGTACCCATAGATATAGGAGAAAAATTGCAAGCACATGTGAAAAAGTGAACATATACTTATTACTTACATTACATATGTGACAGAATTACACATTATATTTAAACTGTGGATTCGTCTATGTGACCTCCTTTGCTTTTTATGACGGCAGCACACAATCGCGGCATCCTTGCAATTAATTTAGCTAAGGTGTCTGACGGTATCCGCGACCATGCTTCCTGGAGCTTCTTCCACATATCAGCCTGTGATGTCGGTGGTGATTTTCGGACCTCCCGATCAAGCTCCTCCCACAATAGCTCGATGGGGTTAAGATCGGGGCTTTGAGGAGGCCATTCCATAACTTTGATGGATCCCTCTGCTTCTAAATGACGCAAATAGACCTTGCACAGTTTAGATGAGTGCTTTGGGTCATTATCTTGTTGGAATACAAACTTCCGACCCAAAAGCCTCAATCCTGAAGGAATAGCATTGTTCTCTAAAATGTTTCGATACTGTTCTTTCTTTAATATACCCTCGATTTTTACAATATCACCCACGACCGTACCACCAAAACAACCCCAGATCATCACAGAACCACCACCATGTTTAACCGTAGGAACAATACATTGTTCTGACGCACGTTCACCTGCAGATCTTCGAACGAAAACACGTCTCCTTGAACCGAAAATCTCGAACTTTGACTTATCAGTCCACAATACATTATTCCACTGTTCAAGAGTCCAATGTTGGTGTTCACGAGCCCAGATTAAGTGTTTCCGTTTATTCTGCCTGCGCAATAACGGTTTTTTCATTGCTACTCGTCCGTACAAACCTGCTTTGTACAAGCGACGTTTGACTGTAGTCACGCTTACTGACTTTCGGCGGCCTGCATTGATTTCAGCAGCGATTTCTGGGTCTGTTTTCCGTCGATTTCTTTTGGAAGTTATTACTATTGTACGATCTTCAGCAGAAGTTGTCACTCTGGGTCTTCCACTTCGCGATTTATTCAAAAAACTGCCACTTTCGCGATATTTCTTCACGATATAGTCTACAGTACCTAATTTTAATTGTTTCGCTCAATTATTGAAAAAATTGAAATTTGAAAAAGGAAAAGTGTTTCAATTCTGTGTGTGAAAATGAGACTAGATCCCACCTGACCCCTGAGCTTTTCCTGAATTATTCAATTTTGCCAGAATGAGTTTCCTAGAAGCTATTTTCTATAAATAGTTTTATAAAAACAACAAGTATATACATATGTCATTTGTCATACTGACTCTGATTTTTATTTAACTTATTTATTATTAATGTTTTTGCTTCTTTTCCTCAAATCATCCAACAACAACGCTATCGCAAGAATGGCTGTTTTCCTTTTCTTTGATTTCATGATACTATAATAACTACTGAATTTTATCTCCAACTTTTAGTACGACAAGTCGTACAATCGATTGCATCGTCTGTAGACCCCTTAAGGCCCTTACGATGTTTTAAGAGAAAAGAACGCATGAGGTCGCCAAATCCAGCAAGCAATGTAAGGAACCGTTCTAAAGTATAACAGCAGCACATCTGTGGAGTCTTTTGTATACAATACTTGATACTGAAGCCATTTAGTAAGATTTCTTTAATCTAAAATATAGACAAAAGATTAATTCTTGATTTGTAGCATTGTAATGACTTTAATGATATCTTTAAGGATGTAAGAATAGGATTCTGACTCCCGTTACTAGATTCTGTTCTATACTGAGCCTCTCGTTGCTATATTTTCAATTTATCGACTATAATGTACAATTGGTTATAAATTTCATTCAATTAATGATATGTTACATTCTGCCAGCTAGTCAACAATCATCCCTCTTGAAATTTTTTTTAATATCTCAACGTTGGCTGCATATAATCAAGCCCTTTATATAAAATATATTTTAATATTTTTAAGTGACCTATTATATCGCTATTCGATGAATCAAAAACCCCAAAAAAACCGTACGCACAGTCAGTCAACATTTCATCGAGGAAAAACGACATTATCTTTGTACCATCTTTGTGCAAAATCTGGAGAAGATAGCTACGAAACTAAACGGGGAGACATGGGGTGCTTCTGCTGAATCGTTGCACATTTCAGCTCTTGGAGTAGTGTATTCTACCTACTCTGAAAGGCTACCAATATTAAGCCGCTGCTGTAGCACTCAGTTTTGGAGGACGTTTAGTCTCTTGACTTGAGATTTGTCCAATACCAGAGACCAAGTTACGACACCGTAAGTTAGAATAGGTAAGTAAGTAAGTAAGTAAGTAAGTAAATTATTTATTTAGCGTTAGCTATTAGCATATACATAGATCAATACATATATAAATTACTAAATATTTCTTACTAAATTGTATTCACATTATGCTAGTATATCATGCCTAATAGATATAATTACTACATTAGATATGCGCCAATGTGTATCTGTACAGTAAATCTTTGAATAAATTGAAATTCATAGCATTTTTAATGTCATGCGGTAGGTTATTATAGAGTTTTAGTCCTTGAATAAATACATTTTTAGAAGTTTGTGTTCTATTATAATGATTGATATAAAAATTATTTATACTTCTAGTTTCGTAGTTATGAATCTCATTGACAATTGTTATTTTTCTACTAAGATACCGTGGCAGCATATTGTTTTTCAGTTTGTGCACAAATATTACACTTTTGAAGTAAATTCTTTGTCTAACATTCATAAATTGCAGCGCATCTAACATAAGAGCTATTGGAGTATATCGATCACATTTCAATATAACTCTCATGGCTCTATTTTGAATTTTTTGGAGTTGCGCAGATTCATTTTTATTGAGATTTAATAATATTGTAGTACAGAACTCAATGTGTGGTGCAATGATAGCCTTGTATAATATTGTTTTAACATACGTCGATAAATATTTACCCACCCTGTTAAGAAATCCAACCTTTTGAGACATTTTATTCATTATATATTTAGCATGTTCCTTAAAAAGTAGATTGCTATCTATTATTACACCTAAATATTTTATGCTATCAACTCTCTCCAGTTTAAAATTACCTATTTTTATATCAATGTTACTCAAATCAATATTATTAAGTTTATACATACTAGCTAAAACCATACATTTGGATTTCTCGATATTTATACTCAAACTATTACTATACAACCATTTACATAATAAATCAAGCTCATTATTCATTGACTGTACCATTTCATTTAAATTGTTACCACTAATGTAAATCATAGTGTCATCAGCAAACATGCAGATGTCTGATTTATTAACAGTTGTGATCATATCATTAACGTATAAATTAAATAGTAATGGTCCCAAAACCGTTCCTTGAGGCACACCGTGACTCACACTTTTTGAACATGATTCAACACCATTGAATTTCACTTTTTGAGTTCTGTTATTTAAGTATGAACCAAACCAATTAAGCACTATACCTTTCAAACCGATTTTGTCTAGTTTTTTTAATAATAATTGACGATTCACCGTTTCAAACGCTCTTCTAAAATCAATAAAGACAACTAATACCATTTTTCCACTATCAATTTCCTTTAGCCATCTGTCACAAATGTCAGCTACTGCTGTTTCACATGAGTGTCCTTTTTTGAATCCCGATTGATTATGCACTATGACGCCATTTTTATCACAGAAATTGTCCAATTGTCTTTTCACGCATAGTTCTAACACTTTCTCATATACAGGAACTGTATTAATCGGCCTAAAATTTTCACACAAGTTAGTTCCACTAATAATAGGCCGAAGAAACATCCTGTATATCAAAAGCTTGATATTTAAGCTTTTCCGGAACAGAAGAGGAGCCAAAAAATGTTGCCTGAACATTAGTATCGTATCAAATATGAGGCCGAGGTATTTGACGTTACATTTCCAAGTTAAACCCCCGACGAAGATGTTCGTTGGAGGAGAATTACGCTTCCTGGAGAATTGGATAGCCAAGCATCATATCAGAGTTTACCACCAACCGCCACTTGGACGCCCACTCACAGACTTTGTCTGTAGATCTTTAGAGACGTCGACAAACAAGAGAATCGTTTCTAGAAGTTATCGCAATTAACTATAAACCTCCAATGCATAGATCTGACAAATTCATTGAAAAAAATTTGACATTGCTGTGTCTTTGGACCAATTTTTGCAAAAGCTTTGCTAGATTTTAGGATCCAGATTAAATCGGTTGAATCCACAAGATCTAATCTAGAAAGAAATTGATAGCAGGCTGTAATTGGCCTGTAGTTATTAAGGCCCTTATAATCTTTGAAGAGGAAAGAACGTATGGGATCGTCAAATTCAGCAAACGATGTAAGGAATCGTTCTAATGTATAATAGCAACACATCTGTGGAATCTTTTGTATACAATACTTGATACTGAAGCCATTTGGTAAGATTTATTTAATAGAAAATATAAACAGAAGATTCATTCTTTGGTAAAAAAATTGACTTGTTACAACTATCTGCAATGTTTTATTCTATAGTTGTCCAGAAGAAGATCTAATTAATTGTAACATCAAAAGCTCGAATTGGCTCGAAAGGCAATGCAATCTTTTTCATACTCACTTTTAAGTTAAATATGCAGCTGCACAATTTATTTGTTTTTTTCTCTCTCTCTTTTCCTGTCCTTTCTATTTTCCTTATTAATTTCCTCTTCCTTACTTAATTCTATTTTTACTTTTTTGTGCCACTTCTGACTCTTTCTTCTATTGCTGTAATTAGCTTCGCACCTACTTTCAATTGTCCGCTTATATTTTGTTTTTCTTGTTTATTTTCTAACACTTTTAGAGCTTTTGTGTAGTTGTGTATTTATTTTTTAAATAATTAATTATTTCCGTCTACTACTTCTATTTATTTTTTAATATACAAGAATTATCATTATGTAAATCTTACACCAGATTCAGAAAATGTCTTGTTGGAATTAGGTGTTACAGAAAAACACGGAGAAGCTGGTTTTCAGCGTCGTTAGCTGGAAAATCTTTAGGGAGTTTAAGATCAGAATTAACAATAGTTAACCGAAATATCTCTAGTAGAAACAAAAAGCTGTCCCACTCAATTAATACATCAGATCAAAAAGATACAAATATTGTCGAGATAAAGATTTTTCTTGTACTGTTTGTGCTATCTTCAATTTGTCTTTGAAGGGGAATGAAATTTTGCCCCTAGCTGTGTCAGCAGACGGGAACGAGTGACAGAATTAAATTAAAGTTTCTTTTGATGGTATTAATAACGAATATTCTGACTAACGTTACTTTGAATCTCGTTTATAACTTTCTTATTGACATATGTAGGTATATACAATTGGTTATAAATTTCATTTAATTAATGATCTGCTATGTCCTGTCTGCTGGTCAACAATCATGAAATTATCCCTCCTGAATCTTTTTTTTAATATCTCAACGTTGGTTCCACATAATCAAGCCCTTTATATAAAATATATTTTAATACATTTAAGTGACCTATTATATCGCTAGTCGATGAATAAAAACCCCAAAAAACTGTACGCACAGTCAGTCAACATTTTATTGAGGAAAAACGACATTATCTTTCTACCACAAGCACTAAACAAACTTCATTTAAAAATTGATATCGATATGCGAAGCTCAATTTAGAAGCAATCTTAATTGAAATGGTCGTTTTTCAATCGCTTTATTGAACGACTCAACCTCCATCGTCTCTTATTATTATACGAATGAAAATTACTGGTGCGCATCCGCATTTCATTTTGAAGGATGCAATATACCGACGCCTGCCAGCATCGAATCGAACTGGCTTCTACAACATTGTTGTTTAGACTGAGTTTACATTTATATATACATACATGCATATATTTACTTTAGCATCAGGATTATATTCCTTATTTAAAAAAAGTATATAATCAAATTACAACGTTCGAGTATCCTAGGAGGACGTTGTAGGCAGAATTCGGTAAATGTAAACTCAGTCTTGCGTATCCGTGGTATATGCGGAGATGCATATGTATAACCTCGTACACTTATTACGTCTGAAAGGTATGCTAATATATGCGTGTAGCATAAGAGCTGCGCGTGTGGATAGTGAGCTGCAAATGAATATGTATTGACAATTCTAAAACGTTAGAGGTATCCTTGTTTAAATTTATATTGTACCACACACTGATATATGCATCTGTTACTGCTTTTTGCAAACGTAAAGATTACACTGGTCAACAGGGTTTTTTTTTCTTACACTCTAATACGTATACGTTATGGACTTTTTCATTGTAATTCTGAAAATATTTTCAAGTCCTCATAGTCGTTAAAGCACTCCTTTTTTTCTCTAGAACCAATCAAATCAAAGAATTAATAGATCTGTACATATGTGACTATATATGAGACCCTACAGACTCGTTATTCGACTCAAATTGATCCATTAGATCCAGTAAGATTAGTTAAACGTTTTTTGAATTCGCAATGTCCAGTAGGTGTGTCAACAGTCCTAATAGTTTTTGTTATGTATGTAAAGAATTCACCGTTCAACAGTATAGATGAAATATTACACCGTTAATAGAAAAATCGTATACCCTTTATTTTAAATTAAAAATTACAAATCAAGACAAGTTGTGGACCCCTCACAATGTCTGTGCACGATGTGCTGTTACTTTGAGGAGCTGGATAAAAGGTAAGAGCATAGCTATGCCATTTGGTAGGCCTATGATTTGGCGAGAACAAAAGGATCATTCGACAGACTGCTACTTTTGCTGTACAAAGATCTTCGGGTTTTCCAGCAAAAATAAGGATAAAATTACCTATCCTAATTTACCTCTTGCCACTCGTCCAGTTCCTCATTCGGAAGGTTTGCCAGTACCCAGTCCTATGGATGTTTCGAACCAAGGACATGTTGAAACCGAGATAGAAGAATACATTTCAGAGTTGTCGGACACAAATGAAGAAGATTTGCCATCTCAAGAGGACACGCCTCATTTAATAAAACAATTGGAATTAAATGACCTAGTTCGAGATCTCAATTTATCAAAAACTTAGGCAGAAATATTAGGATCAAGACTGCAAGGATTGAAGTTGTTAGATCCGGGTACGCGTGTTTCTGTATATCGAAATCGCCAGAAAGAACTGTCACAGTATTTTTCAACTGAAGAAGGTCTTTCATTTTGCAAAAATGTTGACGGTTTAATGCGAGAATTAGGTTACAAACACCAATCGGAAGAAAGGCGTCTTTTTATAGATGCTTCTAAATTGAGTTTGAAAGCTGTCCTTCTACGTATAGGAAACATCTACACCTCCATTCCTGTTGGTCATGCCGTGCACATGAAGGAAACATATGATAATATGACACGTCTCATTGATAAAATCAATTACAAAACCTATAAATGGTACATCAGTGCTGATCTTAAAGTAGTTTCAAGTCTACTTGGTCTACAACTTCGATTCACAAAGTACTGCTGTGTCCTTTGTGAATTGGATAGTCGAGCGAGAAATTTGCACTGTACTGTTAAGCAATGGTCAACCAAAATACAATATACTCCTGGAGAAAAGAGCGTAGTCCATAATTCGTTAGTGGAGCCTCATAAAACACTTTTACCACCATTATACATAAAATTAGTTCTGATGAAGAATTTCGTCAAACCATTGAACAAAGAGGGACCAGGATTTTGATACCTTAAACAAAAATGTTCTAATATATCTGAGGCAAAACTTAAATAGGGGATTTTTATAGGGCCCCAAATTAATCTGTTAGAACAGGATCGAGAATTTGACGTACTCTTGAGCGATTTAGAATGGACTGCTTGGGATGCATATAAAAGTGTGACAAAGAATTTCTTAGGAAATAAAAAATCTGAAGATTACGAGGAAATTGTTAGTAAACTTCTTAGAAGTTACCATGCATTAGGTTGTAATATGAGTCTTAAAATACATTTCTTGCATCCGCACCTAAACTTCTTTCGCCCGAATCTTGGCGACTCCACCTCAGGAGGATCATCTAAATATGACGATCATGTGTCGAGTTACTAAGCATCCTCCACTATATCGGCCTGGATGAAAAGGCTGTTACTTTCTTCCAGAGTTACTTGTGTGATAGGGGTCAACGGGTTTTTAGTGAGAATGTGTTCTCTGAATTTAGGTATACAAGTCAGGAATTCTCCAAGGTTCCATATTAGGTCCGCTGTTATTTTCTATCTACACTTCGCATTTCTTTTTCTTCCACGAATTCTCGTGTTCACTCCACCTGTACGCGGATGACACACAATTATATAGCTCTTTTCTTGTTGAGGATATTATGCGATGGTGACCAATTTAAATAATGACCTTAACAAACTATTTATGATTGCTAAACACCATTGCTTAGATATTAATGAGAGCAAATCTAAATTTATTATATTTCATGGCCCTCCACTGAACCCTGACGATATTATGCTTTTTGTTAATAATGTACGACTTACTTGTCATGATAAGGTTAAAAATCTGGGTTTGATCATGGATAGTGCGTTAAGGTTTAAGGAACACGTTAATATATGTATTAGGAATGGCTATTATAATCTGAAAATGTTATATCCGCACAGGTATTTATTTGGCACTTCAATTAAGAAACTTCTATGTGATTCTCTAATTCTCTCTCATTTTAATTACTGTGTCACAGTTTATAATACTTGCTTAGATCAAGTTGATGTACGTAGAATTCAAGTTTTGCAGAATTCATGCCTTAGATTTATTTTTGGAATTAGAAGAGGACGCAGGGTTTCGCATAAACTTATGGATGTTCATTGGTTGAACATGATCAATCGTAGAAAGCTGCACTTTCTTTGATTTGTTTACAAGATTTTAAGCTCTGGTTTGGACAATAAAATAACTTTTCGGACCGATATTCACAATATTAACGTCCGGCGAAAAGACATTATTCATGTTCTCAGGTACCCAACAGTTCAAAACATCTTTTACATATAACTGTGCTAAGGTTATGAATGATCTCCCTACTCATCTTAAATCATTGCCACTTGTTTCCTTCAAACGCGGGGTCCGTGAAATTTAATGTCTCAACAACTCTGACATCTCTGCCTGGAGTTTGATTGGACTTTAGTTTTAGTTTAGTTTAATCTTGCATCTGACATTTCGTTCACGTGTTTGCCTTCTCTAATTTATTGTACACATGTATATTGAGCGTTGCCTCTTGTTTGGGTTTGTTGTACTTGCCATCGATTATCTTTTCTCTTACTAACTATTGGCTTTACTGGGGATCTACAAGAATAACAGGGATTCTTCATGATTACCTAACGTAGATCCTATTGTACTTTTCCTTTCAATGTTTTTTTTAATCATTTATTATTATTATCTTTTTTTTTAATTTTCGTTGACCTGTTGGATATACGATGGGTTGGATCGCGATATGTGCGGGTACGCCTGCATGCAGTCCTACCAACTTAAATTATATTGCGTTTAGTAATAAATCTCTAATATTGCAATAGGTTCTTTGTTGTGAAAGGTACAATAAACTATTATTATTATTATTATCATTCATAAAACGTCGAATATCATTTAAATTCTCTAGAACAAATTGGATATAAAAGTCAATATTAAGTATCCTTTGCCAGGTATATTTTTAAACTTTCTTTTTTTTTTGAAAACCTAACAAGCAGAACAGATGAAAGGGAAATTATAAATTCTTTTAAATTAAATTTCGCAAACTTTGAAACGTATTGAATGCTCGCATTTATATGCTTGCCGTTTAATGCGTGTTCCCCTTTTCCGCACATTTTTCATTCTTATTCTTTTACTTTTGAACTTTTCAACCACTTCGGATGTGAAGTTTTTCATGTTTGACAGTATTAGGAAACACTTTTACTTTTGAAACGGCCTCTTCGAAGATAAATTTTTCTTTTGAGAAATTCGAAAGCAGTTTCCACAGTTCCCTAGTATAATACAAACATGCTTTAGCTATTTTAGATTTCCCGATTTTCTTATATGTAGGAAAAATTTTACACCTAAAAATTATGCTTGAAATTTTTATCTTGTAAACCAGTCGTCTTTAACACAATAACATCGTCGATAGAATCGACATTTCGAAGTACACTTTTATCGTCTGTCTAACACTTTATATGGAGAAAATAACTTTATTGTAGTCGTTGTAAGAGGTTATACGATTTCTTTATATCTAAAGAACACCGCAAGAAAGAAACGTATGAATGAAGACATATCATTTTATAGCTTTTTTATATGCGTTTAAATACAGAACTAAAAATCGTTAGAATACACCTACTTAAAAACACGACAGTAACTATTACCGAGTCCGTTCACGAACATCCCATACTGCCTACACTGTTCTAAATTGAAACACACGGGTCATAAAAGTTTCAGTTTTGTTGCCTTTCCCCATGAAAGAAGTTACCCTGACACGGAAATGTTTATTAAAGCATAATGCATTATCGGTGGCGTAGTGTCTACCCGTCCATAAACATGAAATGGCGGATAGACAGTGACGGCCATTAGGAGAGCAACTCTGCTACGTAAACAACATAAAAGTTTACGTTCCTCTGGTGTCTCCAACACACACGTACAACATACAGATACGTGTACACACGGAGATAAATATGCGAACAGTGTACACTTCCAATGGTAAGGAAGCACGACTCGTATACTCTGGTTTATAACTGTGAGTAAACCCGGTATAGTATCTACGTGCTTTACATGAAGTTTAACCTCAATGTGATTGCCTATGATTCCGGAAGATGTTTCATGTTTTCGATATTTAATATACGAACACACAGTTTCAAATAAATCCTAAATAAACAGTTCAGAGAAATAAAAATCGTACGAAAGTTGTTTTTTGAAAATAATTATTGCTAGAGTAAGACTGCATAAAATTCAAGTACAACTACATGGCTGAACTCTGAAGCACTTTTATTATCATCTCGCGAAACAACGTCGCTAATTATTTCAATAGTTTGTATTAAGGTCACGCTACCCAAATACATTCAGCGTGTATCTCGTTGAAGTTTTTTTTAACGGTTTCCTGGTATGAAATTGCATCATATTTCGCGATTATTTTATAATAGGATACAATTCAGTACAGTCGTTGCAATAAAAATCTAGACAAAACACCGTTTATATCTTCTTCGTTATAGGAATTTGCAACAGAATTTCAATGCATTCGAGTTGAAAGCTGACAATCGATTGTGTTCATCGATATGTTTACAAGGCAGGAAAAACAATCCGAATATTACGATGAGAGATCTCATGTTTGTTTTAACCGTAAGCTGTTTTTTTTTTGTATAGTTCGTATTATCTTTACGAAAAAATACTACGAAAATTTTGAAAAAATCCTAACATCTACAAAATATAACCTACAAAACCATCAACAATCGAACAGTTCCAATATGAACGCATTTTTTGGCTTTCTTCAACCATTAATTAATCCAAACGAGATATAAATTAGATTGAGACTGACCTCTTGAGACTCTCATAGACGTAAACCTCTCTAATCGATTGATAGACCCTCATAAGGGTACGTGGTGTCAGCGGAACTATGCCATTAGACCACCCACCCGGACAGAATCCGAGTGTCAAAACAAAAAGAGAGAATCTGACGAATACAAGAGGTGTAGAGGTACAACTCGCACTAAATTATACCTCGTTGCATCGAAACAAAATTTGAGTTTGAATTAGCGTTCATATCAGGTAGATTCTATTGTTAAATTGGGAAAAAAAAAACTAGTAGAATCTATCGATTTGTCTGGAGAACTATGTTATTGAAAATAAAACTTAGCATTAGCTAATTTCATTGCAATAAAGTTAAAGTCGATAGATTCTACTATTACATCTAAGAAAATGATTTAAAATTAGGATGAATTGGCATAGGATGCTAACAATTTGTTGCAAGCTCGAATCTTCTGTAGAGATCCTTGAACCGAAGCATCAACAGCAAGAACGCACACGAAACAAACCACCTATATGTAGATTACAGCAAACACACCATTCGGACCAGTAGTCAACACGAAACGACTTACCAAACCATCAAGAATAAGACAAAGACTTCGTTAAGTAACTTAACACTTATTTCAAAACGTGGACCAACATTCAGCGCAATACCCAAACCTTCAATATAAACCGACCTACCAAACCATCAACAATAAGAACAGTTCTAATATGAACGCTTTTTTTGGCATTCTGGTGCTATTAATTAGAGCAAACGGGATATAAATTAGATTGAGACTGTCCCTTTTGAGAGTCTCACGGACGTCAAACCTCTCTAATCGGTTGGTAGACCCTCTCGAGCGTATGTGGCGTCAGCGGAACTATGCCATTAGAACGCCCACCCGGACAGAATCCGAGTGTCAAGACAAAGAGAGAGAATCTGACGAATACAAGAGCTGTAGAGGGACAACTAGCACTAACCTACACCACGTTGCATCAAAGCAAAATTTGAGTTCGAACTAGCGTTCATATTAGGTAGTTCCTACTGTTATCCTCCCCCACCTCAGCGATCATCTCCAGTAATAATGCGATAAGAAAATTAACCACCTTCTTCCTTGTATCGACGGAGAAAGGACAACACAACCTATCTATCGAGAAACTATTCCCAAAATTTCATTAAAACTACAAGAATTCAATTCGTCCGATGTAAAATAACACAACCGTCTCTATAGATGTTACCTCTACCGTTGTCGACGGTCAACTGAACCGCTATTCAACGTCATGCGCAAGTTTGTCGACCTTAGGTAGTTAAAATGTTATTGTGACGTCAATGTGACGTCAACCGGAAGTTATAAAAATGTCATTAAGTCAATATTGTTATTATTCTGTAATTATGTAATTTTATAATGTATCGAGCGATTAAAAGTAAATAGAAAGAATAAATAATGTTCTATTCTAGAGAAAGGGAGCGATATACAGGGTGTTTCACTAGTTGTTGAAGATAAAAAAAACCAAATAAAAGTGCTTTCATTCTTAAAGTGGGAGATAGCTTAAAATTGCTTTCGTTTATATAGGGTGTTTCGTTTATACAGCTTTTAAGATGCAAAAATGATTATGTCAGGAATGTCAGTGGTTCTTTAGCTGCAATTAGTATACGATGCAATTTCGGTTTTCCCATAATATAAACTTTATTTACCACATTCTACACGTTTATATTCAAAAACATATATGTATGTAAGTAGCTAAATAAGCAAGCAGCAATGTTTTAATAACAGTTAGAATAACGTTTGATGGTTCGGTACAGTATTCTTTTTTGTTGTAAAGTTTTGAATTACTTCAAACTAGAAGATAATCTAAATCTTTTTGTAAGTTTTTATAAACAGTTTTACATTTGCATAATTTATATATTGTTTATACTTGTAGAATTAATATAATTTCCTGAAGAGGTCACAGAATTGTAACGAAATATCGAAAATAAAGATTTTATTATTAAAGGACCCAAAAACCCGTACAAATTTTATTGTTTAACAAAAACACGCTCAAAAAACAACATCAATATTATTATTATTATATACTCAGCAGGCAGTAAGCTGGCCCTGCGACTCTTTGGAATAAAGTATTGAGCGCAAAGTATTTCTCTATCTAGTCGTGTCCGAATACCTTTGAAGGTTACTGTACATGACAGACATGTAATTAAATAGTAACTTATAATAACACTACAACTGACAACGACCGAATTAGAGTGAGATAATAATTTGCAACCAGTTGTAATTGGCACTGATCTTTCCACCAGCAACAATTTCTATCATCCAAAGTTATCACTAGAATCAAAATAGCGGAAGAATCAAAATAGCTATAATCGTTGAAATTAAATAGAGTTTCCCAACCCTACCAAGAGCATGTAATGGACTTTCCAGATCTAATACATCAGGGAAAGTATGCTGATACTCTGAGACATCTCTGATGATACACCAAGAAAAACAGATTCTGTAAAATAAAGTAACCAACCTATAAAAAAGAAGGAAACAAAAGAACTATTTAACTAGGATGATGATGGTTTCTTGACTTCCGATGACCATGAACGTGGAAACACACCAGGTCTACAAATCAGCCGACCAATCTGAAAACCATGCAATAAGCGAGAAGACAAACTTAAAAGACTGACAATAATTTCGAACCAAATCGA
Organism: Holotrichia oblita; assembly: GCA_023690525.1. Lineage (NCBI taxonomy): Eukaryota > Metazoa > Arthropoda > Insecta > Coleoptera > Scarabaeidae > Holotrichia > Holotrichia oblita. The sequence goes on along the minus strand of CM043020.1, from coordinate 14,397,230 downwards.
CTAGCAAACCAATCTACGAGAGATCTGTAGCTTAAACATCAATTGATGTACCCAATCATCCGGGAATCATGGCGACATATTTAATTTAAAAGAAGTATAACAATATGATCTGTTAGATGCCACCAGAATTATCCGCACAGATAAGCTCCACAAACTACAGTATTTTGGCTCACTCTATTTTCCCATTTCAGTTGACCCTGCCTAACATACGTGCCTTTGTCAGACAAAATACGAGTACCACACAAACTACTTTTTATTTTTTTTATGTAACAACACCTTTAGTTTCTGTTAAGTAAAAGAAACACGTCGAGTCTAATAATTTAATACAAAATAAGAACAAATAAAAAAATGTGAACAAATACAACATCATCTTTATTTTTTATCCCTTTGTGATATCGTATTAACCAATCCTTCGCAAACTTCCTGAAGTTTCTTCTTCAACTCAGGAATTGTTCTAGCAGGATGTGTTCGTAGTACCTTTTCCATCTCATGCCACAACGTTTCAATCGGTGATAAATCTGTGCTACTAGAAATCTATTCTAAAAGCGGTACGTTGAAGTCTTCCATCCATTTTAAAGCTCTTTCAGAAGTATGGCATGCAGCTCCGTCTTGCTGAAACAAAAAATCTTGTCCGGATGTCATTCCTCTAAAATGTCGAAATATTTTTCTGTGTTCATTATGCCTTCAATAAAATTAAGTTTTTCCACCCCTGATATGCTACCTCAGACCATCAGTGAGGCAGGATATTTTACTTTTCCTTTTAAACAGTCCGAATAGAAGGGTTCATTTTTTCGGCGAATAACTGGACTTCTATTTTCGTCTACACAAACTTCGAATCGGGCCTCATCGCTCTATTGTACTGCACGCCATTGTTCTGTTATCCAATGTTTATATTCTTTTGATTATTAATCTATTTTTCTTGTGCTGTGTTGTTAAAAGAGGCTTTTCGTTTGCGTTAAACAAAACAGTCGATTGAGAACAATCTCTTAAAAGAAATAATTTTTCCAATTTCAATTTAACTCTTTCTTAAGTGCCAAATGCTAGCTTACGAACCTCTCTATGATACGTGGATCTAGAAATTTGCTTTCCAACAACTTCACCCCAGAGAACACTTCATTGTAAATAATGTTTACGTCTGTTACGTTCGAGAATTCTTCGTAGTGCTCATCTATCTGATTCAGTAAATTTACTTTTTCTGACATTTCAGGGTTTTTTGTAGTATCCAAACCCGTAGTTTTGTATTTTTTAACCACATTTCAAACACTATATCGTGACAATTCTAACAAATTTGCAATTTCCGAGTTTGATTTTCCGAAATTGGAAAATTTTATAATTATTGAATACATTTTCTCATTGATTATCTTTCCTCTGACCATCTTTATCAGCACAACAACCCTATTATTTAATAAATGCTCTCTGACAGGTGTCTTGATTTAATTTTTTTAAGCCGCCCGCGATAATACCTACTAACATTGTTACAAAAGCCATGTGGCTCTACCTACAGTCCCTGCTCACTTTATTAGACTCACCTGAAGAATTGCTGCGTTTTCAAATTTTAGAAGAAATTCAACGTTGTTTTCAATCTATGGGGTAGTGCTTCCGTACAACACAGTAGCTTTAAGGGTTGCCTAACCAAATGTACTTGCTTTGATTTAAAATTAGGTCGATAGTAGCGAATTATGATGAAAATTGTTCGCAACCTACAATTTTCCTAGTTTTCGGTTGTTATGTATTACATTACAATTAAGGGTGTTCGAATTAATTTTTGTAAAGTTTTCGTTAGAAGTTCAAAGATAAGTATTTATGTCAATATTTAGCTATCAGCTATAATTCTTATTCAGGTTTTAACAAAGAAATTAGTCAACAGGTCTTCGATTGGAATTTTTCAGATGAGCAAATGTAAAGATCTTTCTACAGAGCAAAAGTCGTCTGTAATTGCATTAATTCGCAACACAGAGAGATTGCTAAAAAATGTGGGGTATCGCAATTCTCTGTCAAACGTTTAACCAAAAAGGGCAAGAGAACCAACCCGTTACAGCTGCTGGGGGTGGTAATTGTGGCAGAAAACCCTTAGTCACCCCCAGGGTGCAACGATTTTTAAGGAATTTAGCTGTGCAGAATAGAAGGACATCCCACAGTGATCTACAGGGACGATTTCAGGAGGCAGGTTTTTCTGGATCCGTTGCTAAAGTAAGAAGAAATTTGTATTCGATGGGCTTCAAATGTCGGAAGCCAATTAAAAAGCCCAAAATGACACCCAGCACGATATAGAAACGCTTAGCCTGAGCCAATTTACGTAAAGATATGCTGCTTGAGTACTGGCAGAGATTAAGTTCATAAATCTAATCCTATTTTAATAATTTATTATCTATTTTCGCACATGATTGAGTTTGCTTCAGTGATGAAGCGACTTTGCAGATTATGGACGAGAGCCCAGTTCATAAGAGGACGTCCAATAGAAAAATTTAGTATGGGTTGTGTAGTCAGCACAGTAAAGCATCCCACGTCCGTGGTGATCTAGTCAGTGATCAGTGCCAAGAGAATGGGAAGACTTTACATAGTAGAGGGAAGCATGCGGTAGGATCAATACCGGAGTGTTTTAGAGACAAGGTTGACCCCCAGTTGCAAGAATCGTTTGGCAGTGGTCGCAAGGCGTTCATACAAGATGGAGGACCGAGCTATACTGCCAAAAAATCACAATGTTCTTGCAAGAGCAAAATATTAATAAAATTAATATCGCCTGGCAACTCACCAGACGTGAATCCAATTTAAAATGTCTGGGAGTGCCTGAAAAGAGAATTGGCCAGAGAAAATATAGCAATGAAGACCCAGCTGATAGAGAGAATAACATATCACTGGCACCATAATGATACATTAAAAGAAATTGCACAAAATTGCATAGAAACCATGCCGAGAAGAGTTGCGGCATTAAAAGTAGCTAAGGGCGGATTAACAAAATATTAGTGTTTCAAGAATTATATTGATCCATATGTATGTGTATTCATGGTTTTTGTAAAATAAATATATGAAAAGTTCACTGATCCTCATTTAGTGTTATTTTCATAGAGCTACTATACCCGGAATTCATGTTAAAACTAAAAGTATCATAGTTATACAAGTGAGTCTAATAAAGTGAGCAGGGACTGTATATATACTGACTTCCAGAAAAATTGCAACACCTAGAAGCTGTTTAATGATTTTATTGAAATTTTCAGAAAACGTCTATTTCTATGAAACAAAGTTATGATTAAGTTTTAAAAACAAAAGAATAAAAGCTTTAAAAGTTTTTTCAATAATGAGTTGCTCCGACACGATTTGTAATGCACTCATCTAGACGCCTTGGCATGCTATTAATCAAGTGATCTATAGCTGCTTGTGGTATATCGTCCCAAGCTTCTTGGATCCGTTGTTGAAGATCGTGTAAATTATCTGGAGGGTGCGGTAAATTACCTATTCGCCTACCAATCATATCCCATACATGTTCAATGGGCGACAAATCAGGGGACCGAGCAGACCATGGGAGGACGACAATGTTAGATTCTTCCAAAAACCGTGTTGTAGCCCTTGCCGTATGATGGCGCGCATTATCCTGCTGGAAAATGGGATTTTGCAGCCTCTGAAGATATGGAAGGCCAACTGGTTGTAGCACATTAGCAATGTAACCAGGTGCGTTAAGGTTGCCGTCAATAAAGACCAAGGGTGATCTGCTACCATAACATATTGCACCCCATATCATAACTCCTTGAGTGAGGGCTGTGTTGCGTTCCACAAAAAATGCTGGATTTTTACGTTCTCCACGCATCCGTCTGACTCTCCTACGACCATCGTGGGCCCACAAGCAAAATCGGGACTCGTCACTAAACACAATTTGATGCCATTCCTGCGCCCAATTAACCCTTAAGTTGTTCCACTCTAGTCTGCGTAGACGGTGAAGTGGTGTAAGAGGAAGACATAAAAAATGGACGATATGAACGCAATCCATAAGATCTTATCCGGCGATAAACAGTTGACATTGACATTCTGAGTCCTGTACCTCTCATCCAATCATTTGCAATTGATCGAGTTGTTGAAAATCTATCTCTTGTGGCCAAAAGTCTTAAGCGACGTTCTTCGCGATCTGTAGTCCTTCGAGGACGTCCAGATCCACGGCGACGATGTTGGACCAACACCTCAATACCGTTGAAACATTTCGGTTTACACGACGAGCAATTTCTCTTAGCGAAAGTCCGGCCTCTCTCATACCAATAATACAGCCACGTTCAAAACCACTTAATTGGACAAAATGTTGATGTTGACGTACTCTCAGCATTGTTATCAAGTGCAGAATGAAATTGTGACGTAACAACAACAATTTGCAAACTTGACAGTTACTAAATGGTCTAATACTTCAAATTTATAGTTACTATGTGCTATGGAAACAACATGCAAAAAAAAAACTACTGGCTAGATTTTATTCAAATTTTAATCATCAATTTGTTTAATGAAAATAAACGTTTCCTGAAAATTTCAATAAAATCATTCGACAACTTCTAGGTGTTGCAATTTTTCTGGAAGTCAGTATATTAAAGATTCCTTATTTGAAACATTTTGTATTATTTAGCTGTAATTATTAAACAAATCCATAAAGTCGAAGTTTTTCTTTTAAATATTGTTAAAACTATACCCTCTTGATCAACTGATAACCTAAAATATCCTACAGATCTCGCATTTTTCTATAATATTAAAAAAAAAATGAAGTAATAACAAAATTTTATAATTGGGCCAACTGAAATGGGAAGGGGTTCGTATAGGATTGGTGGTGTATTTCAAGGAACAAGTACTAGCCAGAACTGCATTCGTGTTAGCAGTCTAGTGCTAGTCTGGTGCACAATAGAAGCTAATCATTATAAAGGGCTCAATAATATTGGGAAACAAACCTCAATAGTTGCATCATCCAAACTATAACACCAAACATTTCATTTTTTGCGTTACCGAAAGAGGTGTGAAATAAAATGAACTCGATATGAGAAATAGGAACTACAATGGCGTGTCAGCGAAACGAAATTAGCTGCCATGAAGGCATTTACTTATATTCCGTAATGTAGAATTGAAAATCGTCTTACATGCAACGTTATCATTAAGGTGTAAGTAAATTTCATTACTGAACGAGGCGCGTTTCGACTGGGAAAGCACTTAAAAGCTAATTAGAATAAAAAATGTCCTTGCGATTTACTGGACGATATACATACTCCGTTAATGTTACGAGTTCCGAACAAGCTCCAAAACAAAGAACATATTTCAGAAAGCAAATTTTCCTTCCATAGACACCAGAGCTACCTAGAGAGAGTAGAGCTAACTATGTATTATTTTAGTTGATTAGCATGCGTGGATGGGACAGCTATTAAGCACTGTTATTATTGCATCTACATCGTTGAATTAATTATAAATTCGACGCGGTTGTATTACAGTAATAAAGCGGTCATTATTTTAACCCGATTTTATATAATATATCGAGGAGACTTTTTTTTTATAGCCCGAGGCGAATGTACGTCTTTTTCTTCCCTTTTCCGTATCTCAACTCCACGGCGGATCTTGTTACGTTTAATAAGAATAAAAATCTCAATAACAAATTCTTGGCATCTTATATTGTCGGACCGTTTCTTTCGCCCGCGTTAAACTACAAGCAGGCGTGGAGTGCGAGAGAATCCATGCTGAATTAATAAATCCCGGAATCTGAAGGGGCGGATAATTTATATAAAAACCGTATAACAGCGCCCGCAGAGTTTCTATATATCTCGCGTTATCCACTAGTATACTACGCTGATGGAAAAAGCATGCTTGCACTGAGTCTTGACTTAATTCGGCCACTCGTGCAATGTATGTCCTCATTAGGAAACCAACGTCGTAGCGACTTCTACAAGTGAAGTGGTTAAATTTTACGAGGAGACCACTTGACTGCCGTTAGATACCGGGGGTATGTTGTATGAGTTTTATAACAGTAAAAATAGAAGAAAAAAGGTGATTTTATTTTACATAGAATTACTTCTTATATTTGCGATTGTGCTTATTTTATTTGCGGCAATAAAATGTCAAACATTTTATGTTGGTTTCATTATAGGAAATGCGCTTCATTTTAAAGGCAAGTAGTTCTGTAACCAAAATAGAATGGTGTATGCTTTGGCAACTTTTTTGCGTTTATTGGAACAGTTCAGAGGACAGAAAAGTGTACGGTGTGGTACCAACCGGTAATTTGAAAGCCAAATGCAAAACAGTTTCAACAAACCTTATGCGAGCATGTAAAATTGTTAAACGCTATCGATGTCGTTCCACAAATATTACAAACTTTGCCGTTAACCAGAGTCAATATAAAATTATATTTAAATATGTGTGTATGTATTGCCATTTAACTGAACTTCTGTGTTAGTCAAGAATTGCAGTGCATTTTAAATGCGACGAATTTCTTGTTGAACCAACTCTGCGATTTCAATCACAAATCTGAATCGATTTGATCGATAAAATGTCGAGGATGATGAAGTTTTATTGTTATATTGAAAGAGGTAAACGAACTCTGAAATATATTCGAGTCAGTATCAGTGCCATTAAAAGATTTCCGTTTAAATTAGTTTTATTGTGAATCTTCACAACCCCATTTTGAAATGATTTTTAGTGAATATCTTTTGTTTTCGTTCAATGTCTGGAGAACGTCCTTGTAGGAATACAGACAATATAATGGCAGTATGGTGCACCAGTCTTTTTACATTGATTTCTGCAGATGTACCTACTTGTTATTCTATTAACATTCTATTTTGTTTTGAATTATTTCATATTGACTTCTTATTGAGGCTGCGTCAATAAACATTTTAAGAGCTTCAAATGGAGACAATGTTACAATTGATAGAGAATAGGGTTTTCTATATTTTCCAGCACATGTCGGAAAATTAGTAATATCTTTAAGAGGAGATTTGCCTTGCAATGCTAGGGTATACTGTTTTGCGGAGTGAGAGACGAGGATGCAATAAATGAAATCAGCCTACCAGAGACGGTCAACCGTCTTACTCGCTAAAATCTTTGGGTTATAACAGGCGCGCACTAAATATGTTTTAAATCGTTGTTTTTAATCGATAGGTAGGTTTTTTTTAGATACTTTTTTATTGGTCAAATATAAAAAAATAAATATAAAAAAAACTGTAGCTATCCTGTCACTGTAAACAACTGGACGTTTGGTTTCTCCCGATTTTCAATAGCGTTTATAATATAATCTAGATCTTTCATTTCCATGTTTCTAATATGTCGTGGATCCATTATTTCGGATAATAAACAATTATAATAAAATCTATGTAGTTTAGGAACCATTATACTTAAAAAAAAAACGGGGTCTCTAAAAACTGTGACTGACAGTACATTTTTTGTTGTCCACACTCCAAAATGGCAAAGCTCCAACTATTTAATTGTTCTTGGAATAATCATGGTTGCGTTTTAAAACATATGAATCTCCAGATAATTCCAAAAACGGTATCAGGCCTTTCTCAATTGATTCCTCAATGAATATAAATAATGTGTCTGTCTTGAAGTGGTGCATACCCTTACTGTTGGACTACATTCTGCACATATTTAACTTCTGCATCGGTAGTTCTGTGTTTCCTACAGCATGGAAGTCCTCCATTGTCATACCATTGCCTAAGACTAGAAATGTGGAGAGTTTTAAAGATTTACGACCGATAAGCATTCTACTGGCCTTGGGTAAGATCTTTGAGAGGTGCATTGAGGTTCAGTTGCGTGAGTTCGTTAATTGTAACAGCATTGTAGTGGGTTTAGTTGCACTACTGCTATGTTGAATGTTACTAATAACATACTTCGAGCTCGTGATGAGAATCAACTTACTATACTTATACTTTTGGATTTCAGCAAGGCTTTTGATACTCTTAACCATAATTTACTTTTATCAATTTTACGCTATGTTGGATTTGATAATCTGTCGATTGCTTTGTTGACTTCCTATTTACGTGGTAGGCGTCAGTGTGTGCGTTTGGGTCAGGTATGTTCGGGGTTCCTAGAGACTAATAGAGGTGTGCCACAGGGCTCAATTCTAGGTCCTCTTCTTTTTACTATTTACACCAGCCTCTTACCTACTTCGGTTAAGAGCTCGAATGTGGTCATGTATGCTGATGACACTCAAATCTATAAATCCTTTTATGCGCATGAATTAGATGTTGCGTTGTCTGCTATTCAAAGTGACCTGAATGGCGTACACACGTTCTCGAAACAACATGCATTAGTTCTAAACCCTGTTAAAACTGTAGGTATCCTGTTTGGTAGTGCGCACGTACGCGAGCATTTGCAGCATAATATTGTGCTGACCTTGGATGGTGTTCCGATCCCTTTTGCGAATGAAGTAAAAAACTTAGGTTTCATACTTGACAATGAGTTTCGTTTTAGACAACATATTACAAAACAAATTAGTACTGCTTATTGCAACCTTAACTTATCTTTCCATTTAGATCGGTTTTCAATAGAAAATTAAAAACTATGCTGTGCGATACATTTGTATTATCCTCTTTTAATTACGGGGCGCCTGTTTGTCCATGTTTGGACAACGCCACTGCTCTGAAAATTCAACGCGTGCAGAATGCGTGCATTAGGTATATTTTTTGGGTTAAGAAGGTATGATCATGTCTCTCGTAAGTTAAATAACCTCTCTTGGTTGAACATGGGAAATCGAATGTTGTTGCAGTGTTTGTGCTTATATCATAAGATTATTCTTTCCAAAACTCCTCCGTACTTATATAATACCATAGAATTTAGAACGGATGTCCATAATATAAATATTAGGCGCAGGAACGTCATCAGGCCTCCAGCACATAGCACTGCCTTATTTGAGAGAAATTTCAGTTTTTCCATTTATAAGCTCTTTAATACGTTACCGTCATCCTTGAAGGTTGCCTCACCTTCTGTGTTCAGACGTGCTGCCAGGGAGTTTTTGTTTGCGAAACAATAGCGCCACAGTTTGCTATTTATTTATTATTATTATTATTTTCTTTTCTCTTTTTTCTGTCTTGTTTCATGCAGAATTTAGATCTAGGTTTCTAATATTAGGCATTTTTTGTTTCCTATTTTAGTTCATACTTTGTAGAGGTTTAGGTGGCAGATCAGGGAACAATTCTTTGAGTTGTTTGTCTGAATCCTCGCCTCTTGATTCTTTCCGCTTTCTTTTCTACCTGTGTACTCTGTAGTACATTTATTATTATTATTATTTTAATTTTCTGTTTTGTAAGGGTTGAGAAGAACGGTTAAATAAAGGCCATTTATTATTATTATTATTATTATTATTATTATTCTTCCCAGCTATCAGTCCGGCTTTAGAGCTGGCCACAGCAGTGTATCGGCCCTTGTTCACATTGAGGATGAGATTCTGCGTGCTAATGATTAATCTAAGGCCACAGTTCTGATTTTACTCGACTATAGCAGAGCTTTCGATACTATCCATCATGATGTCCTATTAACTATTTTATCTGCTATCGGCTTTTTTACTTCTGCCCTTGCATTGATGCGGGACTATCTGTGTGGACGGTCTCAGCGTGTCCGACTTGGAGCAAAATTTTCTACCCCATTAAATGTGTTTTGCGGGGTACCACAAGGAGCAATTCTTAGTCCATTACTGTTCTCCATTTATACGTCTGGTTTACCCTCAGTAATTCATCATTGCCAATATCATCTTTATGCAGACGATACACAGATGTTCTCATCCTTCAAACCCGAAGATAGTGTGAGTGCTCTGAAGGGTATCAACGAGGATTTGGACAGGATATGCAAATATTCACAGCTATTGCAGCTGTCATTAAACCCAACTAAGACGCAGTTGATTGTTTTCGGACCCCGTCGAATTCGCCAACGTGTGTTGTCTCTTCTTGATATTCGGATCCTCAACCGGAAAATTCAACCCACTGACAACGTAAAAAATTGAGGAATATGCCTTGAGATCTCGCATAGATTTTCTATGTATGTCATGCAACTAATTCAGAAAACCTTTATTGCCCTGAAATTTATATATATTAACCGCCATTTCTTTGATTCCGCTACGAGACTGCTATTGTGCGACGCACTGGTTCTATCTTACTTTAATTATGGTGATGTTTTGTACTCTTCATGCATAACTGCTGAGAATTCTAAAAAAATCCAACGTGTGCAAAATTGCTGTATGAGGTTGGTGTGGGGCATTCGAAGGTACCGGGGAATTTCTCATATTTATAATGAGAAGTGCATTTTGAATATGGAGAACAGACGCCGCATGCATTCGATTATGTTTTATGTAAAAATCCTGAAATCAGAGTTACCTGCCTATCTATATAGTAAGATTAAATTCAGACATCAGGTTCATGATGTGAACATTCGCAGAGGTAATTTTCTATGTATTGCAAGGCACAAGTTTGAAATTTTTAAATGTAGCTTTACCTACAACATTGCAAACATTATTAATAATTTATTGGAAAGTTTAGATGTTTTTAAACTGTCTTATGAGTCCATTAAACAAAAACTATTTTGAATTCATGATGGGTTTGCTATGTAGAAATTTGGCTTTGGTTTTTACATCTGTTTACTGCACACTTGAGATTAGATAATTATAGTTTTTCTTGTTGCTATTTTTTCTCACATCTTTTTGTTTCTTTTCTACGGTTTTTTGTAGTTTTGTTTTATTATATTAGTTTGAGACTAAAGGAAGAGCGCTTAATGAGCATTCTATGCTCAGGGGCGATTTAGTCTTTTTGACTATACAATTTGCATAATTTTAGCTGAATTGTGCTGCTACTATTTGATTATTGAGCCGTCGTTACCGACTCCATCTGAAAAACCTCCCAAATATGGCAATCGTTTATTTAAAACAAGGCCAGACTCTAAAATGTCAATATTGCATGCCCTTGTCTAACGCTTCTTTGGCCCTATCCTCGTTATTTTTCCTCGATATGACGGAGTTTGCAAAAATATCTTCTCTATGAATGTTTAGTTGGGCGCATTTTAGATACTTTGCAAAATGTAGAAGCAGTAAGTAGGGTTCTCCTATGCTGTTGCCAATCAGTAGTATCTGCTTGTAATCTAGTATACTTTGCTCAATGTCTTTTATTTCTTTCTCGGTTCTTTCTAATGTTTTCAAAAATACATTTGACATTCATTTCCATAATGTTTATCTGTTCCAGATCTGTTTTGTCCAAAAATTAATTTGCGTTTCTATTTTCGATTTTTGCGCGCCTGTACCTTCCCAATTCTTTTAAACAAACTTTTTAAACATTTTCAGGCTTAACTCGACATTCAAATATTTATGAGTAACATATAAAGGTCGACTTGTATTTCTGGAAATGATGCCGCCATGCACCTACGTTTGTAGCATCGCCTCATCGAAAAATTAATTCTTTTTCCACTTCTGTATTTAAAAAAAATCTCAGATTCTTCGTGGTAAACCTTAATAATTATGCACAAATTACTGATACAATTACGTTTTCGTCTATGAAAAACATTATCCTATGCCCGTCTTGTGGCAGATTTAATATATTTCGTTAATAAAAACAAGTTTTGAAGCAAATTTTTGAGACAATGCAAAAAAAAACATTACACGAGGGCTTAAATTCACCATTTCTCTTGCCAACAACGTTTGTTCCCACTTTCTGTTTTACTTATTTTCTAAGAAATTAGTGATTTTCTGGACCGCTGTCGACAGACCGATGAAAAAGGGCAAACCCCATCTTAAGAACTCTCACTTGAATGTAAGGCTAGTTAAGCGGCATGAATAATGACATCTTTATCCACCGTGAAGCATATTTTTTTAGTCTTTTTCCTTTCAGTTCTATCGCTACAGCCTGCAAAGTTCTTGAAATGTCAACTAGGATTTACAATTAGTATTTCTATCAATTCCATTCGATCAAGAATCATTATCATATGCGGTTTGGTTCATCTTGTTTTCATTTCAGTTTTAAAATATGAAATATTACGTTTTAAAATCGAAATGTAGGTTTTATATTTTTACTATCAAAAATGGCAGATTCGAATCAACCTCATTAAAACAAAACAAATCGATAACAAGTCGAATCACACGCAATAAATTTTGATTACCAAACCCTTAACACCAACTCTTTCAGGCAGAAAGGGAGCATTAAAAGCTCTGCCAGAAGATTGGGAGTACTTTTCAAATATCACTGACGCATTACAAAATATAAATTGGATAATAAATCTTTTAAAAGTCAATTAAAGGCCTCCATCAGTTGCATGAAGATCTCTGCAAGTAAAGAAGCAGAAAGATCAGAGTACCAGCGGCTGTATGATGTAGATGTAAACTATATCAACGAATGCTCATTGATTGTGGGGCTATCTCCATCAGGCTTCCAGATAACTAGAATAATTACTCACTAAATTCCTATATCCAAAAGAACAATGTCCAACATCACAATACAAATGCTCCCATCCACTTTCCCGAAAACCAACATTGACCTAATCCCTTCTAGCTCTTCTTCTAGCAGTGAAACTGTTTAAGCAGTTATTTCACTAGAGGGAACTCTCAAAGCCTTATCTCCTAAACAGTGTACAATTGATAAAATCGTTTATTGAAATTTTGAAAATTTCCCCCAACTTGCAAAATATATGGACGTTTTTCAAAATTTTGCTGAAGTGGTTGCAACATTTTGAATATTATTTAACGATATTCATGAATCAGGTTTATCAAATTATAAGCTGATCATGTAAGCCACTATCCTAATTCGAAACCTCTGCAAGTCATAAATGATGTCGACATCAGTAAACTTGCACTAATATCAGCTGGATGGTATTAAAGACAATTTTTTGCACTCGTAATCAGTTAAAACAAATTACAACAAATTGCGTAACGGTTTACGCTTCAATTTATTTCAAACAATACTTTTACCGTTAAGTTCGCTACTTTTAGTATATACCTCGTTACGGAACTAATATTTCAAGAGCTACAGGGTCCTGGCGTCTGAAAAGCGTCAACTTGTAAGCATAAGACTTGCGCCTAAATTGCTATTGTAAAATGTTCCTTTGGAGGGAAATGTGGACAGGACGACGTTAAATTCTCTCAAGCACCGGTAATTTCTCACCGTTATGATTCCCGTTTTGACTGGAACTCGACATTTTTTCAGCATTTAGGGATGATTTATAAAAACGGAGGAAAAGACGTCGCAATAATAAATTTCACACGATGTACAACCCGTTTCATTAGAAATATGTCTCGAAAGTATTTTAATGTATTTTTTTCTTTATTTGCAGGTGAGTGTCTATTTAAAATCAAGAATACCATCCAATTTCATCATCATATGTCACGGCATCTTCATTAAACAAGGTACACATTAGAATTAATTTAAGTAATGATAATAGCATCTAAAAACCGGTGCCCGCAATACGTTGCTGCTGGTCATTTAGCGACTTTTCCGAAATTGCGGCTAATATTTACGGACTCCTTTCTAAGTGAGCGGTAACACCGTACACCGCCATCTAGTGACATCTTTATCTCGTTATCTCTTTCGGTACTAAACCGCTTTGTCGTTCGGTATTCGTACACCGGAATTTGTACGAAATAGAAAACATTTAGCCGTGGCAATATAAAGCAACGTCTATAAAAGAGAGTGATGATGCTCGGTTAAAGAAAACCCAGACGCACTACAGCTTTTATTGTTACGACATGCACGACTGTTATGGAGACGTACAGCTGTTTATTTTACAATTGTCGCGCACAATGAAACTCACCGGTATTATACGAACAAAGGATAATAAAGTTTTTCCTTTGATCGTCGGCGATGTAAAAAGGACGAAAATATTATTTGGGCATTTTTAAATTACGGGTCATGGAATATTTTCCAAGGTTGGGCGGCATTAACTACTGATGATGAAAAAAAAAATTCGTTTCACTGAAGTCTAATACGACTACTTCCTGCAATAAATACGCCGGAAGATAAACTAGCAATATGTGCACTCCATTTTTGCGACACAATTCGAGAGCATGCAGCAGGTCTTCCATTGATTTAGTCGATGACGATTACCGAGACACATCAAAGAGGAAACTAGGGTACTGAAAGCACAGGAAAGTTCTTCACTGGATCTGTTGGTGCAGAAATAGAACACTAAACAGGTTAACCCACTAAACACCAAACAAGTTTTAACTAAAACTAACAGCGTTTCAATAAAATCTGACAAATATCAAGGGATAATAAAACTTTACGGTCAATCCGATACGCATCATTAATTTCCGATTAACGAAAACAATGACGAATGCGGGATAGGTCCGTTGAAACAGTTCATTACACATGACTCATTTTTATATATTTCTAAACTTTGAAAACATTTAGAAACTTACAATTGTCTTATTGTTGATTAATTTAACATTCGTATGAGAATGTTGTCAACGCCTTGAGAAAGTGTTAAGCAACGCTAAAGATTTCTCAATTCTTATTAAATCTAAGATTAGCCGGCTCTTTGAATCTAGTTGAGACTGCTCTCCTGGTTTGCCCAATATATTTTTGGTTACAATCTTTGCAATTGATTTCGTAAATACCTGACTTTTCTAGAGGTTGTATTTTATCTTTAGGTTTACCGATGAGACTTCGTAAACTAGTACCAGAACTGTAAACTATTCAGAGATCTAGCTCTTTGAAGATTTTACTCAAACCTTTAGTGATAAAGGGAGCGTAAGGGAGGGTCACAACGGCTGAAGCTTTAACATCCTCTCGAAAAGTCGTAGATTCTTTCACAGTTTTCTTATAATTAAACTTCCTAATTAACTTATAGATATGCTGAGGCTGGAAACCATTACACTTGGCCGCATCTTTTATAATTTTAAGCTCTTTCTCATACCTCGCCTTGTTCAAGGGAAAAGTGAGAAATCTGTGGACCAAAAAATTCAGGCTTGCCATTTTGTGTTGAACACAATGATAGGAATCTGAAGGAATGTAGCGAAGTGTACTGGTTTCCTTTCTATACACGTCAAACGCTAATCTATTGTTATTTCTAATTACTAAAGTATCTAGAAAGGGTAGCTGACCGTTTTCTTCTCTTTCACAAGTGAACTTTATGGTTTCGAACCGATTATTTAATCTATTGAGAAAATCGTCAATATTACATTTTTTAGTGTCAAATATAGCGAAAATATCATCCACATACCTCAACCAAACCCTAGGAAAGTATTCGCTCTCAGATTCTAAGTCCTTTCCAAAACGGCTCATGAAAAGGTTAGCCAAAAAGGGCGACAAGGAGTTACCCATTGCCGTTCCTTCCAGCTGTTCATAAAAGCACAGTCTACCAAATTTTGACCGAAGATTTTCGCAAACAGAAGATTTGAGCGCTGTATGTGCCACACCCTCTAACGGACAACTAAAAAGATTGAAGAGTTTAGAATTGCAAAGACATGTTAAAAATGTTCCAAACGGATCCGGCAAGCATATCAGCTAGTGTAACACTGGTGATGAAACGTGACGTTTTCAAAACGAGCCGAGAGTGCAGCATGGAAGTCACCAGAAGAGCCAATAGAGAGAAAATCTACTATTTCAGACTAGCAAAATGAAGACTACAATGCTGACCATTTTAATTTAAGTTTAATGGGAATTGTTGTTGAATATTATCTGGAGCTTCTAGAATTCGACGAGTTCGAGTTGATTGTTGTTGCACGACAATGCACCATCGCACAAAGCCATAATGCTACGTCAATTCTTGAACAAAAAAGGCATAATTGTTATCGATCATCCACCGCATTCACCTAATTTGGCTCCGTGCGACCAAACTGAAATTGGGGATGAAAGGAAATCGTTCCGATACCATTTCGATCATCCCAAAAAACTTCAACTGCTATACTAAAGGCCATTCCAGCCGGTGAGTATAAAAAGTGTTTCGAGAAATTTGTTGAATAATTTCCTACGCTGTATTGACTTAGAAGGAAAGTATACATATATAGGGTGTTTCTGAATTGATACGAAAGATTTCAAAGGGTGATTCTTTAGCAAAAATTAAGGGGAGTCTTTCATATAACTTTTTGTTCATCCACCCTTTTCCCTCCAAGTTACAGCCCTTTAAAATTATGTAAAAAAACACAAGTTTACAAAATGAAATTTTTTCATGTACATTTGATGAGAGTTAGATTTCTTTATGTATATTCTTCCGCTGAATTCGAAAATCAAGCTTAATTTTTTTTTATGGAACAGTTTTTGACATATTGTAATTTTTTAATCTTGTCGACCTTTTTTCACTTGTCAAATCATATTTCGAGCTAGAAATGTCCAATTGGGTCGTTCTTGGTACCTAAATGCAAGGTATTGAGATGAAAAACAAATATGTATAATCGGATTTTTGATTGGTAAAGCGGTTCATATTGATAACATATTGATGAAAATAGGGCACATTTTCAAAAAAATCATATTTTACAGTGATTCTGTGCTGACGGAAAAGTACAAATCGTGAAAAAAACGTCTGGTTTCTCTTCATGTACGTAAAGATGTTACTTTTACGTAAGAATTAAGACCAACCAGAAGAAAATCGACCGAAAAATGACAAAGTTATAAGCAATTGAGTGAATAAATCGATATCCCATATTTTCCAAAATTTTTTCTCGACAATTTATTGGGTTTAAACGCTTGCAATACATTCTTGACGCTCGTCGCTACTTAGACGAAGTTTATTCAAATCGCTGGATAAGACGAGAAGGCACCCAGAATTGGCCTGCCCGATCTCCAGATTTGAATCCATTGGACTTTTGCATTTGGAGTTTTCTTAAAACACTGGTTTATTCCACTCCCGTTCAATACTATAGCCTCTTGTTCATTACATTTGCATTTGTACGACAATGACTGATTTCCTCTTTCAAAATCAACCTGCACCATATTTGCCAATTTTGCCCACTCTTTCCTGTTCTTTGTCATTTTTATGGCTTCAGTCCAATTCTTGTTTGGTTTCTTCAGTATTGAGGCCACCTCATCATTCCAGGTCTTCTTCTTTCCCTTCCCTTCCCCTTTGATCCTGTACTTTTGATTAACGTGTCCGAATTATTTCAATTGATTTCTTTATATTAAATCATATACTGGTCCTACATTCAATTCGTCTCTTATCTTTTCGTTTCTTATCTTGTCTTTTCGTGTAACACCCTTAACTGCTCTTAAAAATTTCATCATGCCCTTTCTAAATCCGCTTTGTGTTTCTGCTAATTATTGTTCGGTTTGTTCTTTCAATTTTCTCTCCAGTATGAATTCATAGGCTTTACATACTATGCTTAGTAAGGTGATCCCTCTATAGTTTGCGTAGTTTCGGCTGTCTCCTTTCTTAAATATCGGCACAATTATTCCTATCTTCCAGTCGTTCGGTACTTCTTCTTGCATCCATACTTTGTTAAACAATGTTGTGACTGTATTTATGTCTACGATTTGCCTTGTTTCAGATGTTTTATTACTTCTACGACTGTTTCTCTGTTTATATATTTATATTTTGCATTATTATCCGGCACATTAGCATTCTCTTCACTCTCTGTTTGTTCTTCTTCTGGAATTAAAAGTTCTTGAAAGTATTCTTTCAATTTTTCCATAGTGTCTGCATCTTTAGTTATCATTTGATTATTTTTTGATTTTACATGCTTTATCACTGGTTATTTTCCTTTTTTTGCTTCCATTTTATTGTTGAATTCCTCCCATCATTTGTTTTTTTTCTTTGTTGATCAATTCCTTGATCTTTATTCTCTGTTTTTTTATAGTTTTCGTATTTCTCTTTCGATTTGGTAGGTACTTAGATACTGTCTCCACAGATTTTTCTTAAGTTTAACTTCATATTTTATTTCTTGGGTCCACCATCTTGTCTGTTTCGTTCTTTTGTTTATTAATGTTATTCAACATGTTTTTTTCTCCTGCTTCCAGGATAATTTGTTTTAACGTTGTACACATTTGTTTTAATTCCATGCTATCCCAATTTCTTATCGCTTTGATCTCTAGTTCTACTTCCTCTCGATTTTTTTTTGCAATTTCTGGCTCTTGTAACATATACGACCTGATTATGTTGTTTATATGTTTCGATTGCATTTCATTCCTTTTCTTCACTTGTGTCTGTAATTGTATTTTCATCTTTGCCTCCAACATACAGTGATCGTTGTAAATTTCTGCACCTCTTTTAACTTTTACGTCCAATATTTCTCTTCTAAACTCTCGGTTTATTAATAGATTTTTCGTTTCTACTTCTGATTTCTCTAGTATATTTGTGTATGAAGAAGGTATTTGTTATAAGAAAATATATAATTCATATAATTTAGATCACTAAATGTTATCCTACTCTGTATATATACTTCAATGACTAGCTCGCATCATTATTCGTAGTATCGTGCTTAATACTGTGCCAGTTTTCCCTTCAGTAATCCTACGTCCTTCTCCCGATACCCGATCCCTCCTCATTTATTTCAACATTTACACTTATTACCCCCGCAGTTTTCAGTAATCCGCTGACTTATTATGAAACACGTCTGACAAACAAAACTTACGCGGAGGCCCGGTATTTTTCAAGATTAAATTGTAACCGGAGTCTGAAGAAAACGACGTCCGTGTGTGTGGAAGAACGACGATAAGAAACAAGCGAGTGCAGCGCCGCCATCGTCTCGTTCGTGCTCTGATAAAGAACCGGGCATGCTCCAGTGGCGTCCGACGTTAATGTACTATGTATAATAAGTAAAATTAGAGCTTTTAAAGCTTGAAACAAATTTAAACGTATAAATACTTATTAAATTGTGTTGGAATAATTCTTTATAGATTGATGGTATTGAAGATGAGCTCCTTAAAATTATTTATGTTGTAATATATTTTTAAATATATTATATCTACGGCACTGTTTTAGTTTGGAGGGTGGCAAGTGCCGGTCTAAGTCCGTAGCAGTCGGCGAATGGCGAGGTTTGCGCGAACACCTCCATAAAATTGGATGATAATAAATTACAGCGCGCGAGAAATCGATAGAGATATCAACTTATGCTTTATATTTTATATTACACAAACGTGGCGGTACGAACGGAAACATATTTCAGAATCGGAGAAAATGAAATAAAAAGGAAATCGAATAGTGGCGATTTCGTAAAAATAAAAGGAACGGACCTTCCGAGATATGACCGGAAGACTTTTTAAAAATGTTCCTCTCAGAACTATTATTACACGCGACAACCGCAACAGCTGCGTCGTAGAAGGAACCGTCAGGAAATACCACTTCTCTCGTTATCTGCAATATTTTATAAAGAGGGCAAAAAAATACAAGTCAGATTTGTATTGAATATTTTCGCAAGTTCTTCTATTCCGGTTATATAAGATTTTTCACGTAGTTGGACCATTAAAAGTTTCGCGAGTTCGGTTTAAAATTGAAAGGAAAGACTTACTGATTTGCTTGACTTTTCAAGTTTTCAATTCTTTCTGTCAGATGTAGTTTAGTGTCACTTCATTTGCTTGCCTTCAAACTGTTTGTCTCGATCGAATCATTTCAAAAAAAGAACGCATTTCTTAATATATATTTAAAAGACTAGATATACAATGACGAATAAAGACCAAATCGTCAGATTCCATTCGCAAGGATTGAAATAAATAGAGCGCAGTGCGTTTCTGAACCGTTCTCAATCTAACCAATATCTTTTATAGAACATCTTCGAGTCATCCCTTGAGAACAACAACATAGAGTAATGTATGCATAAAATAAAGGAAACATATTACAACAAAAAGTCTAAGTGCATATATGCAACCTCGAAAGCATCCAGTGTGTACACATATACATACATCCAGAGGAATTTGAAGATTGAAGTCTAGAACGGTTTAAAAAGGAAAACTAGAATAGATTTTCAATTCGGTATCTTGTGCATAGTTCAAATATTTTCGTAAATATATGTATGATGAAATGCAAAAGTAGTGTCTCCTACACGACGTAAAGGTATAAATAACAATTTTATTTAATTGGGAATCAATAGATTAGAATGTGGGATATGGTATGGTCTTCAGTGTGTCCGTTGCACTCTTTTGGATGTTGTCTAAAGTCCAGAAATGACGTCCTTTGAAGACATTTTTCAGTTTAGGAAAAACGAAGTCACAGGGACTGAGGTCAGGTGAATAGGGGAGGCTGGGGAACCACAGAAATGCGTTTTGAGGTCAAAAATTCTGTTATGGAGAGGGCAGTGTGACATGGGGCGTTGTCATGATGGAGCATCCATTTATCTGCAAAGTCTGGTCTCACGCGAATTACCCTTTTTCTGAGCCTTTCAAGGACGTCTTTAAAAAAAACTTGGTTGACAGTTTGTCTTGGAGGAACAAATTCTTTGTGGACGATTCCCTTTTTGTCAAACGAACAAATCAGCATTAATTTAATCTTCGATTTGCTCATTCTAGCTTTCTTTGGTCGAGGAGAGTTTGCAGTGTGCCATTCTTGACTTTGCCTTTTGATCTCAGGATCGTATTAAAAAATCCATGATTCATCACCTGTGATCACACGACTAGGGAAATTTTGCTCATTAGCGATTCTATCACAATTTTGGCACAGACCTTTCGCATGTGCAAATGTTCAGTCAAAATTTGATGAACGGTAAATCTGTTCAAATTTAATTGTTCACTCAACATTCTTAATGTAGTGAGTAGTTGGAGGGTGCTGATGCACGAGGTCTATCAAGGACAACAGCGCCAGCGTTCGCCAGATCACTTGCAGTGTTGGCAGTCTCATTACTTTTCTTCCACACCTCCTTCCACCCCCTGTTAAGCAGCGCCAAATTAAAACTAATTAGTGAGTAATGGAAGTCAATACAGTTAACCTTAGGAAGAATGAAATGCTTGAAAAGGGGGCTTTTTGCTTTGACAACTTTTGAGATCATGTGATCCAATAAAATCGAGTCTGGTAGAAGTGACTTCTTTTTCTCCGAACTTTTGAAACTCTCTTGAAAATTTTATGGAGGGTGCCCAGAAAAGGTCAAACAAAGTTATTTTATTATTTAAAAAAAAAAGCAATATTGGGCTATGAAATGTCACCGAACCTGGAGATCAAACTGCTAGGGAACATGTCTGCCAGAACAGAACCATTGAATTATGGGTTGTGTTCAACAATCCGATTGGAACCAGACACGTCTCATATCCAACTATTCGAGAGGTGGTGCAAAAAAATCTTGGACCATGCCACCACAAACTGTTCAGAAGTGATGGTAACCACACCATCATGTCTTTCAAAAAGTTCGGTCCGGCGATGCCTTAACTTCTGATTGCACACTAAACTGTTGTCCTCTCCCTATGGGAAGGCCTTTCTTGAATCTGTCTAGGGTTGACATCACTCCAATAACGCATATTCTCGTTATTATTATTAAACGGGTCGATGGCCGCAGTGGTTAGGCGGCTGACTATTGTTGTGAGAGGACGATAGGTGCCGGGGTTCATTTCTCTGGAGGGACGGCGACATTTTTTCAGAGAGTTTAATCCCGGATCGACTTGCCATTCGCTGTTGGGAGCAAAGTGATTATCAGCGCGGCATCATAAAAGGCGATATGATGCTGTCGCAAAGCCATTTAAACACAACTTACACACACTAAACTACACCGCAAGTTGCAGTGATAGCCAGACAAGTAATACAGCTTACGGAGTCACTGCAACTAAGCACCCACCACACATTAAAAAAAAAACACAACCCGAAAGATAGAAATGCGATCAAATCGATTATTACAATCCTGTTCTGACAGTTATTGACTAACGGCCATCTTGCAACATTTCCACATCTGCAAGACCGAATCGATTTTCGATCCCGCACTGTATTTCGAGCACCACGATAATAGAGCCTTTTTGAAAAATTTAGATTTTAACAGCAAAAGCGAATTGTTCCAAAGACAACACCATTTTGGCAATTGACAGGTGATAGATTGAAACTTCCCGAACTATTGCATCACTTAAGCCTACTGCCAGTCTTCTACGATCTCAATCTTCGTTGCAATAGTCTTCTAAAGATAGGGATGTTTTCCTGCCCCATCTTATATTTTGCTCTAGCTTCGCTACGTTGTTAATTATGTCCCAATAACGAATTGAAGCAAGTATTGTCATCCTCAGGACCAAACCTTTTGAGCTCTGCAGCTATAGAATTGTTAATTGGTCTTTTCAAAAATGTGTTTCCTACTGTTCTAATTTCAGAGATTACTACGACATATCTTTGGCCGTTTTGGACCATTTTGGATTTCTTGTTTTTTTTTTGTAATCATAACTGGAATTCGTCCTGTATCATAGCTATGTCATCCATACGGAGTAAATGTAGACTCTTTATTTCCACCTATTATTGCTTCGATTGCCACTAGTAAATGGTAAATTGTGAAGAATATTGAAAGAATTTTGGAAAATTCAAGTTTAATTTAAAATAAACCCAAATTGATGGTATTCTAAATGAAAACATGTTCTGAATGATGGACATGTTTGGCTTTCATCTGTTATTTTCCAAAATATGCTTTTGTTGTGAAGAAGGGTTTGAAAACTCAGCTTTAGTTCAAAATAAACCCGTATCGATGGCACCATATACGAAAATACTTGCTAGATGGTGGGCATACTTGATTTCCATTTGCTATTGGCCAAAAAATTGCATATCTTGTTGAAGAATATTGAAAAATGGTTTGATAAACCCAGCTTTAGTACAAAACAAACTC
The DNA here is from genome assembly GCA_023690525.1 of Holotrichia oblita. Classification (NCBI taxonomy): domain Eukaryota; kingdom Metazoa; phylum Arthropoda; class Insecta; order Coleoptera; family Scarabaeidae; genus Holotrichia; species Holotrichia oblita. Next base: position 14,374,612 of record CM043020.1, on the reverse strand, counting down.
AAATCGATGATATATCTTACAACAGCAATTTCCAGGTTTAGGCATCTTTGATTTTTATTTGCTGTTGCCCAAAATTCTCATCTATTCTGAAGAATATTGATGAATGCTTCTTCTTCTTCTTCTTAATCTTGTACCTTCCTACCAAATTTAGGCATGTTTGATTTTTATCTGCTGGCCTTCTCATGTATTTGAATGCTTCTCCACAGTTTTCTGTTTTTTGTTTCTTCTTTTATTCCTTCCCATTGGATACCTCGATTTTTGGCTTTTTCTCTTACTCCGTCTTACCATGTTTTCCTAGGTCTTCCTTTTGGCATTTTACCTGTTGTTTTTGTTTCATATACTCTTCTTGGAAATCTTCCCTCTGGCATTCGGCAGACATGTCCGAACCATCTTAGCTGGTTTTCTCCTATTTTATCGTTTACGGGCTCTACTCGTTTTTTGGTTTTAATCTTCCCGAGGGATTTCATTTCCATTGCGTTTATTCTTGATTTCTGTTTTTCTGTCAACGTCCACATTTCGCTAATGTATGTTATTGTGGGTCTGACTATTTTCTTTACTAACTCGGCTTTTATTTCCTCGGCAATTTACTTAGAAATGTGGTTTTCATTGTGTTGAATATTTTTCCTACTTTTTCCATTCTTTCGTTTATTTCGCTGTCATTTCCATTTTCTCTATGATCGTTACCAAATATTTATGGATTGATGAATACTAGTTGCCCAAAATTCGCATCTGATTCAAATTTGCAGGGCACAATATTGGAGTCTACGTCCTTTATCAAGAAATCAAGTTCCTAATATGCTAAACAATATTTCCAGCAAATATTTAACATTGAAATAAAGAAAAATAAAGTATTTTGTTTTTTTTTATTTTGAGTTAACCTGGTACAATACACTAATCAAATTATCTTTATCTAAAGCTACCTAATCGAAATAATTTCCTATTTCTCCTTACCCTTTTCTAACCCTTAATACACCGGCATATTTAATTACGAAGTAACAAACCGACGAACAGAGAAAGGTAGGCTTTTCGCGATGCCATTACACAATTTGGTGTGTAGTAAAAATCAACTCCGGTATCAAGCTGACTCATAACAGGAGGTGTGGGGAAGGGGGTCGAGGGGAAAGAACACGAGGACTAGTGATGGACCTCGGGGAGCGATATAACTAACGAATGACAAATGGCGGGCAAAAAGCAAAATTGTGTTAGTACGGACAACAATAAAGGGAAACGGCCGGTCGTCCCAAATTGTCCATAATCCTATTATTTGATTCATTAATGTCCTTTATGCGTTTAAATTACAAGCCCTTTTCTTTATTTTATTTTTTTGTTTGGTAGTTTTCTTTTCTTTCCCTGATATTTATTGTTACTATTGTTGCTATGACATAAAACGGAATTTTAAAAGAGGTAGTTTGAAGATTAGCCTCGCTGACATCGCATTATATTCGAGAAAACTACAAAGAGGGAATATTTAAACGTAATATCATTCCAACGTAAAGTTTTATAGAGTTGTAGATGCAATTTCGCAATACCTTTTTCTATCCTCTTTATACACCACCACATCGAAATTATAACTGAAGAGGGGGGAGTCCCGGTACATTGCGTCTGAAAAGTTAGATTGTATTGTCAGACGGTGGACCGTTTTTACACGACCTCTTTGGTCTTCTCGCTTTCCCGCTCAATAATTGAACGTATACGTACAAGTTAAGAATCCGCTGTAATAAAGTTTCTCCAGGAGAGAAAAAAAATCGTGGTGTTGGGAAATCTTTACGGTTGCCAGGGGGCCATAGTTCGTATCCGTGGTCATTCCTGGGACGTCATGCCAATATATACGAAGTATAAACCTTACGTGCTGTATATATAACTTCTGCTTTTTTACACTCCTCTTCTTAATATAACTTTTGCGCTTTCGCCTGTATTGCTATCCTTTCAAAAATAAAGATGTATATGTGTAGGTAGTGTGTGGAAACCGAATTGTTTTATTTGACCTACAAATCAAGTTAAATAACTAAAGCTTGTAGTAACCATTTTACAATTAAATATTCAATTGAGTTTGGACATATTCTGCATACGCTGGCATTCTCAAAGCTTTAATCAATACGCTAGCGAGCAATAAACTATCGCCCGGTTTAATTTCGAAAACAAATAACTTGCAAATCTGGGAAGGGAAAAATAAAACAGGGCTATACGGGTAATGGTTGATAATTGACTTGCAAATCGTAATGACATGGCGGTAACGTCGTCCGCTCCGCCAGTCTAAATGCGAACAATAAAAAAAATCGCTCAAAACCGTATCATGTCCAATTACCTCCGGGGTATATATCTTAATTAGAAACGGACAGATCATGAATATTATATTTTTAATTTCACCCCGGTAACGGACGGTAGCATCGATATCGATACGCGAGCGTGTCGGCTGGACAGTGCGGCGATAACGCTTGACAGAAATCAATTATTAAAAGCAACATATTCGTTTTAAATACTTGATACCAGCTGTACCCGAACGAACAAAATCCTGAATATGTATGTAGCTTTTTTACATTTAGATCTCCATTATAAATGTAATGCTCTTTCATATTTGATGTAAGACAGTACTCACGACCAATATTGCGGCCGAATGAAGGTTCTTGAGCCCTTTATTCCTGTAGGATGGCCTTTTAAGGCCGTTGATGTTATGATGAATTTAAACCTTTTATAAAAAGGGAGTTAAAAATGTTTTTTGGTTTATGTCTTCTCCAAGGACAAATAAAATCTCCAACAATTAGGAATTTATTTTCATCCAAGTCCCTTTACTATCATCCCATTTTTTCACACTGTTTGAGTGAGCGCCGATTTGAAAACATACTCTAATTCCGATCAAAACGATTCATAAGATCGGCTCTGTATTTTCTCCATCATAAGCGTTATCCTTGGACGAATCCGTGCTACTATTTAGAGGTCGCCTAGTGTTTAGGTAGTATATTACAAACAAGAAATCTATTGACTTCCTCCGATGGGTACATTTCAAATTTGGAAATCTACCAAGGTAGAGATCAAAATCGACCGTATCCAGAAACTAATTCAAAAACTGAGCAACTGGTTTTCAGACTTAATGGTACATGGACAATTTCTATAACAGTATCTTCTTGTCTTCAAAATTACGGAAGCACAAAAGTCATTCTACAGGTACCCTAAGAACAAACAGGAAGGGTAATCCTTCAGTAGTTGTCAGACAAAAACACAAACAAAAATTACGTGAAGGTGAACATGTTTGGAGAAAGAAAAAGAATGAGAGCATTTATATGAGCAAATGGAAAGACAAACACGAAGTTGCTGTAATTACAACAGGATACAAGCCATTGATGGTTACAGTAAAGAATAAATATGGCGTTGAAAGGGAAAGGCCTTCAGAAATAGATGTTTACAACAGACATATGTCTGGAATTGATAAAAGTGATTAGATGTTGAGCAAAACCATACGTTGGTATAGAAAGATGAATTTTCGATGTTTGGACATTTCGATGTGGAATGCACACGAATGGTGTAAAAAAAATAAATTTATTGAGTTCAGAGATGCGGTTATTCAATCTCTCCTTCAAATTGAAGATTTCCAAGATGGAAGAACATGCGCAAAACAAGGTCCAATGAAACAAGTGAGACAATTATATTCCAGATCAGCATTTTTTGGAAATAATTTCAGTTCCCGGAGATCACAAGAAGACGAGTGTATTTCTAGAGAAAAGAAACCAGATACAGATGTGAAACTTGTCAAGATAAACCCTTCCTTTATCCTGTGCCATGTTTTAAATTGTGGCATCAACAGTGACCATATTTGTTTACGCATTTTATAAACCGTATCTAAGGTTGATGTCACTAAAAGTATAGTAAAATACCTGTAATGTGACAACAACGTCTATAGAAGTTTCCATATTATGTCATTTGTTTATAAGTCAATCAACACATAAATATAAGTTTTACAGAAAGGACCATCACCTTTCTGCAAGTGTCCGTCAACGTGTTAACGGCTATCTTAGGTGGGAATCGATTGCGGTTGAAGATCCGTTCTTCCCATACTTTGTTGGCCATTTACAGCTAGATGGACCACATGCTGTTTCAGCGCCATTACTCCCAGGTCATCTCTAAGTGGTCGGTTACAGATGAACCAACCCCCGTAACAAGCCTCAGGATACCGTTCTGGAGGATTTCCAGCTTTGCCAAATAAAATCTCGACATGCTCCAAAACGACAGGGCGCCATAGACCATTAATTGATAAGAATTTTTTTAGCGATAAGTCACTTTTAGTGCAGAGGAAGGAGGCAGAATCAAATTTTTCGTTAGTTCTTGTGACGTGTGATCGCAATACGAATCGTGAGTTCAGCAACACCCTCAGCCCTGCGGCACCCCAACAGCGATTGACCTCCTGTTAAAAAGACTGTCTCCCTGACGAGTTCCTGTTATGCTCTAAATGTATGACTGAACAACTCTTATCAACTTGGGATTCATGCCTTTGGTTATCATGTTATAGATTAAGCCGTCATACTGACAACCCCTTCCACCCCCCAAATTTTCTTGAATTGGGATGAGTGGAAAAATGGTGAAAGGAGAAAACCGCACAACCAAAACTGGTATACAGATGGGTCAATGGCGGGCACTAATATATGTTATACAAACTTGTGCGTTGGAGAGTCTGCGTCGCCAACTGCGACGGCAAGCGATCTATATTCTCTCTGACAATCAGGCGGCCTTAAAGGCTCTAGCATATTATTACACCGCCATTATTATATTACATGGTCTGGCCAGAAACAACAAAGTCATCTTGGTGTGGGTGTCAGGACACAGGGGTGTAACAGGCAATGAAACTCAAAATAGCGAGGGAAGATTCCCAAATGAAATATACCGGACCGGATCCAGGTCTAGATATCACAAAACAATATGTGGTGCAATTAATGAGTGGGTTATAAAACAACATCAACTAAATTGGAACCATATAGCTGGACAAAGAGTATCTATCTATAAAGATGAACCCCTATGCAGACTCTGTAATGAGAAGGAGGAAACAGCCTTTCATATCATCTTCGAATGGGTAGCACTAAGTCAACGTAGGGTTGCTATGCAAAGCGTGTTTGATCTACCAGTGGAGAAAGATTTATCAAATAGGCTTCTAAACCTGATCGAGGGAACTAACCTGTTTGAGTAAAATGGAATCAATGTAGGAATAATACAATAGGCTCAGTGTGTCGCATTGTTAGGGATAATTAGAGACAATCAAATCAAGCCGTCATACCAGACGGTGTCGAACGCTCTAGCAACGTTTTAAAGACAATTGTTGTAAGTGCTGCAATCCAAAAAAGCGTGCAAGATAATGAATGCTTTTCGAAAATAAACCATGTTCAAAGGAAGATTATTTTGACAAAATCGGTTTATCATAAAACTTAAATACGTTTGAAATTTATAATATTTAACCTTGACACAGCTGTTGATAAATTTACAATATTCTAGCGATTTTTTGCATTGCGGTAAAATTTGAATACACAGCATACTCTAAGGCGTACCATGTTTTAATAAATGCATGACTACATAATATCCCTAAGAGCTAGCTCAACGTATAGGATAAAGTCATTAATGTTTAGAAGCAAGAATCTCATTTAGTGTATCTAGACGCGCGTAAAGTACAAATTACCAAAACAAAAACGTGTGGAAATTAAAGCCATTCTTCATGCAAGGGTTGCTTTCCTTAATGTAGAGGGCACACACACTAGCTGGGTAGCAGCGGCGGCAACACCAGCGAACGTAATATGATGTAGCAAAAGGAGTCTCAAGAATTTCTCGTCTATATTAATTCAATTAGTGGAGCATCTTCTTCGCAGCGATAATAGGTGAGTGAGCGAAAGATACGGAGACGTAGACAGAAAGAGAAACGCTACCGTTTCGGACTAGCTAGAGCTCTCGCTCACCCGTCCATTACCACCATCCGGAGGATCATATATTGGGTAGAGGCGCTACGGTCGTGTCCTGGGTTGGCAATTATCGTTATCGTTTTTATCACATACATACACGGATGATACCGATTTCGTGAGTCACCTAAGAAAATCCTGTGGAGCTTCGCACCAAACGACTCCTAATTGAATCGGAGTCCGTAGAGGGATGTAAGTTTTTAATTTATTAAATGGAAGGGAAGATAAAAATATGTTTGAAGAGAACTTTCGGTGAGTAGAACAATGACTATTCCTTTTATGTTTTTAGCTTTCGGCAATTCATGCTCTCATTATATACAGTGCGAGTCTGTAATCTGGAATAAATTCAGTAAAGCGAATACGTCGATTAGTATTTTAAATTGCCCACTTTCTCATCTGACAAAATTTTATACAGCATCCCCCAAATTTGAGATATGACGTCATCGTTAATTTTTTAAATGGCAACCCTAATTTTTTAGTAACTATTCTTAAAGGGTTTATCCAATTGCACATGCGTACCAAATTTAAAGTTTGTATTCCTTGTCATTAAAAAGTCATTTAACAATAACTAATTCGAAAAATGAAGAAATCTGATTCGTCTCAATCGTATCTCTTCTACAATAAATGTTTAAAATGTTATCCATGTATGTACTTCCTGACAATACCCTAAACGGAATTGAAACTCGTTTTGAACATTTCCAATTACTTCAGCGGAAATTATCCTACACTCCTGTCTTATTCATTCTTTCAACACCTCAATATTTTCCGATTTGGTTTTAAAAACTTTGCCTTTCAAGTATCCCCATAAGAAATAGTCCATCCGGAGACCTGGGTGGCCTTTCAAAACGTCCTCTTCTACCAATCCATCTGCCTAGAAACACATCATCTAGATACTCATGGACAGGTCTTGTTGAAACCAGATATTTCTATTGTGGACATCACCTTCAAGCGGATCAGGGAATATAATAGCCAAATTTGGAACTAGTGCTTCCTGCAAGAATTCTAAATATCTCTCTCCATTGAGATTTTTTTTATACTTTTATTATTATTATTATTATTATTATATTATATTGTGTTATGGTTTCTGTCGTAGGGATTTTTGTGTATTTATTGCATATGTTATTTGTGGTTCTGATGTGGGATTGTCTGCTGGTGGTATAGCTATGTGCAGTGTCTTGAGCTTTCTTGGAAGAAAATTGGTCCTATTACTCGATCACCAACAATGCCTGCCCAAACATTTACTTTTTCTGGATGTTTAGTGTGGCCTTCCCTCATCCATCGTGGGTTATTGTCTGCCCAATAACGACAGTTTTGACAATTTACCTCACCGTTTAACATAAACATTGATTCTTCAGAAAATAGAACGTTTTCTATATTTACAACATATCTGTCTAGTACGTCCATCATTTGTTCGCAAAACTGAAGTCTTCAATCCCGATTATCTTCGGTGCGTTCCTGGAGGATTGTCAATTTATAGGGATAAAATTTGTGCTCTTTAAGAGTTCTTGACACCGAAGACTGGCTAATTTCGAGTTCCCTGTTTATCAGCCTAGTGGAGATATTAGGGTTTTCTTGAACAGAAAGAAGTACATTAAGTTTTACTTCTTCATTGAGCGCACTCTGATGATGATTGTTTGTTTTCCTTAAAAACAGACTCATCTGAATTCCTCTCCTGAGGTTGAACAATCTTATGTTTTTGCCATTGTTTAACTTAAGTTATAATTTTTTATATTTTGTTACATTCATAGTATTGTTCAATAAAGATAAAAAAATGCCCGTTTTCCCGAAACTGTCATTCAATCTTGCTTATGGTATTTTGAGATATGGGCGGTAAATTAGGATACTTCTCTCTGAATTCGTGAGTAACTTCCTGGTTTGACAAAAAAAATTATAAACAAAAACCTTTTGATGCGCCATTTTTAAACTTCATAAAAATAAAGTTGAATCAGATTTCTCCATTTTTCGAATTAGTTATTGTTAAATATCGAAAGATAAATAACAAGGAATAAAAACTTGAAATTTGGTACGCATGTACAATTTGATATACCCTTTAAGAATAGTTATTAAAAAATTAGGGCTGCCATTTAAAAAATTGTCGACGACGTCATATCTCAAATTTGGGACACGCTGTATAAAATTTTGTCAAATAAAAAAGTGGGCAATTTAAAATAGGTACCAATCAACGTGTCCGAGCATATTTCCGGTTTTACTGAATTTATTCTAGATTACAGACTCGCACTCTATACAGGGTGATTCGTAAGAATGGCCTATTAAAAGTATTATACAAACGCAACGGAATTTTAATACAAAATTTTGCAGTTGAATATAGTTGAATATGAACTATCACGTGAAAATATTCTTGAATGAATATCGCTTCCGGTTAAACGGAAGTGGGCATCAACTTCGATTTTTTAAATAGCATGCTATAAAATAAATTACAGATTCAGCTTCTACGATGAATTGTACACATATTTCATGTACCATACCCTATACCTAAATACAATTCTTTCTGAGTTATTCGCAATTAAAGAAAAAAAGTGACAGATACCGATCTTACTTTATAGTGATATTACGTCACGTAGGAGTAAAAGAGACGAATGAAATTTTGCATACGCGCAGCTGATATTGTCCAGTTACACAACATTTGAAGTTCTTCTCTGTAACATTATACAGGGTGTTAAAATCTTAGTTGCTTATAAATAAGTGGAATAATAAATGGAAAGGTATATATTTTCTTAGATATTCTGATTCTATAAAAGATGATCTTTTAATCCGTATTGGGTGTCCCTCTACCTAAAATGGAACGTGAATAAGTTATAAACGATTTAATTACCCTCTGTACCTAACATGCTCAGATACGTCAATTTACGGAAGCAAGAGTGCTTAGCTTGTTTGTTTTTCATACTTACTTACTATTTATTTTGACATCTGTCATTTCTGTTAATCGTTCTCGCATACACAGAGAAATAGACCTGCACTGTACAATAACTATCGTACCCAATATGAGAATGTATTTTACAACAACAAGAAATTATTGTATTTATTATTGTATACAAATTGTAATTTACAATTTTTTCGCGCTTTACAACAATGCAATTAATAATTTTTACATTACCTATAATAACATACATAATAACATTCCTTAGTGTAATTAATTAGCATTGAAAATACACTAAATTAAGTAATCATGAATTTATTTATTATGCAATGTGAATATAATGAAATAGTAGAAAAAAAACGTATAAAACATTTAGAAAAAGATATCATTTACAACCAATGATCAGCGAGAAGTTTAAAAACGATTTGTGAGAATTTTCAGGGATATAAAAAAGGTTTTAACAACCGATATCTTCGCAGAGCAATGGTAGAGAACAACATCAGTAAAATATTTAGATTACTTAAGAATTTTCTCAAATACTCTCAACAAATGCCATTTTAATAACCAACATAAAGTAAATTTACATCAAAGGTATAAATAATTAATAACAGTGGTAAAAGGAACAATAGAAAAAGCACAAGAGCAACAATATTAATATGATAAATAAATAAATTATCTAAATGGTTCGATATGGCCACCGTTTCTGTTGAGGCATTCTATAATTCGACAACGTACCTACTAAATTTTGCCTCGTCAGTACAAATAATATTAGCCAAAAACGTAGGATTCTGTTGCATATGCATCAACATGAGTTCACAAAATTCCATTCTTCCCATATGATCACATACTTTAATCTCTTGTACTGGCATAATGGCATAACCGTGCATTTTGTGCTTTTTCAGAATTTTTTGTATTGTAACATAGCTTATTAGACGTACTTCTAATAGATGCCTGTAGATATACACTACCGCTCATAATAGTTCGGACAACTAGAGAAATATCGTAAATTGTTATTAGAAATGGGTTAGCTGTTTATATAGGTAAATAATATTATAGTAAGGGATATTTTATCAAGTTTGGAATATAATACAAACAACTTTGACAAAAATTTTCATCTAATAATACTTGGAAATGAACACCATTCTTAATGACGTTCTATAATGATTCTAAGAAGGTCCGATAATTAGTTAAATTTCATTCTCAACGTGTATAATATGCTTTAGAATGTTACCTGCTGATATCCCAGAGAGTTGTTATCTCCTGATGTCTACTTTAGTAGCTAGATAGATGTGTGTGTATCTGTACTAGTGTTTGTTCGACAAGAAATTGTGCTTAAATTAGGTAAAATGCGTAGAGGAAAGTCAACGTCTCAAGAAAAACGTGCAGTTATAATTGCATTTAATGAGGATGGTTATTCGGTGCGTCAAATTTCGAAAAAGACAGGTGTAAATAAATCTACCACGAGTGACATTATGTGGAGATATCAACGCTCGGGTAACATACAATGCCGGCCACGTTCTGGACGACCGCGAACAACATCTCTGGCGGACGATGAACGTATGAAACTACTCAGTAAACGTAACAGAAGGTTGACCGCACCTGATATTACCGCAGAAATGAATCGCGGCCGCCAGAACAACATTTCTGTTAGTACTGTAAAACGACGACTGAAAGCAGCAAATCTTCATGGACGTATTGAGTTGAGAAAACCATTGATCCGCGCTGGAAATAAGCAGAAACGACTTCAGTGGGCCCAAGCGCATAAAGATTGACCAGTGGACGACTTTAAAAATGTATTATGGAGCGACGAATCCAAATTCGAGGTATTTGGACAACGTAGACAAGTTTTCGTTAGAATATCAACGACTGAAAGAATGCTCGGTACTTGTTTGGGATTGTTTCTGTTATGATGTGGCAGGGGATTTGCGAAGGATTGAAATTATCATGCGAAAAGAAACGTATCTGGAAATATTGCAAGAAAACGCTGTATCATGAGCTGAACGATTAATTGGCAACAGTTTTACGTTCATGCATGACCACGATCCGAAACATGCGGTGTTGGTGGTTAAAAATTACTTGAATACCCTGCAGGAAGCTAATACGCAGCAGATAATGGTTTGGGCGCCGCAAAGGCCTGATCTTAATCCCATTGAACAGGTGTGAGGTGAATTAGATAGAAGAGTTCGGAAAACGTGTCCTACATCCGCAGCTGTTCTGTGGAATATTTTCCAAGAAGAAACGCAATGTTTAGTGATTATTTTTTTTATTTTAATGTTCGTAATATTTTTGTTTATTTTTTTATTTTAATTTAATTTAGGTATTTAATGATTTTCTGAATTTTCAATAATTGTCTGAACTATTATGAGCGGTAGTGTACATTAAAATATGCCAATTCTTTTAAACTTCTTCCTAGCCATTGGATTTAAATGTTAATATTATTCGTTAAACATTCGGCATCTTCGTTCTATTACTTTCTTACATTCACCATGTATAATAAATAAACTCATGATTTCTTCATTTGTATACGGTCTATTTTCCATAATTTAGTTGCAACAGTTTACTCAAATACGATTAACAAAATAACAAACGTCAAAATAAGTGGGAAGTAAGTATTTAAAACAAATGAACTAAGCAGCTTTGCTTCAGTAAATTGACATATCTGAGCATTTTAGTTAAGGAGGCTAATTAAATCGTTATAACTTGTTCATTTTCCATTTTGGGTATAGGAACACCTAATACGGATTTAAAGAGAATCTTTTATAGAATGAGAATATCTAAGAAAATATATACCTTTCCATTAAAAAAATTAACTTTCCGCGGATTGAACTTATTTAAAGCAACTAAGTTTTTAAACATTCTGTATACCCTGTTACAGAGAAGAACTTCAAACATTGTGTAACTACACAATATCAGCTGCCCGTATACAAAATGTCATTCGTCTCTCTTACTCCTACGTGACGTAATATCACTATAAAGTAAGATCGATATCTGTCATTTTTTTTCTTTAATTGCGAATAACTCAGAAAGAATGGCATGTAGGTATAGGGTATGGTACATGAAATATGTGTAAAATTCATCGTAGAAGCCGAATCTGTAATTTATTTTATAGCATGCTATTTAAAAAATCGAAGTTGATGCCCACTTCCGGTTAACCCGAAGGGATATTTATTCAAGAATATTTTCATGTGATAGTTCATAGTCAACCATATCTAGCCGTAAAATTCCGTTCCGTTTGTATAATACTTTTAATATGCCATTCTCACCAATCACCCTGTGCGTGTTAGATGTAATGAGAATGAAAATGGTAAAAATGATAATTCTAATTTAATAGACTTGAAAATAAAATAAGGAGCTTTGAGCAACCTTACAATTCGGTCTGTAGTCAATGCTCGGTATACCTCCGCGAAATTATTCGATGTAGAAGATTAAGTTTAAATTGATTTCTCGGTAATAGATACTAAAATTTTAATGGCACTTTATGCATTAACCGACGTTCGTTATACTTGACAAGCTTAAGTATGTATCTAAGATATATTCAAGTTAGGTACATCGTGGGTAAATATTCCACATGCAAATAAATATTTCCCTGAAATAAGAAAGGCCACATCCAGTTTATTTATTGTTTAAACCAATAATATTTAAATATACAATATCATGTGCTATATGTCAGAATATCTTCCAACAAACTTTATATCCATATAGTACACACAATTGCACTGAATCTAATATGTAGGTATATTATCCGCACATATTTTGTATCCTATACAATTTCATGCTTGCACAGCTTGTCAGGCGCAGAGAATGAACGATACTGTGTTTAAAACAGGAATAAAATGCGCAAGCGAAAGAGTATACAAGCTAGAATAGAAGTGCCCTCGTTTCTCGTTTAACGAAAAAAAAAAAAAATAAAATAAGCACAACACAAAGTTTAACAAAACAGAAATCCCTGTGTAACTAATTGAGTTGACGCTACTTGGGTGGACTGCCCAGGATTTTCAGAAGATCTATTGGTATGTACAACTGAGAGGCATGTGGTGGCCGTTCCAGTTTGTTTTGTTCCTTCTTTAATTGTTTTAAACGTTTGTATGGTAATTTCTTGCGGGCCTTCGGGATACGATTTTGTAATAAGGGTTCAGCGTGTCTCCAATTCTAACTAAGGTTTTCGTTAGCGTTATCCCGGTTGCAAATAAACAGATTTCAGTTGTGTTACGTGTACTGGGTTAGTAGAATTTATTTTGTAATTTTTTTTTGAGTACCCAAATATTTCCACCGCATCATATACATATGTAGTACTGCTCAATACTGACATCATGTAGTGTATAATTTCCTGCTAAACAATAACTTGTATTATGTGTCTCCTGGGGCTTTAACTAACATTACATCACAATAGCCCCAGATTTGTTAACAGTAAAGCACCGTTATTACACACGATATTGATTAAACAATGTCGAGAGGTTAATTTCCACCACTATTGCTTATACCATTGTTTTGTGCGGCCGCTTACGGAATCTGCGTCGTTTTGGTCCATATCCGAAGAACTGGCAAGTATCCGTCATTAGTGGACTCGAAATCCATTAAGCGTAGGTATATATATATCTATATCTATTGGTCAGGTCGTCGCCTTCAGCTATATACCGATTGTGTTGCAACGTCTCGAATAGCGAGCGATAAAGTCACTGGAAGTCAATCTTAGCGTTCGATTTTCATTAATCAAGTTGAACACGACGACGACGACGTTCTAGTAGCCCTCTCTACGGTACGTTGATTCAATAACAATCCCCAACAATCGGCCATTCGATTCCGATATAGATTTATATACCGGTCGCGTTAACGAAATGAATCATTACCCCCTCCCCCCTGCTAGCCCGCTCAAATTTGCGGAGCACCATAGATCGGGGCGATATTGTTGGTGGAAGGGTGTTAATTTATAGTTGCGTCGATTTAGTGCAGGTGACGATATAAAATATACCTATTTATTCCCCTCAAAAAATAAAAAATCGAATTGCAATTTCAATATTTCATTCGTATTTATTTTTTTATTAATGCACAAAAATTGATCCTATTGTTCATATTCCTGCAGGGTATAATTTAAAATTGTAATTTTTAACGGGTATTCGACATGTTGGTATCTCTTGTTTTAACTTGTTTTTATTTTGGAGAGTGTTAACGTGAAAGTTAAATTTCAATATAGCAACTCTTGTCTGTATAGCTTGTTTGCTTTTAAACATCGTCATCGTCCTTAGATGCGAAGAATCTATTTAAGTTTATTACTGTTTTCCCTAAGATTAATTTAAAATTTAAAATTAGAAAAGTACTCTAGCAAGCTCGAATGTGTGAAAGCACTAGAAAAAGAAGGCAATTATTATAAATATGTAAAGGTTAAGTTTCCAAAGCTATCTGATGCAAAAGTTAGCGAAGTTGGCCGACAAATTAGGAAGCTTTCAAAGATGACAATTTTGAACGTACTATGAACGATTTGGAGATCGATGAGCCCCAAATTTTTGACTCCAGTGGCGAATATGTTGCATACAATTTTCCGTCCAGATTGTCCATTTTCTTTAATGATCAAAAACCAATTCTCGTCGCTCGAATGTTGTGCGACGACCCATTTTTTAAAACTAGAAGTTATCTGAAACTACTAACTACTATATTGCAACCATGGTTGAAGTAACTAAAGAGGATTAACTAACTGGCATTTAAAAATATGTAGTAGTAAATAGGCTATGAGTTCCAATCTTGTCAAATAATTACTAGACTCGACAAAGAGGAGCAAGTTTCAGTACAGTGCGAACAAACAACGTGGAACGGTCGTATTAAGGCTTCGCATTTGTGTCTTCCTTCCCTAATCCATAGTAGTCTCCTTGATAGCTTCGGTGTGTCTCGGATCGAATTACAAAACTACCTTCTTTACATCATCAAAATATTCGTGGTAGTTCAGGCACTTTGGAACACAGTTCCTGAAATTTTTTTGTACGTTTTTGGGGACTTTAGAAACACTGCCTTTGTATGAGCTATTAGACCATTTACTCGGGGATAACATTTAGGTATTAATTGCGCCACATTGTGTAAACTATAGATTTTCACAAATAGAAGGGAAGTGAGATGTGTTCTTCGATCGTCTAAATACTTTACCAATATATCACTTTTAAAAACTTTATATTTCTCTTTTGTGCTACCTAAATTGGAATTTGCTTCCATTATTTGGTATCTCTTTTATGCCTCTCAACAAATACCACTCGAGCGTGTTCAACGTCGCTTTCTAAAGTTTCTGTCATTTAGAATAAACGTGGGGTAGATTCATCAAATCGGAGAAATTGGCAGAGTGCAAGGATTTCTGTCTAGATTACTTGGCAATAAAATAGATTGTATTGAGTTAGGATCGTATGTTAAGTTTAATGTGCCAAGAATGGCTTCTAGATCTGAAGATGCTCTCAATTTACCGACATCACGAACTAATCTCCTCTTTCTTTCACCGATATACCACATGTGTAGAAATGCTGACAAAATCTACAGAAATATTTTTGCAAACATAGTAACACATTAACTGTCGTTTTGATTTGTATATTTACTTTATAATTTCCTGTATAATTAGGTACTTATAATTGCTATATAAGTTTGTACTATTTGTCCTGTAATTGGTACCTGTTGGGCAATAAACGTATATTATTTATTTTTTTATTTTTTTTTACTGTGTGGTGGGTGCTTAGTTGCAGTGACTCCGTAAGCTGTATTACTTGTCTGGCTATCACTGCAACTCTTGCGGTGTAGTTTGGTGTGTGTAAGTTGTGTTCAAAAGGCTTTGTGACAGCATCATATCGCCCTTTATGATGCCGCGCTGTTAATCACTTTGCTCCCAACAGCGAATGGCAAGTCGATCCGGGATTAAACTCTCTGAAAAAATGTCACCGTCCCTCCAGAGAATTGAACCCCGGCACCTATCGTTCTCTCACAACGATAGTCAGCCGCCTAACCACTGCGGCCATCGACCTGTTAAATTATTATTATTATATATTATTATTATTATATTATTATTTTAGGTAATACACTTATCTTTCTTTTTTTGGAGACATATACATAAAATTTGAACGTTTTGTGGATTTGCTATAACATATACTCATCGGTGTGCTTTTTTTTGATTGCACAAGCGCATAAAAACACAAAAAAATACAATTCATAGAATACCAACATGTATTGAATAGAGCGTATTTATTGTTACACATTGCAAAAATTGTAAAAAATTAAAAAAAGACATCCATATCGTCGAAACTAACTTTCACAGTACAATAATAGCGCATTCATGTAATTTATTGCAGAATTTTATATTTTCCGTTGTTGTTGTTTGTAAACAGAACGTTCCCGCACGTACACGTTCGCCTTTATTTAAAAATCCATTATAAAATTCAACGCCAATTCATGAGAAACTTTTTACTTCCGACATTAGCGTTAAATAACATTACCCTCGTATAACATAGGGTAGCTAATACAAGTGCATATGCAGAAAGTTTTAATTTCCCTTGTGACGCGCATGAGGTTTGCTTTATAAATAACAATTACATTACCGTTTACTCTAGACAGCGGTAACAAGTGGATTTGCTTTATACCCGCGAATTCGTTTTGACCTTTATGTATGCATCACCTTCACGTGTATACACGCGAAATTGCATATAGTAATTATTGTGTACGCTGAAGTGATAATTTGGGTTCTTAACGTAATATTGTATATCAACAGTTGTGCAACTCATATTTGCTGAATTAAATAAAACTCAATTACTGGGTAAAATACAATAAATGTTGTAGTGAAGTCCCAGATACAATACAAAAGTGTTTATTATTTTGATTTTTTATTCTATCGAAACGATCTCTTTCCATCGCTGAAGCCAAATCAGGTGAATATGGTGGATGATCACTGATGCCTTTTTTTGGTCAAGAATTCACGTACCATGATAGCCTCTGTGCTATCATGGCAACCAACTGTCTGAATTCTGGTCCACAATTGTTGTAGAACTTTCAGATAATATTCTGGGACGAATTCATTGTGAATAGTTCTCTTTGAACCGGAAAAAAAAAACAGTCAGCATTGTCTTGATGTTGGTCTTTTGAAAGAGTAATTTGGTGCCTTCCATGCCGCACTCTGACGTTTTGTTTTTGGCTCGTATTGAAAACTCCACGTTTCATTACCATTTACAATGGCTGACATGCTTGCCGGATTCCTTTGTGACATTTTTAACCCATCTGCAATACTGAACTCTCCAATTTTTTGGTCGTCTGTCAGAGTGTGCGACACGAACTACAAACAGACCTCCAGTTTGCCTAAATCTTCAGTTAAAATTCGATAGACTGTGCTTTTCTGTATCCCAGCTTCCTCTTCGATGAGTGACGCAAACACACTGCAGTCGCTTCGAAGAATTTCTTTGACTTTCTTTGACGATATTTTCTTCATTGCGTGTTAGGTTAGGAGTGGGGTGGCATGCGGGCCTGTTTCACCGCGACCTTTACAGCTCTATTGTGATCCCCTTTACCTTAGAGAACGCTCTCTAGTTTCGCCTTCTTAATCAGACTTATCATTTTTGAGAGCGGCTCTTTTGTGTAGCCGTTGGCTGTAGGGTTCTCTACGCCCATTACTAGAAACCTTGTCCTCGCTAGGCCGTCACAGTAGCACAAAACATGAACTGGGGTTTCTTCTTCCTCTTGACAGAATCTGCAGAGAGCATTTTCTGCCAGGCCTATGTTAAACATATGCCTATTCAGTCTGCAATGACCGCTCATCAGACTTACTATCATTTTGACAGTCTCCCTGTTTTTACTCAGTAGGTCTTCAGTAAACTTAGGCCTCTGTTCCCTTAACCTGTCTTTGTCCTGGTGATCTTTCCCACTATTCCTTGAACTTGTTTTGTGACCATTCGTAGATGGACCTCCACGTTTCATTACCAGTTACAATGGCTGACGTGCTTGCCGGATTCCTTCGGGACATTTTTAACCCATCTTTGCAATACAGACCTCTTGAATTTTTTGGTCGTCTGTCAGAGTGTGTGACACGAACCACAAACAGACCTCCAGTTTGCCTAAATCTTCAGTTAAAATTTGATAGACTGTGCTTTTCTGTATCCCAGCTTCCTCTTCGATGAGTTTCTTTGACTCTCTCGATGCGAGTAGTTTTTGGCGTTGCTGCTCGATAATCGCCTGCAAGGTTCTCGCGGCCGTTATGGAATCGGCAAAACCGATAAAAAACCTATGCATCTATGTGTGCAATAAAATGTTAAACCACCATCAGTGAATTATCAACCGAATTTGCTCAAATTTTGTGTTGAGAATTAACTTCATCGTTTTCTTCTTCGACCCATAATTTTCTAACCAAGCTTGTTTTCACATTTTTGTCCAAAGTATTATCGAAAAATTGAAAGCCAACTTGCTCCGAATTGAGATACTTCTTTATCAATTATTCTATATTTTTCCCTAATGTTTGAACAGAATTGTTAGACCTTGACAAAAAATAGATTGATATTTTTGTTGTTAGGCATGGTCATTTATATTATTATATTATTTTATTTTTGACACATATTAAATGTCAATTTTTTTCACTGAAGAAGTCTTTTTAACAAAAACATAATATTATATGTTGTGGAATAAATTGGTATTTAATTAATTATTGGTTTATTGATCTATAAGTGGAAATATTTCAGAAATTGAAAGATAAGTACATAAAGGTCACAAAATAGATATATTAAATCTAGCTCCAGGTACTATAAAAGTAATTTTTTACGGTGGTAGACGTCCTAACTAAATTAGTTGGATAAATTCTTTATAATCATCCCTAGGCTGGCGAATTTTTTATTGTTCAAAAAGATAATTTGAAATTAGTTGTTCATTAAAATTTAAAAATAAAATTTTTATTTTCTATAACTGTTTTGTATTTATTTTTGTCTAGCTTAGACCACTCACCCCTGGAATTTTCGAAAAATTTCTGGTGGAGGAGCGGTGGATTTGCCCATTTGGCAATTAAAAACTTCCTTTAAAACAACTTCTAAAATATGGTCCAGTATTTATAATAATAATAATTTATAGATAAATGTTTCATAATTACTTCTTAGTTCTTTTAAACACGTCTGATTGCTGTAACAATAAGAACAGATTAGAAACAAAAATTACTCAAAACTAATGCAATAGATAAAAAGCAGTCATTGCAGCAATAAAAGTTTACCAAATCTTTTTTTAAATTTTGATGTGGAATGTTTTAGCAAAAAAATTATTAAATTAAAAATTAATAAGAATGACATTTCCCATCAAATAACACTCGAGCTGTATTTCTAGAAAAAATGATTTCGATTTTAAGGACGAAAAACTGGAATTTTTTTTGAAAAACCGCTGTTTTTTGTAACTTTAACCTCAATGTAATGTATTAATATTAGACCAGATTGAGTTGAAACTTTGCTAATCACATTTTCTAGCCTATTGGCACATTTTAGGGGGTGAGCCGAAAGATAGAATCAATTTTTTTTCTCATATACCTTGTAACCACACTACCGAGTAGGGCATTCACCTACCATCATTCACTCGTAGATGTTGCTGCGTTAAGAACTTTGATAAAAAAAAATAGTCTCGTCGCATCTGAGACAGATTGTGTGTGCATTTGCGACTGATTACATGCATTATGACTCACGCCAACTTAAAAAAAAAACATGGTATGAAGGCGCTGTATTGTATACATCACGGAGGAAAAAAATGTATTTGTATTAAAAACATTTCAACAGGGAATCCTGTACCAAACCTTAAACCCTCGCTAGGAGGAATTTTTCCGAATTTGTTCCTCAGAGACGGTGGCTGCCTTGAGTTATAAATTTTAAATTCGACTGGAAATTGTCACCTCAGCAACCCCACTTAATTCTATTTGTCAAACTCGGTTGTAAAACAACGCGGTTGCGCGTATCTTGTTTATTATGTAGACCCGTTTGTATTGCGCTTTTGAAAAAAGAAGCACACATAATTTAACAGCTCGTGTAGCAAACTAGATGCTCGGAGCGAGTATATATCTCGTGTAGCTTCTGCAAAGTATTAGCAAGGAGATTTCAAACTTTATTTCCTAATAAATCGCTGCAAAATAAATAAATAGTCTTAAATAATATTAATTAAAGTCATCAGTAACGCATTTAAGTTTATTTAACCTCTTTTCAGTCTATAATTTCTCATCTATATGATAATCCCTTTAACAGTACACCATTTACTCAAAGAGAAACAAGGCGAAATCTATAAGAGAGGGTTATCAAATCGATTACCACCCGGTAACTACTCGGGGATTTTCCAAAATTTATTTTATCTCTCACGTAGTTCTCTTCTATTTTCCTCTTTGTGCTGCTGCAGTGAGGGTATATTAACGACCCCCTCCCCGGAATAGGGTGCAAGCGTCCCATAGTAGATTCGATTACTTGCATCTATCCACAATTATTATTGCATATCGCTAACCCTTGCAATTATACACCGCCCGAGGACTTTGTATTAAAATGAACCATGGCTAGCTTTGTGGATGGACCTATTTGCGAAACCTCCCGGCCGTATTACGAATAACTAACCAATTGCGGTCGTTCACATCACGCTCGAAATACTCCACTTCCCTCTTTGGTTCTCTGTTGTGTTATATACACCTATGGATAGTGTTTGTCTCGGGTGCTGTAGTGTAATTTTGGGGCAGGCATTTATGTACATATTTGCAATTCATTTGAGAAAAAGGAGGCTTGAATTATGAAAGGCGTAAATTATTGTTGTGATACGTACACACTGATAGATACGTGTGATAAGTATGATAGATAAGTGGTGTGAATATGCAGCACGGAGGTAATTCTTTTAAATAAAAATTTTGGTTTGAATTTTTTGGTCAAGGATACCCTGAAACTTAATGTCTCTTAATTGAACAAAACTTTTAAGGATATGAATGGAAAAGGGCAAAAATAAGAATATACAATTCACGAATATGGAAATGGAGGTTAACGTTAGTAATTTCTTATTGGACATGCCAGCACTTTGTTTACAATTCCGAAATTACCAATTTTTATTGATAATATTTTGTATTAAAATATTAGTCATTTTTATAACAAGTTGGTACACGTAACACAACTTATACAGTATCTTTTAAAAGTTTCAAATAAGAATTTTTAGTCGATTAATAGGAATCGACTTTTAGACCTCGCCGACACCCAAAATCAGTTTTCGTTTATATCGATCCCTGGGAAACCACTTTGGAAATCCCTGATCTAGATGGAAAGGACAACAAGACATTCCCAACACTTTGTAATGAGGTTTGAAGAAAGGTTGGATGATGACCAAGCCTCGAAGATCAAAACTCTAGTTGAATGAGCCATTGCAGAAACTTCTAATGCGCACCACAGCCCACAGCTTACAGCTACTTAATAAATGCTGCAACTTGAAAATCGACAAAAAATTTCCAATTCAGAGGTTGTTGACTTACTAGACTTGATGTGACTTGAGGGCATAAATAAGAAAACGATACTTTCATTCTTTCCTAGTACTGTAGCCTATCATTGTAACAAGACAAAGCACTTTAGCGATCGTTTAGATCCAGAAAAAGAATTAGAAGAGGCAAAGCCACCAGTTTCGAAGACCAGATTGAAATTCTTGAAAATCAACATCCTTTCAAGCAATTCCTTTTCGTATAAATGTTGATTCCATTTTTTTTTTGTCCTAATAGAAAGTAGATAGAAGCTATAGATAATATGCCAAGCTTTTGGGGGGCGCATGAGAGCGGTGTGAGGAGGGTGAGGGGTTGGACTTGGTACTGTAGCCTATCATTGTGACAAGACAAAGCACTTTAGAGATCGTTTAGATCCAGATAAAGAATTAGAAGCGGCAAAGCCACCAGTTCCGAAGACCAGATTGAAATTCTTGAAAATCAACGTCCTTTCAAGCAATTCCTTTTTCGTATAAATGTCGATTCCATTTTTTTTGTCCTAATAGAAAGTAGATAGAAGCTATAGATAATATGCCAAGCTTTTGGAGGGTGCATGAGAGGGGTGTGAGGAGGGGGAGGGGTTGGATGTGTCTCTAGCGTCAGCAGTCGCTGTTTTTTTCTGGACCTAGACGTGGATCATCCTCAAGATAAACACTTGAATGACAAACTACCTTCTAACAGTTGAAGCACCCGCAAAACTATCTCCTCGATACAGCTTCAACTGTACTGGCAAAACTTGAACCTGATGGGTGATATCTCAAAGAAAAAAAGGACAGCAGTGGTAAGTGGCAGTAAAGAAGATGCTTTAAAAAAAATGTTCTGAGAGAAACGATGAAGAAGAGTACACACCATCACCATAGAAATTTCTCCATACACCCCCCAATCCAAGAAACCTATTATGTAGACGTTAACCTCTCAAAGTGGGATGAAAAAAGATGAAAGATTTGAAGTTGTCCCGAATTTAGGATGGAAGAAAAAAAAACCTTGAGGGAATTTGGCCGTTTTGTCCAGGTTTTTTTTGGCTGTCTAATTAGTCCGGCCTCATGGATGAATAAAACACAGTTGACAGGACAGTCGTGCTGGTGTTGTCTCCAAAGTGCAAGAGGTGTTCTGGAGACGTTTTGGTTCGCTTAATGCGTTGGATTTTTCAGTTTTCGATAGTTTTGGTTTCACTTTTTTCTGTTTTTGTTGTAGTTCTAGTTCAATGGTTTTCTGCTAAGCTTTTTTTTTCCACTGAGGATATTCTTTATTGGAGATTGGTGGTAGTGTTATTGAATTTGTTATAATTGCCATTTAATGTTGACTACATCAGATGAAAACAGTTTGTGGAACTGAATCAAATATTCCAGAGTCTTCTAGATTTACCTAATTGTTAATGGTTCCAAAATTTTCTAAAAGAAAAAAGACGGGAAAGATAGGAAAGATAAAAAATAATTTATTTAAAGTATTGGCCATCTCTGGTCACACTTTGTGTCCATCTTTTTAGCAATTTGCGTAAGCCTTCCTAGAAAAATATTACCTAGCTCGATAACCGTTTGATGAATCTGCTTCCTCCTCGGCAAGTAGGTTAACCTTGTTAATCTAAACGAGAGGCCAAACTCCCAGCAAGGCACACGTCATAGAAGTAAATTTTCTCGAGAACCGTCTGATGAATCTACTTCGCTCTCGGCCAGATGGTTCATCTTGTTAATCTAAACGAGAGGACAAACCCACAGGAAGGCACATTAACGCGTTTGAGCCCAGTGACCGTTCAAACTTTCATAAATTTTCTGGACACCTTTTTCATCATATAAATATTACCTAGCTCGATAACCGTTTGCTGGATCTGCTTCCTCCTCAGCAAGTAGGTTAACCTTGTTAATCTAAACGAGAGGCCAAACTCCCAGCAAGGCACATTAACGCGTTATAGAGATAAATTTTCTCGAGGACCGTTTGATGAATCTACTTTGCTCTCGGCCAGATGGTTCATCTTGTTAATCTAAACGAGAGGACAAACCCACAGGAAGGCACATTAACGCGTTCGAGCGCTGTGACCGTTCTAATTTTCATAAATTTTCTGGACAACTTTTTCATCATATAAATATTACCTAGCTCGATAACCGTTTGATGGATCTGCTTCCTCCTCGGCAAGTAGGTTAACCTTCTTAATCTAAACGAGAGGCCAAACGCCCAGCAAGGCACATTAACGCGTTAGAGAGATAAATTTTCTCGAGAACCGTTTGATGAATCTGCTTCGCGCTGGGCAAGTTGGTTCATCTTGTTAATCTAAACGAGAGGACAAACTACCAGGAAGGCACATTAACGCGTTTGAGCTCAGTGACCGTTCAAACTTTCATAAATTTTCTGGACACCTTTTTCATCATATAAATATTACCTAGCTCGATAACCGTTTGATGGATCTGCTTCCTCCTCGGCAAGTAGGTTAACCTTCATAATCTAAACGAGAGGCCAAAAGCCCAGCAAGGCACATTAACGCGTTAGAGAGATAAATTTTCTCGAGAACCGTTTGATGAAACTGCTTCGCGCTGGGCAAGTTGGTTCATCTTGTTAATCTAAACGAGAGGACAAACTACCAGGAAGGCACATTAACGCGTTTGAGCCCAGTGACCGTTCAAACTTTCATAAATTTTCTGGACACCTTTTTCATCATATAAATATTACCTAGCTCGATAACCGTTTGATGGATCTGCTTCCTCCTCGGCAAGTAGGTTAACCTTCTTAATCTAAACGAGAGGCCAAACGCCCAGCAAGGCACATTAACGCGTTATAGAGATAAATTTTCTCGAGAACCGTTTGATGAATCTGCTTCGCGCTGGGCAAGTTGGTTCATCTTGTTAATCTAAACGAGAGGACAAACGACCAGGAAGGCACATTAACGCGTTTGAGCCCAGTGACCGTTCAAACTTTCATAAATTTTCTGGACACCTTTTTCATCATATAAATATTACCTAGCTCGATAACCGTTTGATGGATCTGCTTCCTCCTCAGCAAGTAGGTTAACCTTCTTAATCTAAACGAGAGGCCAAACGCCCAGCAAGGCACATTAACGCGTTATAGAGATAAATTTTCTCGAGAACCGTTTGATGAATCTGCTTCGCGCTGGGCAAGTTGGTTCATCTTTTTAATCTAAACGAGAGGACAAACCCACAGGAAGGCACATTAACGCGTTTGAGCAGAGTGACCGTTCAAACTTTCATAAATTTTCTGGACACCTTTTTCATCATATAAATATTACCTAGCTCGATAACCGTTTGATGGATCTGCTTCCTCCTCGGCAAGTAGGTTAACCTTCATAATCTAAACCAGAGGCCAAAAGCCCAGCAAGGCACATTAACGCGTTATAGAGATAAATTTTCTCGAGAACCGTTTGATGAATCTGCTTCGCGCTGGGCAAGTTGGTTCATCTTTTTAATCTAAACGAGAGGACAAACTACCAGGAAGGCACATTAACGCGTTTGAGCCCAGTGACCGTTCAAACTTTCATAAATTTTCTGGACACCTTTTTCATCATATAAATATTACCTAGCTCGATAACCGTTTGATGGATCTGCTTCCTCCTCGGCAAGTAGGTTAACCTTCATAATCTAAACCAGAGGCCAAAAGCCCAGCAAGGCACATTAACGCGTTAGAGAGATAAATTTTCTCGAGAACCGTTTGATGAAACTGCTTCGCGCTGGGCAAGTTGGTTCATCTTGTTAATCTAAACGAGAGGACAAACTACCAGGAAGGCATATTAACGCGTTTGAGCCCAGTGACCGTTCAAACTTTCATAAATTTTCTGGACAACCTTTTCATCATATATCCAGTTGTTCTCCAATTATCAGTTCTTGTTATCCAGTCATGAAGTCATTTTTCGATATCTTCGTAGTTGTTGGAGTGCTTCCTTCTATGTGCGTGAGACAGCTTCAATTTTTTTTCAGTTGATCTGGTTTGGTTTGTTTTTCATTAACTTTGAATCTTCCAAACGAACTGGAACCAAATTGATTTAGCAGTATGACGACAATCTTGCTTGGAGTGAGTTCCATTTTATAAAAATAATTATGATGTGGATTATATAGAAAAATAAATTCCTTGAAGCATTTAGCTAATCTAACTGAACTAGCTTCGCTGATACATAACCGTATCTGTCATGGTCAGAAGAAGCATCTTATTTTTCTAATCTATCCGTTAGGCGAATTTGAAAACGAAAGCGTCGACACAGTCTGGTGTTTTATTCATAAAGAAACGGCGAGAGGTGGAATGCCTCGACGAGGAGACAGTAGCGCGTCTCCAATTCAATTTGCCATAAAATTTCTTCGGGGAATATTGCAATTCCTGCGCGCAATCAAATCTTCAGTTTGTGTTTGCCGCCTTCAGATGTGTTATACTTGAGACGTCGAATCGCGCGGGCTGCGGAAGTAGAAGTAACAGCAATAAAATTGATGAAAAAACATATGTTTATTTGATCGTTGAGGAGTGATGCCTCCCCGTTTGAAACGGAAACCGCTTACTCTCTTTATATGTTTTACTTAATATGTACATATAAAAATAGGAGGTGGAAGTGAGTAGCGTGCAAAGAAATCTATCAGATAAGGAAGATGATATAACGATGAAAAGGACAGATCAGACGAAACAGCGAACAGGAATGTTTTATTGTTTGTACTTTGTGAAAAGAGACTAGAGGTATTTTATAAATTAAATCGCTTTCGCAAAGTTACAAACACATTTTAATATCCTAACACCCGAAAAGCAAGGGTTCTGTCGTTTATTCCCAGCTATATGCGTTTAAAATTGTATACTTTGTTGAGTTGTTTGTAGCGGAAGGTTGTCCTAGTGATCTTTGTAATGAGATCCATATATTTCCGAATAAATTCAATTACGATTCAATCTGTAATTCGGTATTTAACCTAGTTTTCATTTTCATCATCTGCCAGTCAGCTATAAAATAGTTTGCTGGGAAAACGAGAAACGCAATGGTTTTAAACTAGGTCATTCCTACATGCTTTGTTGCGTTTTATACAGTAACGCAAAGAGTAACTTTATACATAAACTAACGACAATGTTTTCCCAAGGATGTCTTTTAAATTGCAATATACATATACTGGATCGAAGGTGGTCTATAACAACAATGTTCTTAAAATATCAAAAGGAGAAAATAATTCTCGACATTTTTCGCCTGTATTTCATCGATTCTCTTTTGGAAACTCTGTGGCAATTGTCTTCAATTTGTTCATACGGGTTTCTCCGTAAGTTTCTAAAAAAGAATCGAGTACGTTAAACACTCTTATGGTTGAAACTCATATTGTTGTCTAAGGATATCTTTTAGGTTTTGCATACTCGAATATAAAGGGCACCACTACTCAGCTACAACGAACTGTCCAAGTTGACAAATTAGTGGACAAATGCAATTTAAGAACAAAAATGTTTGTGTTCGGTAATTAAACGCTACATCAGTCAACAATTCCTCGTTGGTAAGGGGAATTCAAACACGGTCCGATTAATCTTAACGACGATCCAAGAGCAGATGGACCACTGAGGAAAAAAATATCGAAGAGCCAAAAGCAGCTAGGTTGAATTGGTGTGTACCACATCGTCAGTGGTGATGGGTGTTGGATTTCGTCATACGAACCAGAAAATAAGCGCCAGTCGTCTGCTTGGATGTTCCAAGGTGTGAAGAAAAGTCGACAAAAGTCAAAGCTCAAAAAATTGCGACTGTCAGTTGGTATACGACCATTTGCATTGCCTTCGTTGAGGTTGGTTCGTACAAACGATGAACCAACCTCCACCAAGGCAATGAAAAACCAACTCTTTGGAGTTGGTTTTTTAAAGTTCAGCGATGACTTTGCATTGCCTTGGTGGAGGTTGGTTCATAGTTTGTATGAATTTACCTCTACCAAGGCAGTCTACCCTTGATTTTTGAGACGGCAAAGAGATTATTGAGACTGTACAGAGGATGGTCTAACAAATTAACATTTTGTTGCGTTCAAAAGTCAATTGTTTTCCTTGGTGGAGGTTGGTTCATAGTTTGTATGAACCAACCTCCACCAAGGCAATGCAAGTTTGCCCACAGCTCGGAAAACAATTAACTTTTGAACGCAACAAAATGTTAATTTGTTAGACCAACCTCTGTACAGTCTCGATAATCTCTTTGCCGTCTCAAAATTTAAGGGTAGACTGCGTGATCAAAGTTTCGAGTCGGCAAAAAGAGTAGTGGCTGGCTTCAAAAGTGCAAGTTTGACTGTACCAGCACACACATGGGATAACTGTTTCCAGAATTGGTTCGAATGCATACAAAAGTGAAGAAAGGAATACTTCGACATACAATAAAGTATTTAAAAGCTATCTACTATTCTATTCCAGTTCTATTTGCAAAACCTAAAGGACAAGGATGCAGTTCTCTTCTCTAAAATACATTAAGTACACATTGACTAATTTTTTTCGTTGGGTGTTGCAAGATCTGTGGATTTATAATATCAAGATGAATAACATTTAATTTCCTATTAAGACTTTTCTTTCTATAAATCATTTTGGAAAATTTTGTTCTAAGATGACTCTAAAAATGATCAGAGTTCCTGCTTCTAATCGTGCCATCTTTTTAATTAAAATGAAAAGTTACATCCACAAGATGCATCATCAAAAATTGTCAATCAGGGATAAGCATTAGGTAATAGACTCTGTTTTAAGGCAAGATGTGGGTCTTCTGAAAGCTTTGGCACAATTTAAGAGGTGCGAAAAACGTCTATACAAAGAGCTATTAAAAAAAAACACAAAAAGATTCAATCTTTATTATTGCTAAATCACGAGGGAAATCGCTGGAGATTGGACGAAGTAATCTGAGCCTGAACAAGAGGAAATAATCACCTAGTTCTTACTACATTGTTTAAGCTTTCATCTGAAGTTGTTCAAAAGAGAAATAATAAACTAGCAACTGAGAGTATGAAGACCTACTGAGTAAAGATGCATATGTTTAACATCGACCTGGCAGATGTACTCTCTGTAGATTCTGTCAAGAGGAAAAAGAAACTCCAGTTCATGGTTTGTTTTGCAACTTGTACAGAAAAGCTATAAAACCCGGAATTTGTGCAGTAATGAACAAAGACATATTGGTGCTTGAACTTCTTCTATCAGTCGTTGAGAGAGTGATAAACTTCTTTGTTTATCTCTGTTTTACAATCAGTTTTAGATCAGTTCGACACAATAAGTTGTTCAGTCTCTCTTTCATGGAAAGTGCTTTCGAACACATACATACTATGTTCTATTCATTATAAAACTATATACGGAAACTTAGGTCCAAGGAATGGTGGAAAAGATCACCAGGACAAAGACAGGTAAAGGAGTACCTAAGCGAACACAGGTTTGAGTAAAGACAGACCATTGCAGATTGAATAAGCATATGTTTAACATCGACAGCTTTCTGCAGATTCTGTCAAGAGGAAGAAAAACCCCATGTTTTGTGCCAATGCGATGGCCTCGCGAGGACAAGCTTTCTAGCAATAGGCGTAGAGAACCCCAGAGCTAACGGCTACATAAGATAGCCGCTCTCAAAAATGATAGGCCTAATTAAAAAGGGAAAATTAGGGAGCGTCCTCTAGGATAAAATGGGATCACAATAGGTCGCGATGAAACAGGTTCGCATAGCCACCCCGATTCCTAATCCTAATCTAACTGAGCGTTGTAATGAAATTGGGATAATGTTAACCCCAAAGATCACTCGAACATTTCTGCTTCACAAAAGAACGCCAAATTGGAATTCTAAGATCTATAAAATGAGGTGAAGCTGTAACGGTGAAAATATCCATTTCGACAGCTGGTTCCTACATATCGCTAATGCTTTTATTTTACCGCCAAAGAGTGCGGCAAGAATTTAAATTTGGTCACCCCCATAGTAATTGGATAGAATGTCACAAAACAGCATGGATAAATGCTGAATTTTTTCAAGATAGTTTGCAGAATTTGTTCTCCAAAGCAATGTAGAATACAGAGACTTCAAGAAGAGTTCAAAATGATCGTAAGTTAGAAGAAACTCGGCAATCATATAAAAGGAATCTTGGAAGCAAACATGTTGGTAACTGACTTCTCTGTTTAGGCTCTTTAAAGTTGTGTCAAAAAATTAACCTGTTGTAATGTCTGGAAGCAATTTTCTGAACCGAAGATTAGAACATGTCATTTACATCGACTTCATCGTTTCCCAGAACATGTCTTCAAAGTGTATTACCTTTTCCAAAAATTCAACTTAACAATAAAAGAAATTCTAATAACAGGAAGGGACTAACAGTT
Organism: Holotrichia oblita; assembly: GCA_023690525.1. NCBI lineage: Eukaryota > Metazoa > Arthropoda > Insecta > Coleoptera > Scarabaeidae > Holotrichia > Holotrichia oblita. The sequence goes on along the minus strand of CM043020.1, from coordinate 14,345,091 downwards.
ATTTTGATTTCTTTTCCTTGCAAAAAGGAACTTGAACCAGTTATTGAAGATAAAACAAAGCAAAGAAGAAAAAAGTTAAAAGGAAATCGAAAGTTATCAAGTTTACCATCTCTGCGAATCTTGTAGTAGCTAACGAATGAAATCATGCTTAATTATAATCCTATTACATCTATTAAAAAAGCTGAATGAATGAACAGTTGTGCGTAAATATATCTAAACTTTGCCTAATTACCTAAAAAGGAGACGCAAACAAAAGTAAACAAGGATAAACATCACGTAACTCAATACCATCAACCTGAAAGTTAACGAATTACACCGGCGAAAATAAACCAATACGCTGTCTCGGATGCATTCGGCCAATTGAACAATAACTCCGTACTGGAACACAGTGACCTATAGCAGCTGGCTGGAACGCTATTTTTTTTTATCCACCAACGTGTTCCCGCTCCGTCGAATTCGTACATCTTTTTGCGCTCTCTCGTTTTTTTTTCTACCCCACTAAATTTTCCGTCTGATGTTCGGACTCGGAGACACATCAAATGTGAGGCTTCCATGCCGTGGATGTATCGGATGTCCGTGTGCGAGAGCGTCTGTCGCTGTTTCGCCAAAGAGCACCGGTCGACCCGGAGATATCACGTTTCACTCCCGAATAAAAATACCTCATCGAGTATTCAATTCAATTATGGCGTAGACCGCCCCATGATTATCTGCATCTGGACCCGTCGGGTCGTGTAGACTTACGTTCGCGTACGTACACATGCATTTTGTAATAGCGGAGACATCATGGTATAGCCGACGATTTATGTATTGTTGCGCAACAGTTCCGACGTGATCTCTCAGCGTAATGCACATGTCTACTTTAAAATTCAATTACCAAGCAACCGTCGCGAGTTTGGCGTTACAACTTCTTGAGTACCTCCATCAAATTACATAAATGTATATATGGATAATGTGATGTTGGTATGAAGAATATATATTGGTTTAGTTACAGCGATAAATCATGAACAATAAGGACTGCTTTTACGGCATATTATAATAAGAATCGAGAAGATTCTTAAGCTGAAAGCATATTGTGCGGACGGTGGTATTGTTAACAATACAGGTGATGTCAAAAACCACACCATTTTGCAAGGAACATTTTGACCGAGGTCTGTTCACCCCCCTGAACAGACTTTGCCATATCAAAAAAACATCCGGTCTATCATCGATGATCAAGTATTGTCAGATCTATCATCTGATCATAATCCTATTTTCGTCTCCTTCGGGGCTGGGATTGGGTCTGCTGCCGAGTCCTTGCGTTGCTCTGTGGACTGGGGGGCCTCCGAGTTCAATTTGGCTGGAAAGCGCTGCTACTAAATTAACAAAAGAATATCTGAAGGCATCACCCAAGCTACATCGTTTAAGAGAGTTGAAAAGAAGAGGTGGCTTCCGCAATCTATCAAAATCCTACTTTGTGACAGAAGGAGTGTACGCGGCTACCCCGCTCTGTCCAGAAAACTTCGGAAGGCTCTCCGAGAATTTAAGGAGCAGAGATGGTGGGATAAACTCTCAACCATATCACAAGGGGACGGCTCACTATGGAAGATGGCAAAAGCTCTAAAAAGAAACAAAAATAAACCGGAGGGCATTAAGCCTATGCAGGGCCTGGGTGGTATAACATACCTTCCTGCGGAAAAAGCGGAGTTGAGTTCATGAAACCGCGTGCGAGGAGGAATCGGACGAAGAACTAGAAGACTAGGTAGAGGAATCTTTGAATAATTTCGATTTACTGGAGGGCGTCTATCGACGAGTTCTCTCAAATCCTGAAATCGCTTAAAACTGGTAAAGCGCCTGGTAGTGATCATATTACTAACTTAGTCCTGAAGAAGCTCCCATCGAACGTCATCAACGACATAGCCGTCATTTCAAATGCCACCTTGAGATTAGGACATTTCCCAAGTGCGTGGAAACACTCTATCGTGGTATCCTTAGTCGAACCCAATAATGATCCTCTGTTCCCGCAAAACTACCGTCCAATATCGTTGATATTTTGTCTTGGCAAGGTGGTGGAAGCCATCCTCCTCGCCCGCCTAAAGGAAGAACTCTTCGTCAGAGAATTAATACAAAATGAACAATTCGACTCCCGTGAAGCCGAATTCAAACTTTTCCGTTTCACTGAAGCCATCCGTAACACCCTGGAAAAACGACAAACTTTAGGCGCGGTATTTTTTGAACATAGCGAGGGCGTTCTATACCGGGTTGATTCATAAAATGTTAGCAGGGGGCATAAACCCCAAGATTATAAAGTTCGTTCGATCCCACCTTCACAACAGGACCTTCTCTGCACGTCAGGACGCTGCTAACTCTTTTAAGCGACCCATAGCAGCCAGAGTGCCTCAGGGGTATAATACAATGCCACGGAGCAAGAGGGGGAGAAAACATAGTGATCCAGAAGCAATACAAAAAGCAGTTTGAAGCTGTTTGTGCGCAATAATATTTGAAAGACACAATAAAATTTCTATTAGTGAATCATGTAAAGTGTTTAACATTAAATTTTCAACATTGGTTCGGTATTTGAAGGCTTTTAGAAATTCTGGGAAAGAGGAGTTCAAATATGATGTTCAGTACGACACTAGAAAAGTATTTTTAGAAGCAGAAGAGCTCTGTTTGGTAGAGTCTATCAACAAAGTAGCTAAGATGAACTAAGGATTGACAAAGAATGGAGTTCGGAGTCTAGCTTATAAGCTTCGAAATGGCCAATAATAAGAATCGACCTATCAAGTAGGTTGAAGAAAAAAAATAGCTGGAGAAGAATGGTTGAGACTATTTATAACAAGGCATACTGTGAAGTTAACCATTAGAAAGCCAGAAAAGACAAGTTTGTCACGGACAACTGCTTTCAATCCTACCAATGTTGAACATTCTTCAAAAAACTCGAAGATGTACAGCTGAGATTAGGATCTTTTCCTCCTCATCGCATCTGGAATCTAGACGAAACCGGGCTAACAACAGTACATAATCTCTCTCTCTCTCTCTGTCTCTGATAACGATGATGACTTTTTTGCATCAATTAACGCTGAATTAGCCGATGCTCAGGAAGAGCTTGAATTTGAAAGATCCGGTTTCAATAATGGCGATTACGTTCGTGTCAAGAAACAAGGGCCAACTGAGCACTATGTTGGGAAAATTATTTCTCAATACAGTTTTTTAAACGTATTAGCTTGAGTAACAAATTTGTCATAGAATCATCACAATCATTTGATATAAATAAGTCAGAAATTTTACTCAAAGTGCCTAAACCATCAAAGTGCAGTGGTTCAACTCGAGTTGTAGAACAAGTGTGGTTTAAGGTAGATTTTTTCAAACTATAATATAAAATAGGGAGCAGTTCAAATGTTTTAAACAAATAAATTTTGCAGCTGCACATTGGAATTTTTTATTCAATATGTATTGGTATGCCTTTCTGTATGATCCAAGGTACAGGAGAATGCGATCCAATGTACAGGGTCTACCAATAAGAATGATATAACTTTAACTTGGTATAAAATGAAAACGAATTGATATGTTTCTATGAATTATGTTTTATTTTGTAATATATTATATAACATTATGTTTTAAATAAGACGTCATTAAGATGGCCACCTCGGCTGCGGCGACAGACGTTTAGACGATTACCCTAATTTTCAATCACTTTTTCCAACAAGTTGGGCTGAATTTCGCGAATAACTCGGGTGATGTTGACTTTTAAGTCATCGCAGGTTTGAGGATTGTTAGTGTACACCAATGACTTTACATATCCCGAAAGAAAAAAGTCCAGCGGCGTAAGATCGTACGACCTTGGCGGCCAGTTGATAGGACCATGTCGCGAAATTATCCGCTCCTCAAAACGTTCTCTCAATAAATTTATTGTCGCTCGGGCAGTGTGCGATGTTGCGCCATCCTGTTGAAACCACTTCTGTTCCAGGTCTTCATTACAAATTATAGGCCAAAGAAAGTTTATTATCATGTCGCGATAGCGCTCTGCATTGACTGTTACAGTATGCCCATCTGCGTCCTCAAAAAAGTAGGGACCGATAATTCATGCAAATATGGCATGCAAACCATACCATACAGTAACTTTCATAGGATGTAATGGCCTCTCGACTAGTTGCTGGGGATTGTTCTCACACCAGAAACGGCAATTTTGCTTATGGACAACACCATTAAGCCAAAAATGTGCCTCATCTGAAAAGATTATTTGTTTACCAAAATCGGCATTTTCTTCTAGCTGCAACAGCGCCCAATCGGTAAACGTTCTACGCAAACCATGATCGGCAGGTTTCAATTCTTGGGTTAGAATCAACTTATACAGATGTAGGCCCAAATCTTTCTTCAAAATGCGCCACGTTGACATCGGTGACAAGCCCAATTGCGGAGAACGGCGCACAATGGACACATTAGTATTCGCATTCACGCTTTCCCTTACTGCAGCGATATTTTCAGCACTCTTTACATTTCTTTGTCGTGTCGGTGGCTTACTATCCAGGAGAGTGTAATCCCGTTCAAACTTATCAATTATGCGTCTGATAGCGAGCTCGGAAGGCCGTCCACGTTGGCCAAAATCTCCTCGAAGAGCACGATAACAAGCTCTAACCGATCGCGCATTTTCGTAGTACCTTTGTACGATAACTATACGTTGCTCTTTAGTTAATCTATTCATCGTGAAATGTCAGAGTATACTAAGCACAATTGACGTTTGATTTGCGTTATGACAGTTAACACTGTGCACCTATGACCGTCGAAAGTTCTATCACTCCTATTGGTAGACCCTGTACAAGACCATCATGTACCATGAATTAGTTTACTTGCTATTATAAATGTTTTAGTTTTTCATTAACTTTGCTTATAATACCGTTTATAGATATAAAAGAAACGGAAGTCGAATAGATGTTACATAAAATAGACACCTATAACTAAAATAAAAAGGAAAGTTGTTAATTTTTAGTCATATATTAGAAAAAGTAATCCGCGGTACAGTCTGTTTGTACAACAGCCTCCCCTACTCATCCAAACATGCATGTACAAAATGCTCTTGAACCATTTACTACAACGTTAGGTAAAGAGAATATTACAAAACGACGGTGACATGCCCCCAATAAAGGAAAGGGACTAATGGTAATCTAAAAGCTTCAGTTTACTACATTAGATACATCTTCCAGAAAGCTGAACTCTTACAACTTTAAACGACTCGAATAAAAGAAGAGTAAATTTCCGGAGGACAATATACCGCGATGCGCTCTCTCTGCTGTATGAAATTCAGTGAAATGACGTGGAAGTCAACCATAACAATGACCCTCCTTCATTTTTATAGTTTCTTTTTTGCCGAGCTTTCGGGTTCGACGATAGATAATTGTCCCCTCCTCACCGCTGCGAGAGTAGAGATGCCTACACCGTCGAAGATATCGGGACGGACGAGACGAGAACCTAGGGATTGCGATAAGACGTGAATTCTAATGCACAATTATGGTTGGGGTAGATAGGAACTTTGAATACGAGGCGTCGTTCGATAATAAGGGAGGAGAGAAGTCGACCGGAGTAAAAGGATGGATTTTCTAAGTGGAAAGCCGGACCTTTTACGTTAGAACCGCCATCGCAGGTAAACGATAAGTTCCTTTCTTGATTTATGGTAGTGCAGTGCGTATTAGTAAAAGGTGCGAATTCGATATCACATCTGGATTATATTTCAAGAAGAAAAAAAAAGAATTCCGGAGATATACAGTGTTGAGCGCCATATTTAGAAATTTCTATCGAGTTAATTTTGAATTGTTTTAATTAATTAAAACTTCATATTACAACATATTTTGTATCCGGCTAAAAATCCATCCAGGTTTATGTATGTACACATACATCGATGAAAGCTGTAACGAATAATGTCCTAATGGACGTTGTATTGATGAAAGACGAACTGCGAAAATAATCAACATACATTACCGTCTGTGCAATCAAAACAATTTGCCCCTCAGAGGAACGCAAAAAATAACAAATTTGCGGCTCCAAACACGAGTCCACAATAGATCAAAAGAATTTTGAAACGCCATATACGCTCATAACATTTGCACCAGTGAATGTAAAATTGATAAATTTGCATCTCAAAGTTTAGCGTTACGGTGTACATATTTCTAAATTGCACCTCGCTCTTTTTTTTTCTAGTTAACGCTTGCGGATTGTCGTCTAATTTGGACACTTTAATGTGTACGGATACACGTGTGTTGATACATCGACTGAGTTTATTTTTACAGTGTCCGAAAGAACTAAGCGAACACCAATTTAAATTACAAACATCCAGTGTGCGATGATAGTACGGCATTAATTGCCAACTGGAAAAAAAAAATTCGGATAAAGGCTTTTTTGAAGTGCTTGAGATGAAAAGGTTTTTATAGAGATGAGAGACAACATACATCCAAATATTATTTAGGCATTATAACAGCCACTCTCCCATCCCACCCCCTCCGAAAGTTCACTATCTCATTTAATTGATTTTATAAAAGAAAAAAAATTCTTACTTTCTGAAAGCTCATTCAAAAAGATGATATTTTAATGTTTCTTCATTTTGATTACGCACATCCTAACCTGAACACTTTACAATAGACACGCAATATAAATTTTAAAAAATCGCTGAAAAATATCTAATTTTTGTTTTGGTCAGTTGAAACAGTTGAAATGCAGTAATAATCCAACTTCCTAGTGGAAATGATCAATTGGGCTAAGATATTTAAAAGTTAGTTTATTCAGAAACACTTATGTGGCTTAGGTATAAATAAAATAAAACTTGAAGCTGTAAGATTTTTTTTTTTTTGGACAAAACATTTGGCTAATCGCAATATTATGTAAGTTGCGTTTCAAATATTTGCTCTCCATAACAAATAATAATAATTCTGATTGATGGGAAAATGATGAGCTTAGTAAAACTGTGAGAAGTCACTTCTGGCCCAACCACTCGACGTGGACACGCTGTATAAACCGAGCGAAGTGAGATGCTTCCAAAACCACATGAGCTGCTTTCAGAACCAACTGAAAACCATCTTAGAATCAGGTGAAAATCAAATCAAACGCAGCTCACCCAGTTTTAGAAATAGCTAGTGAGTAGTCCTCGGTTTATACAGCGTGTTCACCTCGAATGGATGGGCTAGAAGTGATTTAGTGTACCTACTACTGCGTCCTGTCTAAAGATAATTAAAATTTAGTTTAAAAAACACTTTTGCAGAGGTTATAATTTAATTTAAAAAAAACTGAAAAATATACAATTTTTATTTGGGGCAGAACAATTGGCTATTATTTTGGTTTAGTCCCGAATTTGAAAAATAAATTTTTGGTGTCAGTATGATGTTTGTACCGATGTTTCTAATTCTTTACACAAAGCTTCCTCTTCAGGATCAATCATACAATAGTCAAATGAGACTCTCTGCTAACTGCAAAGGAGGGCTGTTAATATCTACCTTGACCTAACTACAACAGAGAAAGAATCTTCCGGTTGATTAATTAAGAAAAGTTTAAAATGATAATTTCTACTGAAGGCTTTCCCAAATTAATTATTAACCTAAAAGTGCCTGTAATAGGGGCTGCATGTCGCCAGTCCTGTCCCTCCCCCCTCGGCCCCACAACCGATTTTTTAAATTCTTTTTCGACTAAAGTTTTGTACCCATTTTGTACAGTTTTGTACCAACCAATCAACTTTAGATGAGGGGGGGAGGGGGAAGGGGCAGGAGCATGCCAGCGTCCCCATGTCGGAATTTAAAAGATTCGCCTACGTTATTGTATTGCACTAGTTTTGTACCGTTTTGTACCACAAACCAAACATTTTGTACCTCGTTAGTTTCAGAGATACAATTGATTTTAAGTAGGGGCTAGCATTTCCGCTAGGCGCTCGTGGTATATTGTTGGAATGGCCCTGCAAACGAATACGATGGAAATAGATTAAGCTTTCAAAGTGGACCACGTGGTTTCGACTTTCGACGTCTTATCAGCACAATTCCGAATGCAAGCTCTAATTTTATCGCCCCTAAATATTAATTGTATAATACCTGCGACAATTGACTAATTCCAACCTTTGCCCTCTAGTCGGCAGGGTCAGGTGTAGCACCGCCGGGCATTAATGAGTTACCGAGTTATAGATTTTCGATGCCCAACGTTTGACTGTATAAAATACCGGATGATCCAGTTGTCCAATGTCGCATATAAATTTTGACTCGTGCTATATACAGTTCTTAGAATTTTGAAGCAATTGCACTGAAGAATATACGAGGGTGGGTCAATTTGTCCGTGACTTTTTGAATTTCCCGCCTTTTAACTGAAAGGGCAACACCGCTTCGGTCAACAGACATCTGTCAGTTGATCCCTGTTAAAATTTGAACAAACTGCATCCTTTAGTTTGTGTTTTACAGGGCTTCATGTCGCCATCCCTCCCATAACCGATTTTTTTATTCTTTCTGGATTAAAGTTTTGTACCAATTTTGTACCGTTTTTTACCAAACATTAAAAATTTTGTACCTCGCCCGTTTAGAAGATATACTCAATTTTATATGGGGGAGGGAGGGGAGGCAGAGACATGCCAGCCTCCCCTCCCCCTCCATATCGAAATTTCAAAATTTCACTTGTGCCGTCGTACTAGCACTGTACTTAAGATTATATTTCAAAAACTAACGAGGTACAAAATGCTTGGTTTGTGGTACAAAACTAGTACAATACAGTGGAATAAGTGAAATTTTGAAATTCCGACATGGGGGGAGGAAGGGGAGGCTGGCACGTCCCTGAGCAGTCAAAACCAAGGTGGGTTTGTCATCCAATAAAGTCATGGCGACAATTTTTTGGGATGCACGTGATAATTCACATTACAACTACCTTCAAAGGGGTAAAACAATTAATGGCAGATATTATGCCAACTTATTTGTAAAAAAAACTACCGCATTTGGTCAAGAAAAAAGTTCATTTCCACTAGGACAACGCAATGGTCCACACATGTGCAGTTTCCATTGCAAAAATCCATGAATTGGGCTACGAATTGCTCCGTCATCCGCCCTATTCTCTAGCCCCGAGTGACTATTTCTTGTTTCCAAAACGTGAAGAAATGGCTCGGCGGAAAGAGATTTGACTCCAATCTATTTTGATGACCTCGACAAATCTTATTTTTTGAAGGGATAAAAAAGACTTAAAAGAGACTATGTTGACAAATAAAATGCTTTTTTATCCAAAAACCTGTGTTTCAAAATAGTCTCCATTGGAATTTATACGTTTTTCCCACCTCTTTGGCAGATTATGAATGCCACGGCAAAAAAACAGTTCTTCCTTTGAAGCGAACCAGTTGTCGAGCCATTTTCGTACATTTTCATACGAATCGAACGAATAGATGGTAAAGTGTTGCTGGGCGAGTGCATTGTCCAAAATGATGCGAATAGATGGATTCAAAATCATTTGTTGTTGGTAGCGATCCAAGTCTCGCCAGGTTTTTACAGAGCTCATAATATTATACCCTTTTGATCCCACCAAACGCACAACATTCTGAAAATTTCTGAAAATATATCCACTTTTCATCACCTGTCACTATTTGATGAAGAAATGATTTTCTTTTACATCTGACGAGCAGCATTTGACAAGTGGTTTTTCGATTTTCTTGCTGTCTTTCATTCAGTTCATGTGGTACCCATTTTCCCACTTTCTGAATCTTTCCCATAGCTTTCAGTCGAAGAGATATTGATTTTTGCGTCACGTTTAATTGTTCCGCGAGTTCTTGTTGAGTCTGAGTATTGTCTACATCCAATAAGGCTTGTAAGTCGTTGTCTTCAAACTTTCTCGGTGGTTTCCCACACTCCTCGTTTCTCACGTCAAAATCACCACTTTTAAATTTTTTTAACCACTCAAGGCATTGAGTTTTACCAAGAGCATGTTCACCCTATGCTTCGACAAGCATTCTATACGATTCTGCAGCAGTTTTCTTCAAATGATAGCAGAAAACCAATGCTGTCCGTAAATCATAGTTCGTAGGTCCAAAACTCAAAATGTTTGAAACTTAGATTATTGTCTGTTGACAAACTTCAACAGCTGTTAGACGGAGAAGATGGCGCTACAGAAGCGGTCTTACAGTCTTTAAACTGATATCGAGCACCATCTATAGGGAAATTTCGGTTTCATACTTCTATACTCCTCATATAAAGGATACATGAAATAGAGACACAACAAATAAAAAAAAATTTATCGATAATATCAAAATTGAATTAAAGAAATTAAAATTGACATGATTAGAGCTTTATCACGCAGGGGGGTCTCCTATTACGTTACTGTGGGAATCTAATTTCTGCGAACGTGATGTGATACGACAACATTTCCTAACACGTTTGCAATCGCGGTGTCATAATCATTCGCAGTATAATAGATTCCTTTACATCAGCAATTAGAAACAATTAAAACGCTCACGACGATAATGTTCTCGTATGCGCGCATAGTTTCTCATCCTTAGAGACGTCACGTATATATCTGAATTATTTTTAGTGCAAAATCCGCTCGGGTAAGCAAACAGACAGATGGCTCGATGCCCTGTGAACACTGTAATGTTCTCAATTCTCACATAACGCGGGACAATTCTCCCATAATTGCGAACCCGGAGTTTCTTTGCCCGAACATAAACATTTGGAAGGGATTTCTGGTGTAACAAGAACTATACCTTCATTAGTGAAACGACGTACACATAGATAGACAAAGGTAAGCGGAGGTCCTCTTCGTAAAAATCGTTTGTGAGGTATAAGATAACGTTGTGTTACCGGTACATTTTTAACGTATGTTACTATGAACCGCCCTTTAATATGATGGTTCGCTTTAATAACATTCTAAAGTAAAATACGACGCGAATTTTTCGAATATTATTGGAGATAATAAAGATTTTCAAACGCGAATTCCACGACCCCTTTGCACGGCTTCAATTCGCAGTCTCTCTCGCCGTCTCTTTCGCACACTACTTTTAGGTAAAGACCCTTAGGTAAACAGGAAGAGGAATCGTGATTTGTATGCAAGGATAAGCGCGTATAAATAAGGATTTCGGCTCGAGAAGGGATGACAAAGTGTTATCCTCGCCCTGTTACAGGTACTACCTTCTAGCGCTACAAGGAAAAATTATAATTTGTACACGTGTTCGGTGCCTTTTTTTCACGTTTTCATACCGCTTTTTTTTCAAATATTTGTATCAATTTAGCTGAGGATTAAAATTTGAAAATGAACTGATGGGTGAGTGTAATGGTCATTTAAGGGGGTTTTCCCCTTCCCCTTGTTTCACTTGTCTTGTTTGTTGCATTCTATTAACGTGTCCGAACCATCTTAATTGATTTCTTTCTATTAGATTATATACTGGTTCTACATTCAATTCGTCTCTTAGATAAGAGACGAAAAGATTTTCGTTTCTTATGTTGTCTTTTCGTGTAACACCCTTAACTGCTTTTAAAAATTTCATCTCCATTGCCTGCATTCTGCTTTTCTGTGACTGGTTTAATACCCAACTCTCACTTCCATACACCGGGGTTGGTATAAAAATGGTTTTATAGATGGTGATTTTTGTTTTTTTCTACTAATTTCTCTCTTCGTTATTGCAGATCGATTCAAACTATGATATACTTTTGCTGAATTATTTATTCTTTCTATTATTTCATTCTCTATATTCCCTTCTCTATTTATCCATATCCCTATAGATATTTATATTCTTCGACATGTTCTATTTTTAATTGATTTAATCGAATCTTAAGTTGCTTTTGTTGTTTACCTATCATCATCACCTTTGTTTTACTCGTTTATCCCATACTAATAAATTTTCTTGTAGGGCTTTTTCTGTAGGTGCACATATCATCATGTCGTCAGCTAAAGCACATTCTGACAAACATATTGGCACTAAATTATTGAAACCTACGTGTGTGTTTTATAGTTTTATGTTCTACTGATTTCGAAGTTCTTCACTGGATCTCTTGGTGCAGAAGTAGAACACTAAACACTTTAACCCACTGAACACCAAACAAGTTTTAACTAAAACACCGACGCGTTTCAACAGCAATGCTGTCATTATCAAGGCGGTAATAAAACTAAATTAAAATAAAATCTACAAAAACAGGTAACCTAAAAGTTATGCACGGTCAATCCGATACGCATCATTAATTTCCGATTAACGAAAACAATTACGAATACGGTATAGGGCCATTGTCACAATTCATTACACATGACTTATTTTTAAATATTTCTAAACTTTCGAAAACATTTAGAAACTTACAATTGTTTATTTGTCTAATTAATTTAACATTCGTATGATCGATGTTGTGATCTGTTTCAAAAATGTGTTGAGCAACGCTCGATTTCTCAATTCTATTAAATCTAAGATGAGCCATATGCTCTTTGAATCTAGTTGAGACTGCTCTCCTGGTTTGTCCAATATATTTTTGATTACAATCTTTACAATTGATTTCGTAAATACCTGACTTTTCTAGAGGTTGTATTTTATCTTTAGGGTTACCGATGAGACTTCGTAAACTAGTCCCAGAACTGTAAACTATTCTGAGATCTAGCTCTTTGAAGATTTTACTCAAACCTTTAGTGATAAAGGGAGCGTAAGGGAGGGTCACAACGGGTGAAGCTTTAACATCCTCTCGAAAAGTCGTAGATTCTTTCACAGTTTTCTTATAGTTAAACTTCCTAATTAACTTATAGATATGCTGAGGCTGGAAACCATTACACTTGGCCGCATCTTTTATAATTTTAAGCTCTTTCTCATACCTCGCCTTGTTCAAGGGAAAAGAGAGAAGTCTGTGGACCAAAAAATTCAGGCTTGCCATTTTGTGTTGAACACAATGATGGGAGTCTGAAGGAATGTAGCGAAGTGTACTGGTTTCCTTTCTATACACGTCAAACTCTAATATATTTGCCAATACAGCAACCTAGTTTTGCAGTAAAAAATTCGTTAGAATTTATTAAAGAAATTCAAAATATTCAGTTGCTGAAGGGTGAAGTATTGATTTCATTTGATGTTAGTTCTCTCTTTCCTAGTGTACCGATTCCAGACACCTTGACATACCTGGAGGACTTGTTGCTTCAAAATAGTTTGAGTCAACAATGTGTCCAGGAATTCGCTTAACTGACATCTGTATGAAACAGAACATTTTTCAATTCAACGGGGGTTGTTATGAACAGCTGGAAGGAACGGCAATGGGTAACTCCTTGTCGCCCTTTTTGGCTAACCTTATCATGAGCCGTTTTGAAAAGGACTTAGAATCTGAGAGCGAATACTTTCCTAGGGTTTGGTTGAGGTATGTGGATGATATTTTCGCTATATTTGACACTAAAAAATGTAATATTGACGATTTTCTCAATAGATTAAATAATCGGTTCTAAACCATAAAGTTCACTTGTGAAAGAGAAGAAAACGGTCAGCTACCCTTTCTTGATACTTTAGTAATTAGAAATAACAGAAATAACAATAGATTAGAGTTTGACGTGTATAGAAAGGAAACCAGTACACTTCGCTACATTCCTACAGACTCCCATCATTGTGTTCAACACAAAATGGCAAGCCTGAATTTTTTGGTCCACAGACTTCTCACTTTTCCCTTGAACAAGGCGAGGTATGAGAAAGAGCTTAAAATTATAAAAGATGCGGCCAAGTGTAATGGTTTCCATCCTCAGCATATCTATAAGTTAATTAGGAAGTTTAACTATAAGAAAACTGTGAAAGAATCTACGACTTTTCGAGAGGATGTTAAAGCTTCACCCGTTGTGACCCTCCCTTACGCTCCCTTTATCACTAAAGGTTTGAGTAAAATCTTCAAAGAGCTTGATCTCAGAATAGTTTACAGTTCTGGGACTAGTTTACGAAGTCTCATCGGTAACCCTAAAGATAAAATACAACCTCTAGAAAAGTCAGGTATTTACGAAATCAATTGTAAAGATTGTAATCAAAAATATATTGGGCAAACCAGGAGAGCAGTCTCAACTAGATTCAAAGAGCATATGGCTCATCTTAGATTTAATAGAATTGAGAAATCGAGCGTTGCCCAACACATTTTTGAAACAGATCACAACATCGATCATACGAATGTTAAATTAATTAGACAAATAAACAATTGTAAGTTTCTAAATGTTTTCGAAAGTTTAGAAATATTTAAAAATAAGTCATGTGTAATGAATTGTGACAATGGCCCTATACCGTATTCGTCATTGTTTTCGTTAATCGGAAATTAATGATGCGTATCGGATTGACCGTGCATAACTTTTAGGTTACCTGTTTTTGTAGATTTTATTTTAATTTAGTTTTATTATCGCCTTGATAATGACAGCATTGCTGTTGAAACGCGTCAGTGTTTTAGTTAAAACTTGTTTGGTGTTCAGTGGGTTAAAGTGTTTAGTGTTCTTCTACTGATTTAATGACATAATTCATAACCAATATAAAAAGTGTCGGGCTTAATACACCTCCTTGTCTTAATCCATCGTTTATATCGAACATCTTTTACTCCAAATTATCTTTTCTTATATAATTTATATTGTTACTATACAGACTCTGAAGATCCTTTATTAATTTCTGGATTACATTTCTGTATCTTAATCCTGACCAAACTGTTTTCAATGAAACTCTGTCGAATGCTTTTTCGAGATCCAAAAATGCCAAGTAAACTTCTATGTCTTTTTATTTTGTTTTCTCTATTAACTGTTTAACGGTAAAGATGTGGTCCTGTGTACTCCTGCCCTTTCTAAATCCGCTTTGTGTTTCTGCTCATTATTGTTCGGTTTGTTCTTTCAATTTTCTCTCTAGTATGAATTCATAGGCTTAACATACTATGCTTACTAAGGTGATCCCTCTATAGTTTGCGTAGTTTCGGCTGTCTCCTTTCTTATATATCGGCACAATTATTCCTATCTTCCAGTCGTTCGGCACTTCTTCTTGCATTCATTCTTTGTTAAACAATTTTGTGAGTGTATTTCTTCTTTGCCTAAGTTCTTCATCATTTCTGATGTAATGCGGTCATGTCCGGCTGATTTACCTTGTTTCAGATGTTTTATTGCTTCTACGATTGTTTTTCTGTTTATATATTTATCTTTTGCATTATTATCCGGCACATTAGCATTCTCTTCACTGTCTGTTTGTTCTTCTTCTGCAGTTAGAAGTTCTTGAAAGTATTCATTCCATCTTTCCATAATGTCTGCATCTTTAGTTATATCTTTTTATTATTTTATGATTTTACATGCTTTATCACTTGTTGTTTTCCTTTTCGGGCGGTTTTAACTACTTTGTAAAAGAGTTTCTGATTTATTCTACTATTTGCTTCCATTTTACTGCCGAATTTCTCCCATGATTTGTTTTTCTCTTTGTTGATCAATTCCTTGATCTTTATTCTCTCTTAGCTTAACTTTATATTTTATTTCTTGTTGTTTATTCGTGTTATTCAGCATGTTTTCTCTCCTGCTTCCAGGCTAATTTGTTTTAACGTTGTCCACATTTGTTCTAATTCCATGCTATACCAATTTCTTATCACTTTAATCTCTAGTTCTACTTCCTCTCGATATTTTTTTGCAATTTCTGCCTCTTGTAACTTATACGACCTGATAATCTTGTTTATATGTTTCGATTGCATTTCATTCCTTTTCTTCACTTGTGTCTGTAATTGTATTTGCATCTTTGCATCCAACCTCTTTTAACTTTTACGTCCAATATTTCTCTTCTAAACTCTCGGTTTATTAATAGGTTTTTCGTTTCTACTTCTGATTTCTCTGGTATATTCGTGTATATCTTTATGCATGATGTTGTGTGATTGTTATTATTTTCCATGCAAAAACTAATCATCCTCTACCCATTGTTATTGTTGTGATCGTCTCCATAAAAGCCTAATACATCAGTCGTTTTCGTTCTTCCTTTCCCGACGCGACTATAAAAATCTCCTAGTATTATAACTCGTTCCTTTTATATTTCGATAGTGTCTGTTAATTTTTCCCAGAAATTTTGTCCCATATACTATGATTATTGTCGTACACCTACTCCTTCTGCTACCCTAACTTGCTGTTTCGGTAATTGCCAGTATATTAAGTTGGGACCTTCACAAATTCTTGTGTTATCTGTTCCATTACTCCTGATATTCCATGTAGCTATTTGAAATCTATGTTCTTTATCACAGTCCTCATTCTTGTCTTTATTCTTTGCCTGTGTCGTTATTTCTTGCCATGTGTATGATTCGCTAGCTAGTTTTTTTAATAGTGATCGATTTCTAGTAACTTACTCTCTTGCTCACACCAATGCAATTGTTTTTCATTAACTAATAACTTTCCCTTTCCCACTTTCACTCTATTTTCTTTATTTTTATCTTCACTGGCGATTTTGCGGATTGGTTTTTTGGCATTTCTCTTTCGGTTGTCGTTATATAGTCATTAATAATTATCTCTGAGTTTCGTATATTTTTTAACTTTGATTTGTTCGTCATAATGTCTATTTTATCAGTTGAATTTTCCAATTCTATAAAACACGTTTTGTTGCCTATTATATATATGTTTACCTCCACCTGTAGTTTAATTTTTACGAAGTCTTGAAGTCTTCCATATTCTTTTGACGATGATATTGTTCCTCTTTTTATCTTTTTCAAATTTCTCAATTTTATATTTCATTTCAGTCATCTTTATCATCATTTTGTTATTTCCTGCCTTTACAGCCTTGTTTGCCTCCAGTAATTCAGCAATTCATCGGCTTCTTTTGCTCAAGAATTCACGTACCATGATGGCGTTGTGCGATAGTGCATTATTGTCGTGCAACAAAACCCAACTTCCTGGCTCTCGATATTCTGATCGAACTCGTCGAATTCTGGCCCATAATTTTTGTGGAACTCCCAAATAATATACTGCGTTCTTTATCTGACCTGCTGCTGTAAACAATGTCCTTTGAATCAAAGAAAATGGTCAGGATTGTCTTGATTTTGCTCATCTGAAAGAGTATTTTTCTCTTTTGGCTCTTCCGGTGACGTTATGTTTTTGCCTTGACTGACATACTTTCCGGATTACTTTGTCCTTGCAACGCTGAACTCTCCAATATTTTTGGTTCTCTTCTGTTTACCCAAATCTTCGATCAAAACATTTGATAGACTGTGCTTTTTGATATCCCCGTTTCCTTTCCAATCTCGCAAACACACACTAGTATACACCTGTACACAAATTTGTGATCCAACATCAGTTTAACGAACTTAAACACATAGACTGTGTTGCTAGAGCGATAGAGGAGACTTCCTCGTTCAAAATTCTGAGTAGTTACAATTTTTTTGCACTGTATACGTTTATTTACAAGGCATTCGTGGAAATCTTCGGGAATCTACGACCCTTCGACCTAAAATAATCGAATTAAACCTGGCGCAGAGGGTGCTTCGCTCACACTACACTCACGTTGGGGGTACGTGAACGAAATTAAAGGTCGACCTACTTATCTTTCGTCTCGTTCGTGGTAGGAATAAACTCTCACTGAGAGAGGTAAACCGATCAACTTGGGCTCGGACCACGGTGCTAAATCAAATTACAGACGACGAACTTACTAATTTGTCCCTTGGAAAAACTTCGGTCGAGCTATAATTTCTACAAGCGTGGCAAAGAAGGGTCAAGCTCCGTAACTGGTAATAGTGTACACCAATTAAAAGTTCTTGCGAGTCGGTGTATTGCTTTAGAATACTTATTCTTCTGTTCTCGCAAAGTCGCGTTTTAGTTAAAATCTATTGTCTGCTTTGAAAATAGCTACGTAATTGTATCTCTATTTTAAATGTGCAACGATGCGGAAAGGGTAAAATTTTCTTTAATCAACATGAATTCTACGCACAAATTAAAGAATTTATTCCCCTGTAGAATTATCGTACATATTCTTTTTATGGTTTATAAATATCCACCGTCCATATAACAAGTTCCGGCCGAGACGACAACATCAATAAAACAACCGAGTAATTTCTTCCTAGACCGAAAATATAACAGAACTATAAAACAGTCTAAACTAACCTCAGCAAGAAACATACGAAGTACGTCGGGAATAGTAATGAGTGGTGGTTGGTCTGCCGGGCACGATTTTCCGCTGACCAAAGCGAAAACAAACACTGTGATTTCCTAGCGACGGCATTTTCAATAAGAGAAAGGGATTATATCGACCGCAAAAGTGGGACGTACATATAATCATAAATTACTGAACGTCGCCTTAAACTTAATATATTACGGGAAAATAAGAATAAGTCGTGTGTTTTACGTGGTTTCTGTTAATGTAATAAAACGTAAATCACGAGGTACAATATAAAGGCTGATCCTTTAAACTTAAAGGATTGACAACGTTTCGGATGTTGAGAGTACAGCTGCAACGATTTTGTCAAATCAGTTCAGATGGTTAGACGTGGTAACTTCACAATCAAATTTGAAAACTAAAAAAGCTGAACGAAAGAGGAATGGGGTGCGAAAGGAAGCAATTCAAACTTTAATTCATTGATATTGGAACTGCCTTCGCTTTCTTTGGACCCGATTCTTCCCTTTCAGTCCCCTGTTTTGATTGTGCCGTTAGGTCTCAGGAGTGAAATGATGGACCCAATTTAATTAAAGATGGAAAATGTCTTGATCCATTTAAATTGCATTCCTCGAGCTCCTTGAAGGCCAAAAACAGAAATTACAATATTTAAAGCAAGTTTTGGACAGGCCACGTCTTTCTTTGCGAGCCCCCTAGGCTTTGATAGAATGATTAACTCTAGAAAGATGAATCCCAATACTTGAACAAAGTTTTGAGCAACTTGTTCCAAAATTAGAACCCAATTCAAGCTAATTAGATGTTAAGTTGTTAGAAAATGGCTTGTTTTGGAAGGGAAAAATGTCCTAATATGTTATGTCTTAATAAAAAAAAATTTAAGGCCCCAGGTAAGGTTTTGGGCACTTTTGGGGCAACAGCAATAATAGATCAAATCTTTCAGCAAGTTTATCTATAATTAGAACTTGATCGAAGATGCTCTTCGATAAAACTACAGAAAAATATAGTTTGGGTGATTATCAAACAAAAAAAAGGCGCGGGGAGGGGAAGCAGTTTAGAAAAACACTGATACATATACCACAATGATATAATATAGACACATCAAAAAAAATCGTAATTAGAGTAGGCTATGTGAATGGATTGTTACTTTAGCCACTTTCACATAATGACATTTATTCCTTAACATTTAATTTGAGGTTATAAATTTGGTTACAATAAAATGTCAAATAATAAATGTCATTATGTTATAGTGGCTAAAGCAACGATCAAAAGCATTTTCATAGCCTACACCAATTATGTTTTTTTTCGATGGCACGTTATTATACTATGATCAGTTAATTGCATCACACGGTATACCTTAACGAGACGACAAAATTAACTCCAATTCCGAAATGTCAAATTTGACATTTTGAGAGTTGATCAGTAGAGCAACGTCATTTCGATCATACGTCAACAAGCTTAAGAAACGACAGTTTGTAGCGGGCGAAATGTCAAATTTGACATTTCTAATTGTTTATCTACTTATGATAGTCGATCAGCTGATGTAGAGCAACGTCATTTTGATCATACGAGGGAGCGTTTTTATATTCGCGGAATGAGCGGGTTGTATGGGGGTGATTAGGCGCATTGAGGGCGTGGCCTGTGCAGCGACTCATAATTAGTATAAATACGAAGTTTCATTGATATTAGACAGTTAGTCTTTGAGCTATCGTCAACCAAGTAACATAATCAGGAGTGAAAAGTGAAATATGGAAAAAATCGAATATCGTGCCGTTATAAAGTTCCTTGCCAGGCAAGGAAAATCAGTCGCGACCATAATGAATGAGATGTCATTGGTTTACGGCGACTCTTGTCCAGGAAAAACCATGGTGTACAAGTGGCATAGTTTATTTAAACAAGGAAGGGAATCCCTTGAAGAGGACCCGAGGCCGGGCAGGAGCATTGAGGTGACCACGCCAGCACTTATCCAAAAAGTTGAAAAAATTGTACTCGAAGATGCTCGACTAAAGAAGAAACAACTCGCAGAAATGGTTAGAGTATCCGATACAACAATTTTTAAAATCCTACACGATCATCTCGGCATGTCTAAGGTCAGCACAAGATGGGTGCCGAGAATGCTCACGCCGCCGCAAAAACAACAGCGCGTAGAGTGTTCGCGTGCATTTTTGGACCTCTGTAATGAAGACAAGGACGGTGTATTGAGTCGAATTGTTACTGGAGACGAAACTTGGGTTCATCATTATGAACCTGAGTCCAAACAAGACTCCATGCAGTGGCATAAAAAGGGCACAGCACCTCCCAAGAAATTTAAAGTGTCACAATCAGTTGGGAAACTCATGGCAACGGTATTTTGGGACTCGGAAGGAATATTGTTGATTGATTATAAAGATAAAGGTGTTTCTATAACCGGAGAATACTACGCTTCAATATTAGAGCGACTAAAAGAAGCCATTAAAGGGAAAAGACGGGGAAAATTGACGAAAGGTGTGCTGCTTTTGCACGACAACGCGCCCGCCCACAAGAGCCGCGTTGCGTTAGCTGCCCTGCATAAGGTGGGCTTCGAAATTGTGAATCACCCACCCTACAGCCGAAATGTTAAATTTGACATTTCTAATTGATTATATACGTTTGGTAGTCGATCAGCTGATGTAGAGCAATGTCGTTTTCATCATATGTCAATAAACTAAAGAAATGACAGTTTGTGGGAGAGTCGAAATGTCAAATTTGGCAGCAATTAAATATCATTTCGGTCATGGATCTATCTCACTTCTATGTAGGAGTCAACATCTCTCTCTCCTCTGGTTTATCCAATAGTATAACATGTTATGTCTATAGTATTATATCATTGTTTTTTTTTTCAAACGTCAAAATAAAACTGACAGCTGTTATAATCGTAATTTGACAGGTAGTGACGTTGTGGCCGTCGACAATTCAGGCGGGAAATTCGACGGTTACGTCGTGGGCGATAGCGGCGTTACTGACGTTTCGAAAAATGTCATAGCTTCGCCAAACATGATGCTGTTTACCCCAGAATTAAAACTAAATCTTGGAAGATGATGAAAGATTTAATAAATTTGGCCCAATCCTCTAACTTCTACCATTTGTGTTATAGACAGATTCATCTTCCTCGAACTACTTTACACTACTTTATACATTTTAACGTAATCGTCAAATCCCGAATGCCAAATTCTACTCAGCTCCTTTCAGATAGATAAAAGACAAATGTTTCTGCCCTTCAATCGATTCGCGCGTTTAAAATTTTAAATTGCAGCTATGCCTCAGTAATAACAATCGTCCTTTCGCTCGCTAACACACCCTACTTTGGCAACTCGTCGCTACTATTTTCTCTCTTAAATCCATCGGTTCAAAGCCCGTTCGATTCGCTGAGTACTTACTAAGTAAGCGTCTTATAGAAATTTCGCGTCGTAAAATAATTTCACTTGCAGATTTTCGAGTACGAGCTAGGCGAAAAGGTCCGGTAATCCGTCTTTTGTGGGATTGCCATCTCTCGTAGAGGATCCGGTCCGGTTCGAAACATCTGGTTGTTAAGGGAGAAACAAAGTGGATTTCCGATAATGATGACTTCTCGATTCTTTTGAAACGAATGAGACCCACTCGTCCATATATTGATATTTTATAGGTCTTAGTGAATCGGTTTAAATCAAAATTGAAATTATATTTGGGACGATTACTAAATGTTACCGTAGAAACATCGTGTATCATTCTTAACTGCAAGAGATAGCCCAACTACATACAACGGTAAGCAAATTAACATGGCTATTTTGTCACGGTCGTTAAAATCCAACTGACACACGATGTATGTATATATTACGTACATGCAGGAATTGAATGAAGGGTCCGTATACGTTTCACGTTGATTTGGATTTTCTCGCTAGCTAGAACTGTAGCGCATCAGTTGGCATCGACGGGCAGGTCGGTAAGTCCGACAACTGAACAGGCCCGAACGTATAGGTCGAAAGCACTGATTCAATTCTGATCCAGTGGATAGATACTGGGATTACTGTCGATCGGATTTTGCGGTGCCCGTGCGTAATAATTTCAGGGATGCCACCGTACATAGACGGAACAAATGTATCACCGCGGTGCGAATTTATCGTGTGAACCCGACACATGAGTGGATAATAGAACCTTCAAGTGCCATTGATCTCGAATGCGCCGATTCAGAAAAGGAGTACGGACATAGCTAGCAGGCTGTATATAGGTCTGTTATTGTACTGGTACAAAAGGGCTCGAAACTAAAGCTGTCGTTATTTCACATTTGTACTTTGTAACATACGTGCGGTGTATTTATGTATACACCGTGTTTTAAGAGAATACAATGCCCTCGCTAACTTTTTAAGGCCCATTAAGAGGAAAGCTCCTCAAAGGTCCGGAGTAATTATTCTTTTTAAAATATGATAATTATTATAAAAAAAGATATTTTCCGCGCTGTCACTTTGTATCTCCATTGTAGGAAGTTTTCTATAAGTATTCGGAGGGACGGTTTGTGTTGATCTTTCACGAACTTCATTCTACTGCTTGAAACGAGATTGTTTTTCCGCTGATAACCCTTTAGCGCAGTATTCTCAGTAATTGCGACATCTCAATCTTTCGCGTTAAAATCCGGACGATTTAATTGTAGAGAGCAGAAGAAGAACTTCCCGTTCGGATTTAATGGATATAACTCATTAACGGCATAACTTTCAATTGTTGACTGAGAGTTGAGAACTGAGAATTCGCCGGCGCCTCCACTTTCGGACGCGCCATCAGTAATTACAATCCTTTTCTTTCAGTTCTACCTTAATTATTCATTACAAATCACGGCGTCCTTCAAAAAATGAAGATCGCACACCGGAAGTGAGGAATGCGGAGATGGAAAATAGGAGAGAGAGAGAGAAATGCTGTTTCAATTCGACTCACACGCAAGATCGTGTCTGTTAGTTGGTGGCTTTTTATAAATAGCTCTATGCGAGGTGATACAGAAAAGATGCAATAGAGTCTGGTTTAAAATGTAACCCTTTAAAACACCAACCGGAAATGCATCCCGACATGGGGCGTCTGTTAATTTTAATAGAATGTGGAGACGAGAAACGGGGGCGGAGTGAAGGGGAGGGGGAGTCCACGGAGGTAGGCATGGAGGACATCATTAGTAGAGACACCATGCGGTGACGCGACGAACTAAGCTAGCGTTCGTTTTAATTAATGAGGCACATTTTATTCGAATCCAGACGTCGTTAGATGTCGCGTGGTTTTATTTTTGCGGACAGTCGTGACTGAACTGAGCCTAAGGTCAAAGGACTTGCTGTTTGAATCGCGGAAGTAGAATCATATTTAATTAATTTACACATAAAGTAATTAGTAATTTATTCAAATATTTTAACGAATCAAATTTGTATGTATCTGCTTGAAATTGTGTGAAATAATGCCACGTTTCCTTCCTATCGTGTTTTATTTTAATTAAAACAAACACAAATAAATTGAATATCTCATTTTGTGTCTCTCTGGTTTGGATTGTGTTGTGTTTACATTTTTATTAATATTCTATCAAAATAATCTAAGATAATATATTTACAAAACCATTGCCAAAAACACCAAAAAAAAAAACACAAACTAAGTGAGAGGTTGTTAAATTGTAAATTGAAGCAGGATGCAAAAAAACAAGGTTGGTGTTAGTTTCCGTAAATTAGCTTGAAAATATAAATTGACAAAATCATGTATTGCAAAGAATTTGAAGGACCTTGAATTCAAATATCGTAAAAAAAATGTGGCATCAAAATATAGCGAAAATCAATTACAAACAATACCTACAAAGTGCCGTAAGTTAAGGAGAGAGTTAATCATCGACAATGAAAAGTATTTTACTTTTTCTTGTGGATTTATAAGCGGTAATAGAAGTTTTTTTTACAGAAAAAGGTGATTTTGTTCCAGTTGTCGTTGAATTCATAGGAAAAGCAACGTTTGAGGAAAAAGTATTGGTATGGTGTGCCATTTCAACAAAGGGCGTATCTGATGCTTTTATTTAGTCTGCAAAAGGTCTTGCTAGAAATTAAAAATTGAAACTGAACTAAACTGAATAAATTTATTGACATGCATGACAGCATCTACTATTCTGGCCTGACTTAGCAAGCAACCATTATGCAAAAAAAAACCATAGATTGATTAAAAGCCAAAGATATACATTTTGTACCAAAACATGCAAATCCGCCCAATGTCGCTATTGCTCGGCGCATTGAAAATTTCTGGGCAATTCTTTCAAATTTAGTGTACGAGTATGGATAGCAAGCAAAAACAACGAAAGATCTAACCAGGACAATTAGACGATGTGTGAAAAAAGTTGACCTGGAAGTTGTCCAGCAATGATGAGCACAGTGTCCAGTAGTTTGGAATATTACAATAAAATATGTGTCTCTTCTGTATAATTCATCTTCTTAATAAAACCTATACAATATTGTGCCAGTATAAAGTTGACATACCTTAAATAGATGGAATGGTGAGAAAGTGAGTTGGACAGTTCACTGATGGACACGAACCAATGTTCATGACGAAGAATCTCTGTTGGAGATAAACGATTCATAATAAGAATGCTTAGTAATGAGTTTCCACAAACTTCAAAAATCATTTAAATTATCGGAAATTGTGTTCTTGTTGGTTTGCAAAAATGTTTATGTATATCCACAAAGCGAATTTGGCAGTACTTCAACATTTCTTAACCGAAACAATGTTGGGCCGGTGATGAAACTTAGGTTTCTCATCTCTCACTCCAGAATTAAAACAACAGTCAACAGAACTCAGATCTTCCCAAAAAAAATTCAAAACGACGTTGTCTGCATAAAAAATCAGGTGCAGGTTCTGGAACGCTTAGAACATTCTGCCTCTTGAGTTCCTTTCAAGCAGAACGATAGTGTGAAACTTTAGCGCGCAATTTACAACAAAAGACGTGGTCGGCTCAGTTAAGGTATTGTTTTGCTTCGTGACAACGCACGTCCCCATGATTGGGAACAGTTCGAGTACCAATCAACTCCGATTTTGCACCTTCTTAGAACGTGATTTAGGAGGAAGACGCTTTAACAGCGATAACGACATAGAAGCGGTGTTCTGCAGTGGCTGCATCTTTCTATGAAGAAGATATAAAGAAATTAGTTTTCCGCTATGACAAATGTCTGAACAATGGTGGCGACTATATAGAAAAATATTTTAAGAAATGCTGTTTCGTGTAGAAATAAATTTTCTTTTGAATAAAATATTCTTAATAGGTTTTTTCCAAAACGGTACTTACTTTTCGGCCATGCCTCGTAATAGGTTGTGTGTCCATAAAATCTGCCAACCAAAACCCTAGTTTCTTTTATACTGTGGCAAATATTAAGCACGGAACTGACGCGTGAGTTAGAAGCTGCAGGCACGTCAATACATGCTTCGACTGTAAGGGGGTTTTTGAAGAAATCAGGATTACCTCTTGTGCGACGAGGCAATAAAATAAGAAGGCTCAAATATTCTAAAGACCATCAAAATTGCACATATGATGACTGGAGACAAGTAACAGTTGGGCTGAATAGTTCGTAGGCTAACATAGAAAACATTTTTTAAAATAAAATTTGATTTTATTTACGATTATAGCGGTCAGACAATTTTTCCGATATCATTTTTATAGTACGATTTGTCTTTAGCCTCAAAATAGGCTTCAGTTTCAGCGATTACCTCTTCATCATCTTGAGGTCTGAGTACATGAAAAAGTCGCCGAGGGGGAGGGGGAGAGGTATATTTAGAGAATACGGTTGATGCGAAAGCAAATCAAACCTCAATTCATGCAATTTTGCCATCGTTTTCATAGATTTGTGACAAGGCGTATTGTCTTGGTGGAAAAGCACATTCTTCTTCTTCAAATGGGGCCGCTCTACCGCGACTTTGTCCTTCAAACGCTCCAATAACGCTATGTAATAGTCGCTGTGTTTTTTCCCTTATAAAGATAGTCGATAAATATAGTACCAGGCGTTTTTCCACCAAATATTCATTCATGATATGTCCAACACGTTCCTTTGATATCTTTAGAATCTTAGCTATCTCGATCAACTTTACTTTACGGCCAAGCCCTAGCTTCAACAGTATTCTTTTTTTCGTCGAAAAGCAACGCTTTATTAACACTCTCAATTCCTTTTTATCAATTTTTTTCAAACTAACAAAAATTGCTTCACTTAAAATGCTATATTTCACAAACTAATAGTCCAACAGCTGTCAAATTTATACACGCATCTTTTGAAGGTTAGGGCTAACTAAAAATCATAGGAACTTTTCAGCCTACTTGTTATTACGGATTAACAAGTCCAAATTTCAATTATTTGGATCAAACAAGCGTCAGTATGTCAGTGTGATTTAAATACTCGTTTACCTTTTGGGACTTGAACCATACCACTGAGCAGGCAGCCTGCAACTAATTGAATGACAGAAATGAAGAACCAAAATACAAAACGCAGAAATAGATACCAAAATTGCACGTTCCTATATAGTAGGTACGATTTTGTAAACTGTACTACCAGAACTAGAGATAATACGTTTTAGGTTTCTTAAAAAGCATCAATAGGGTGAAGTTTCAATCGAAGAGATTGTGGTGCCTAACTTAAACGACCAGAATAGTTAAGATCACATTGTACGTTAACAAGCTCTTCAAATTTGTCGTTTTGGCTTATTTCTTATTTATTTTTTTGGGCTTCCCCACGGAGTTAATGGTGGCTCCTTTTTTAAGAAGAGAAGTGATAATTTCCGGATGGACATAGTTTTCATAAACAACGACAACGTGAGAGCCTATTCGGTTAATTAGGAGCTTTTCAAAAATTCCATTCGATGAGAGCAAATTTTGATGATTTCGGTAACTGTTCGAACTACCTCAGAGCCTAACCGTTCCTGAAAGGCTTCACTCTCATGAGCAGCACTCTTACCAAGAGCAACGTTATTTTCTTCTTTTTCAGTTATCCATTGTCACTACCCGTGTATGTATTTCTTGCTGTAGGTGTTCTAGTATTTAGGCCAGCCTTATCCATGACACTACCGATAAATGCAGTCAAGTGAAGATTGTACAACACATTACACAATGTAGCATTTTGGGAATCCGTAAGGTAGGTGGAGGCGGAGAGGGGACAGAGGGAGGGAAGGAGAGGAGGGGGGCGGGAGGGGGTGGAAGACGCAAATGGTAACAATACACTTTCAAACCAATTAGCCAATGTTGTAGCGACCAATCGCCTCGACACTCTTCTGGATAATTTTGGGAAGCCGTAAGGTAGGTGGGAGAATGGAGGGGGTGGAAGGGGCAAATGGTAACAATACACTTTCAAACCAATTAGCCAATGATGTAGCGACCAATCGCCTCGACACTCTTCTGGATAATTTTGGGAAGCCGTAAGGTAGGTGGGAGAATGGAGGGGGTGGAAGGGGCAAATGGTAACAATACACTTTCAAACCAATTAGCCAATGTTGTAGCGACCAATCGCCTCGACCCTCTTCTGGATAATTTTGGGAAGCCGTAAGGTAGGTGGGAGAATGGAGGGGGTGGAAGGGACAAATGGTAACAATACACTTTCAAACCAATTAGCCAATGTTGTAGCGGCCAATCGCCCTGACACTCTTCTAGCACGCTTTTCGTCGATGTGGTACATGGTGGATCTATAGACCACATGTGAACTTAAAAAATCTCCCACCGTACTTCCATAAAACATACAACTAGTAGAACTAAAAAAAAATTACAATTTCATTAACACCAATTCATTTTCTTTGGACGTTTGCATCAATTCTTTGAAGCGAAGTCTTCTATTTCGTTAAAAAAAATAATGAAATCCAATCTCTTCCAGGAATATTATTAGAATCAATTTCCTTGCGGCAAATATGATGCAAAAGTAATTTAATGACGTGGTAGAGATCTGAAGAAGTCTAATGAAGTTTAATGAACTTGAACAGTAACCACCTACTTTAAATTTCATTAAACGACAATGATGAAAAGATATATGTACATATGTACCTATATTAATACAAAAAAAAAGGAAAACGCAATTAATTTGAGAACAGATTGAAATAGAAATAATCCGACCGGTAATTATTCCTCGATATTTCCGTCTGTGAAACCCATTACCTTACTGAGCTCGTAAAAATTCGTCGCAGCAACTCTTCAACCGTTTTCCGCGTTTTTTCGTTTGTTTTCGTCTGTACTAATATGCATTTCTGTATGTACGAGCGTGTATATGATGGAGCAACACCGTCTGTTGTCACGCTGCAAACTGCCCATTGTTCCATTCCAGTCTGGTGATTCCGGATCCCGGAACTCGAAGTCAAATTTGCGCGCGTAGTATTCGAAATTGAATTGGTATTGAAACGTTCCTTTTTTTTTCGCTTACCTTCTCTTGTTCATTATAGGTACGTATTGGAATAAATCGCGGATTTGCGCGACCAAGCGAGATTTCCGAATTCGCATGCCCCTATTAAATCGAATTTTAATACATTCTCGAAAAACAAAAATAATCCGTAATATTTCGCAATTTTGTCTAAATATCTATATAGCGATAACTGTTTAGTTTTTGCTTTGTATTTTTTTTTTTTTTTGATTAGAAAGAGGAGAAACACTCGAATAACTTTTCTAAATAAAAGTTACAGCATAGTTTTCTATGTACCTGTATTACTTATACGATTACGTCATACTCGACAGCTTTAGAAGTAACGAAGCAACAAACGCCGCCTTGAAAAAAAAAGAGAAAACGGATTCTCGAGCGGTCAAACGGTAGGGCAATACTTGAGACGGTGCTTAACGTTCCACGCTCAGCGCTGAAGCAACAATCTCTGCACAAAGTCTCTAGCATTTAAACGTGCATACACACGCAGACTTCTACGCCACGTTCCACTTATACTTTCGTCTCCTTTAAGTGCCGTACATACATAACATGTAACAGTGGTAGTAGCATGCTTGATATTCTTAATATGTGTGCTTTGTGTATTATGATACTCGAAGAATGTTGTAAAGAATTTAGAATAATTCGGTTGCGTTGATTTGAATGAAATTCTTTCGAGGCGGTGAAAAATTTCAACGCCTTCCTTTACAACCTTATACCTCAACCAAAATTATAGATTTTGCTTATTATGGTTTGGCATCCTATTTAATTTTCTAGCGGAAATAGAAGGAAAACCACTGCACATATTAAGATAGCGCAATGTTTACAGTACTAATAATTTAATTTTATAGTTGGCGAAGGCACGTACACAATCCAAAACATGCTAGCCGCACGCCAATTTCTCAATTTCCTGCCAGCGTGTTTAGTTCGCACACAAGTTTCGGAAACAGTGAAGTGTTGCCAACCGCGAGTCTGCTGCCGTTGCGACGCAATCCGGACGTATTCAGGCCAGGCCGCCTACTTGTAATGGTCCACGGTTAACCGCCACAGTTGAAAGTGGTCAGCTTTGGAGAGCGAGAGAGGGAGTCCGTTACCTCAAGTTATGTTACACAATGACCAATTCGGAACTATTCGCAAGCAGACGATCATTGCCTCTAAGGGTTGTTTAAAACGGTGGGCGGCATTTAAATGGAACGGGTTACGTTACAAATATATCTGGAGATGTTTTAATGATCGTGTCGATGATGTATTAAATTATTAAATGCAAGCTACGAGTAGGTATTGAAGAATTTTTAGCCTACTATCGAAGCCAAGAAAATTTTTATCTTACTCTGCAAACCAGGTCTCCAAAGCTTCTATCACTTCTTCGTCAGAAGACAAAAAAACGTCCCTATGGGACTAAAGCCACACTACTTGAGCTCCTTTAACTCGCTTATTTTTGGTGAGTTACTCCAATATTTATTTATTGTGTCTTCTATATGTTTGTATGTGTTTTGCCTGTGTCACTATTTTCCTCCATTCTTTCCTATCTTGGATCTTTTCTCTCCATTTCTGAGTTCCCATTTTCATAATATCGCCTCGTACCTGGTCTTCCCATCTACTTTTAGGTCTTCCCCAAAATCTATCCCCAGTTGGTTTCCAGTCTGCTATCTTGCTAATGGCTGTTCTATAGACTCTAAGTTTAGTACTTGGGCTTATTCTCTTGTTTTGCATTATATTTCTATACTTGTAGTAGGTTCTATATCCAGACTGTATCCTCTGTAGCACTTCTCCTTGTTGCTTGTTTTTGTTATTAATCGTAGTGCTCAGATACTTAAAACTACTCACAACCTCAATATTAAAGTTTGCAATTTGCAATTTTTTTCCTCTTTTTTAGTATAGGTATTATAATTCCAGATTTCCATTCTGACGGCATTCTTTGATTTTTCCCAAATTTGTACCATTAATTCCAACAGTGTTTGCTTTAGAGCGTCACCCCCATATTTAATCATTTCATTCGCAATGGTGTCTGATCCTCTATTGCGTTTCAGTCTGTTTAATATTTCATTAAACTCCTCCTGCGTTGGTATGTGTATTTTGTCAAGTACTTTTGCTTTATTACTCTTTCGATATGTTTTATGTCTGCTTCATCCGTTCTTCTCAGTAAAATACTGAAATATTTCTCTCATTCTTGGTTTTCAATATTTATTGTAGTCAATTTTCAACTCGTTGTTTTTTTTTCCAGTTGATCCTTTCTTCTTTTTGATATATCCGCCACTTTCTCTTCGCTTCTTTTTGTATGTTTCGTAGTCTATTTGTTTTCCTATTGCCTAATTTTTTTGGTTAATAATTATTTCGCATTCTCTTTATTTTGTTTCCTAAGTCCTTTATTCATTATTTTTCTCGTCGCACTGAGAATATAGTTTTTAATATGGTGCCACTTTTGTTCCATATTACCACTCCTTTCTTGCACTAACTGGTTTGCTATTTCCTGTTCGTATACTTCCTTGTTGTTGTTTAGTTTTGCTACGTTCCATTGCATACGCGTTTGCCTCTGAACTCGGTTTATGACTCTCAATTGTAACTTTTCTATCACCAAAACGTGGCTAGAATCTACGTTTGTGAGGTCCGTGAAGTTGGCACCACAAAGTGGTCAAAAATCGCCAAAAATGCTAGAAAGGATTGACCATTTATTGACCACTATTGACCATCAGCGATTTCGATTGACCACCTTTTGTTTAGGCTACAGCCGCTATACCCATATTTTGGGGTCTAATGGCGAAAATGCTAAAATTAGCCAATATAGACATTTTGTTCATCGGATACGATTGACCATCGTTTGACCATGTTTGACCACCTTTCACATTTTCAAAATTTTCAAAAAAAATTTTTTTCGAATTTTTTTTTTACTGCAAACTCTAAAATTTTGTTGCAGTATAGGATTGACCAACGTTTGACCATGATTGACCACCAAATAATTTTTTTGAAAAGTTAAAAATATTCGAAAAAACAAGTTCATATCTCCAATGAAATGACATCAAACCCAGATAATGTTATAACCTCTTGCGTCGCATATTTCACAAATTTCGAGAGGTGGTCAAACGCTGAAAATAATAGAACTTATTGTCCCGTGTCGGTGGACCACACAAAACTGAAAATTGCCGTTTGACCACCCTCTGATTAAATTTTATCCGATCTTAGCACACTTAAAAATCTAGTCTTTTTGACGATGGCTACACTAAATTTTGACTTGATATTTGAAAAATTTGTAAATGACATCACCTTGCATTCGTTTAACAATTTATGGTTACTTATTGCTAAATTTATATTATACTCCTACTATTTACAGTTTTTAATACCTAACCTATACCTTTATTTCATTTACTTGAGACTTAATGTTCACGATACCTAATTAGAAAATTTGCACTGCAGCGCATTGCGATGAAGTAAGATATTAAGTAAGTCATTGCGGTAATGTATGTATACTCTACCTCACTGAAAAAAAAAACATTTTTCGATCTTCTGTTAGTATTGATTTTATTTATACAACTGTGAAAATAACAGACTACATGAATACATAGGTACAATATTTTACAATTTATGTAGTATGCGATATTTTTTTAAATAATTTTCTGTTAACATCATTTTGGTGTACTAGTTTTTTGATAATTTCTTACACATATCGTTATGTATTCCCCAGACATCTGTTGCCTCTGCTCTGGATAAAATTTAATCAGAGGGTGGTCAAACGACAATTTTCAGTTTTGTGTGGTCTAGA
This sequence comes from Holotrichia oblita, assembly GCA_023690525.1. Lineage (NCBI taxonomy): Eukaryota > Metazoa > Arthropoda > Insecta > Coleoptera > Scarabaeidae > Holotrichia > Holotrichia oblita. The sequence continues at coordinate 14,312,978 of CM043020.1, read as the reverse complement.
GACACGGGACAATAAGTTCTATTATTTTCAGCGTTTGACCACCTCTCAAAATTTGTGAAAAATGCGAGAAACTTTGAAACTGTTATACGTAACTTTAAGATCGGATAAAATTTAATCAGAGGGTGGTCAAACGGCAATTTTCAGTTTTGTGTGGTCTACCGACACGGGACAATAAGTTCTATTATTTTCAGCGTTTGACCACCTCTCAAAATTTGTGAAAAATGCGAGAAACTTTGAAACTGTTATACGTAACTTTAAGATCGGATAAAATTTAACCGGAGGGTGGCCAAACGACAATTTTCAGTTTTGTGTGGTCTAGAGACACGGGACAATAAGTTCTATTATTTTCAGCGTTTGACCACCTCTCAAAATTTGTGAAAAATGCGAAAAACTTTGAAACTGTTATACGTAACTTTAAGATCGGATAAAATTTAACGGGAGGGTGGTCAAACGACAATTTTCAGTTTTCTGTGGTCTAGAGATACGAGACAATAAGTTCTATTATTTTCAGCGTTTGACCACCTCTCAAAATTTGTGAAATATGCGACGCAAGAGGTTATAACATTATCTGGGTTTGATGTCATTTCATTGGAGATATGAACTTGTTTTTTTCGAATATTTTTAACTTTTCAAAAAAAATATTTGGTGGTCAATCATGGTCAAACGTTGGGCAATCCTATACTGCAACAAAATTTTAGAATTTGCAGTAAAAAAAAAAATTCGAAAAATTTTTTTTTTTAAATTTTGAAAATGTGAAGGGTGGTCAAACATGGTCAAACGATGGTCAGTCGTATCCGATGAACAAAACGTCTATATTGGCTAATTTTAGCATTTTCGCCATTAGACCCTAAAATATGGGTATACCGGCTGTAGCCTAAACAAGAGGTGGTCAATCGAAATCGCTGATGGTCAATAGTGGTCAATAAATGGTCAATCCTTTCTAGAATTTTTATCGATTTTTGACCACTCTGTGGTGCCAACTTCGCAGACCTACTTTTGTGCCCCGGTATGATCTCACATCGTGTATCAGTTTTTCTCTTTTCTTTGATATTAATACGTGATCGATTTGATTTCCTTTTGATCTGCCAGGTATTGTCCATGTTACCTTATGCTCTGTATTATGTTTAAACTTAGTACTGGCAATAATCATGTTCATTTCAGTTGCTAAATTACAGACTCTAATACCATTCTCATTTGTGTTTTCCTGAATAGTTTGTTTTCTTCTTTACCGATTTTTGCATTCAAATCGCCTATGATTATTAGTGTGTCATGTTTTGGAATTGCCTCACAGGTATTTTCTAGAGTTTCGTAGAATTCGTCTTTATCGCCCTCTGGAGCTACCTCTGTGGGAGCATATACATTTACAAATGTTATGTTCGAAATTTGATTCCTTATTCTTAGATAGGGGATCCGTCCATTGACTTTTTTATATTCTATTAATCTTTGTCTTATTTTTCACTTTCTTCTTTTTATTTTTATCCTTTCCCGTTTCCCATTTCCTAGCCTCATTGTCATCCTTATTACCAGTCCGATTCATCAGTTTTTTCGTTCGATTTTCCTGGTTTTCTTATTGTGCTGGTTATCATCGCTCTAATTGCACGCTTCTTACCCTCTTGATTTTCATTTTCTACCCTCCTCATGTCTTCTATTCCATGGGAAACGCCGTCTATTATTAATTTATTGTATCTCAGGGCTGCCGAATGACCTTTATCTCTTGCTTCTCTCAATCTTGGGATTAATTCTTTCCTGTCTTGAATAACCTTAACTTTTTTGTTTGGTTACATCTTTTCATTTTCTGTTCCCATCCATTAAATTTGACAAAAATAATTTCAGTTATATCCTTTTGTATCCTAACATCAGCTCCAATTCTTGTAAATAACTCTTTGACTTTGTCCTTTACATTATCATTCTCTCCGTCTTGGATTCCTTGAATGACTATGTTATTCTTCCTTATCTGTCTTTCTATTATTTCCAGTCTCTTCTCTTGTGCGTCGATTTTCGATTTTAATTGTAAGTTTTCCGTTTTTAGTTGCTGTGTTCTTTCCGTGTTCTTAGACAATTTCTCTTCCATATTTTTTAGTTTTAACGAGATCTCTTCAGCGTGTTCTGATTTAGATTTAAAAGTCTATTATATATATTTAATATTTAATCCTATCTTAATTCTGGCAATACCAAAAATCTAAAGCAAGAACTTTTCCAGCAGATTTCTACACATGAAATTTCTTAGGCGTTGGAGTACCAGAGTGTCTCAATTCCATTGATTATTGCTTTGTTTCTGCTTTGACGCTTCTGGTCAACATTCAGACATTTAAGGATCCATTTTGCATAAATTTTTATCGTGTCCAAATCGACGTGAACTGTATGATACTCGTTGTTCAACCGTGTTAACATATTTATTCGAATTTTTGATTACGGTAAGTAAATGTACCGCAGAACTCCATCATTCTTTATTTTAACAGTCAGCTAGAAGATTCTAAATTAGATTCGCACAAACCACAGCGCGAGATATCGAAAACTAAAAAGAACAGGGAATCAATCACGATACGTTTTCCCAGACACATCTAACTAGATATAAACCCGAGGCCCGGTAGAACGAAGATTTAGTATCACCATTAAACGACGTTATACGGCGCGGTCTACTAGGAAATGACCGCAGTCGCAATAGCCGAAGCGGCGGGGGTTACTTAAGCAATACCGTCCGAAAGAGAGCTATCCGAAATAAAAAAGATATACTGTAATGATGTTCGGTTTGCGGGCAGCCCGAACCCCGGAGATTCGAGTGAATCGGCCAAGTCGATGGGCTTTCTATCGAAAAACACCACAACCGGAGAGCGTGAGAGGGAGTGCTTCTTTTTAGTAAATAGGATTTCCAGGAAGTACGGGCGCAACGCTCGTTCAAAGCGATTCAAATCGTCAAGAGCGTTCTTTTTTGCCTTTGTCAGTCGCCCGTAACGCGATCCGATATCTGTATAGTGGTGCAATCTGTTTCAGTATAACGCGTTCGGGATCAGTGGTGATAAAATACAAGAGAAATATATATAATGTATTAATAATAGCAAGAAATTATTCTAAATATGTATTTAAACGATTAAATTAATAAATATTTATAAATTGAGATTATGATTAACGTATCTTTAAATTCAGATGAATTTGAATAGAATTTATTGAAAAATTGTCTATATTATCGCCGCACGTCACTGGATTTACCTCTTTCCACTTCTCTCATCGCCAATCCTACGACGCTCCGACGTAGTATGTGCGCGTACATGAGAGACTGTGTATGGGTGTAATTGACTTGTTGTTTATGTAAACGAATCCGCTGAATTGGATTTCCTTCGTTTTCCACCGTGTTCGAGTTAATGCGGCGAATTTAAATTTAAAAATGTAATCTCGAAATGGCGACACAGTGTGCCTGTTCGTTTCGAACGGGTAATATCTATATTAAAACGACAGCAATTCTAAATGAAGCTATCTGGCTTATCATTACCAGTTTTGGGGAAACTTTATCAGCTTAATGATGATAATAATTCTGGAAATATCTACAGAACAATGCTGTAATGATATTGATCAAAGTTGATCACATTTCCCCATAGCAGATCTTTTTAGGTGTCAGGGAAAATGATATGAATGAAAATTCATGTCAAAAAGTCAAACCAAAGTTGCGCAATAAAATTTGAAAGAAAGGATTTTGTCGACCAAAATGGTGAAAGTATCGAGCCATTACGAAGATATGCTTAATACTCGTGGCCCCATCCCCAATTCCCCCACGAATCCTGTTCGAGTTTCAACGCTTGAGGATGTTGAGGTGTTTGTTGGATTTGTTGGTACTGCAGAAAAATGTCGAAAAAACCATTGATGGGGGAAGAGCTACAAAGAGAAATTGAAAAAAATTATGAATGGTGAAGATGATGACCTAGAACCATTCCAAGATAGTGGAAGTGATTGGGAAGAAGACAATCTAGAGGTACAAAATTCAGACGACAGTGATTTAGATAATCGTGATGCAGATGGTGATTACGATGAGTTACTTCGACGGACTCAAATAGATGATGACGCTGTTAATGAGGTAATACACCAAGAAGATGCTTCAATGCAAGACACAAATAATAGTTCATCTAAGGATAAGGAGCCGTTACGAAAAAGGCCACGTACAAACCAATATGTTGTCGTTCCAGGAAAAACAAATCTAAAAGATAAAAATGGCCACAAGTGGTCTGAAAAACTATCAAGTATCTCAAAAAGGAAAGATGATGCACGTAACTGTATATCAATCAAAGAACACTTCTTGCATTTTTTTCCGATACAACAACAATTCTCAAACACACAAACGAAGAAGTCTAAAAATTATGCCACAGATTCAGCATTTTTTGCGGTTTTGGTATTTTCAGCTGACAGGAAGGACAGTCATCTAAACTCCAAAGAAATATTTAATCCTATTACACCCGGAACTTCTTATCAAGCGATGAGTTGCAACCGATTTGCGATCTTACTGAATTGTATCAGGTTTGACGACAAATCTACCAGGGATGAATCCTACCTAACAATAGATGAACAGCTTCTTGGTTTCAGAGACAGGTGCCCATTTAAAATGTACATTCCTAACAAACCATCCGAATATGGTATTAAAATTGTGATGGTATGCGACTCATCTTCCAGATACATGATTGAAGCAGAACCCTACTTAGGAAAGGGCACTAACACTGGGTTACCATTAGCAAATTATTATGTCAAACATCTAACAGCCACAATTCCTATGGTGGAAGAAATGTTGAGGTGAACCATATAAACTAACCATTTTGGGCACACTAAGAAAAGAGGAACTACCGGCCAGGGAAACACAGAGATTGTAAAACTTCAAACTTGTTCTACTTTGATCAAAAGAAGAGTTTGGTGTCTTATATGCCAAAACGTAACAAAATTGTGTTATTACTTTCTACTCTCCACAAAGATGCAAACATTTCTGAAAATGGGAAACCAGATATAGTCCTCAATTATAATGAAACTAAAGAGGGAGTAGATACATTTGATCAGTTATGCAGCAATATAACTTGTAGCAGAAATACTCGAAGATGGCCGCTATGCGTATTTTTTGGAATGCTAAACATAGCCTATATCAACTCTTACATCATATACGATTACAATAAATACAGAAGAAATGAAAAACCAGGAGGATCCTCGCTGAGACCTGGATGCATCACAGATTAACCATCCCTAACTTACGATGAAGAGAACAATTGAAAAAAGAACTGGGAAAAATCGAGGAGCATTTCATTAATAAAAAAATACGAAATTTTTATCAAGAGCTAAAACACCAGAGGCATACTAGAAATGCAAAGGGCAAACTACTGCAAAAACAAGGACGGCCTGCTAGTAGGAGACACAAAAGGAAAGCTAGATATAAATATGAGCAAAATACTTTAGCCAGCTGTTGAATGAAGGAGACAAACAAGATCAACGACCATTGCCAAGAACATCTAAAACAAACAAACAAATAGGACAAGAAATAGAAGAACTCCAAGTACTGGAAGTAAAGGAGGCAAGAAGAGAATTAAAAAAACAACAGGAGGGCAGGACAGAATGGAATCCCGGCGGAGAAGAAAGTACACCATCTGATACGAAGAGTGTGGGAAGAGGAAAAAGTGCCAGTGGAATGGAGTAATGCCCTCATATACCCAGTTTTAAAAAGGTCGACAAAGCGCAATGTGAGAACTATAGAGGAATTGCACTTATAGATCTAGTATACAAAGTCATGGCCAAACTAATACGAAATCGTAGTGGTAGGGGAATACCAGGAAGGCTTTAGATCAGGAAGATCAACTGTGGACCAGATCTTCACAATAAAACAGCTACAAAACCACAGTTATGAGCATAACCTAGCATTACATATGCTATTTATCGATTTCAAGTAGGCCTATGATTCAATATCACGAGAAAAGCTATATGACGCTGACCAACACAAAAAACCGGATTCTATTAGATGAGAGCTATTCAGACCAGTTTAGCGTGGAAAGAGGACTAAGACAATGGGATCCTCTATGAATAAACTTATTTAATATCATATTGGAAGTCATAATAAGAGAGACCAAGATCCAAACCACGGGCTCAATTTACCATAATAAGGTACAATGCGTTGCTTACGCCGACGACGTAGTACTACTGACCAGGTCCAGACAAGAACTAGGAAAGATCCTCGAAACTTTTGAGAAAGAGGCAAATAAGTTTGGAGTGAAGATTAATAAGGAAAAACCAAAATACATGGAGATGAGAGTGGAGGTAACGGAGGAAAATAAGATGGTTACACCAGTCGTACTATATGCAGCGGAGACTTGGATAATGACAAGAAAAGAAGAGCAAAAACTAGAAATCAGGGAGAGAAAAATTTCGAGGAGAATATTTTGAGGAGTGAAAACAGCGGAAGGTGGATGGAGGAGACGGACAAACTGTGAGGTGATGGAACTATATAATAGGGGAAAATATCGCAAGTAGTACTAGCCAAAAGAACGAGGTGGTTAGATCATATGATAAGAATGCCAGACCAAAGAATTGTGAAGAAAGTATTCTATGGAGGCGAAGGAGCAAGGAAAAGGAAAAGGAAGACCCAAGAAAAAATGGCTACACGAAGTTAGAAGCGACATAAATGAAATAGCCATTGGTAATTATAAAGAAGCAGCCAAGAACCGAATAAGGTGGAAGGTTATAGTAAGGAAAATCGAAGCCAAGAGCCTGTAGTACTGTTATATATATATAACTTACGACTCTCGATTCGCCAAGATATTTGTCGAATTTTGAACATTCAGCAGGTCGATTATAATCCTCAGCCTTTGGATGGAAAATGCACCATTTGATGACAAAAAATGATTACAACAACTGTAAACACGCTATCTGTAAGGAACATCCTGGAAATGTTTGCACCTTATGCTCTTCAAATTAAGCAAATATGACATTTCTATACATAATTGTGTGTGGATATGTACCAAGAATGTATCTTATTTTTCATATTTTCTTTTTAATAAAACTTGATACAGTAATTTCCAATTCTTTCTGTAGTCGTAATATTGACTATACTTTAGTAATAACGCACATAAAAATCATATTAGTGTTCTAAGGTTAAATAATCAGTGGTACCGTTAGCCACCCCCTTCCCCACCGTTATGTAACACAAATCTAGCTTGTTAAGACATTTAGTTCCTTAGCTCGCGCGTTGGTCGCCAAATGTAATTCAAAAGTGTCAAAAATGTGGTTAATTGCGTGTGTTTTCTTTCTTCGGTAGCTAAAATGTTTCGGCTGAAAGTTTTCGGACTATAACCCTCGTTTTGTCGATGTTAGAACAGAATTTAGCATGTTTCTCAAATGCTACAGCAATGCAGGATAGTTCATGTCGATTTGGACTTCAAAAAAGTTTCTGCAAAATAGATCCCTAAATGTTTGAATATTGACCAGAAGCGTGCAAGGGTGGAGGAAGCATCACGTTCGATCTGTGCTCGGTTTGAAAATGATGCAGACTTCTTAAGCCGTATTTTTACCGTGGATGAAACTTGGGTACATCTCTACGGCCCAGAAACAAAGCAATAATCCATGAAATGGATCCACTCTGGTTCTCCAATACCTAAGATGTTTCTTGTTCAAAAATCTGCTGGAAAAGTACTTGCTTCAGTTTGTTTTTGGGATTACCATTTAATAATCATGATTGATTTTCTAGATAAGGGTGGAACAATATCTATTATTCGACGTTACTGACCACTCTACGAGAGAAAATTGTGGAAAAGATGTTTTGTTTTTCCACGGCAAAACCCCTCGCACACAAACCGCATGTTGCCATGCAAACAATTCGTGATTTAGGGTTCGAATTACTCGAACACCCTTCATTTTCTGCGTGTTTCAGCAACTTATTAGTGAACACACATCTTTGTACTACAAAATTAGTTCGAATATTACGTCCGTGATGCAATTTTCCACCGCTAACATATATGTACACGTACAAACATTAATAGTGAATGGCAGTTAATTTTGAGGCAACTTCAACTTCAAATTTATTATGATATCGAGGATGACATTAAAGCCATTAAATTTCGTGTCATTTAATTTCTCACGCGTTAAATGGAACACCGTACGGCTCAATATGTAAATGTAGATGTAATATATGCACGCTTATAGATACCTAAAATGGGTAAATACACGAACAAAACCGTAGACGACTCTAATATGCATACATCTACATATATTCAGCAATTTCTAATTGGGAGGAAGGTAGGGGGTTGAACTAATAAATTGCATATCCCGGTGATGACTGAAAGCCTTACTGATATTGCAGTCAATTCAACTTTCACTTTCGTTTAATTGAAATGTCAAGTGTACTTGTAGTTGACTTTCTTGATTGCCTTTTACTTGTACTAAATTACCACGACACCACTCTGTGTTAGACGCGTATTTAATCTTCTTCAAGCGACTAGAACGTGGAAAGTTTTAACAAAATATTTAATGATAATTCGCTATTTTTACTGGCGCCTCCTACATAAGAGCGGATACGGAGATGCTCGTCCTACAATTCTTTTTCTTATCTTTTTAATTGTCCTTGCTTGGGATACAGTTACAAAACCCCATAAATTCTACCCGAGACCACAGAACCGGAATGTAAAACTAGAACATTTATCCCTGTCCGCTTAAATTAACAATGACTTGCCGATTGTCCATGTAGCTACTCTCGAGGCAGATTTTTTCGAGCGAATAAACTGGTATTAGTGATTGTAAATTATGTTACTACAGCTTAGGATTTAGTCGACGAGACACTTTTTAAATTGAGAATTGAGAAATCGACAATTCACATCGGTTATATCAGGTAGATACAAATCGTTTCAATTCTAGGAATAAATGTAGTTAAAAAAACAAATTTAATTCTTTACAATTAAACCACTCAACCTTATTTTTTATTGTAGTTTGTGGTAAAAGTTACACTCCCGAAGAAGTTATATTTGCGCAAAGATTAATACTAGACCACCGCGGTACAAATAACCACTTTAAACTAATCTCGGTAGCTGGAGTGAAATATATAGGACGTCATTTATAACAGTCTAAGTTAATTCCAACTTTAATATCGAGAAGTGTGCACTCCATGGGCTGGGTGTGAAAGCACGCATAGAATGCAGGTGAGAGAAAGAAGGAAGTCAAGAGAACAAAATCGACAAAATGGAGAGCGAGATGGATGTAATAAATGGCTATAATTTTAGAGAAAAGAGTTTATAGATGGGGGACTATCAACTATCTTTGAACATGGTGGAAAAGTAAAATTCTGTAGGAAATATTTGTAAGGATTACGACTAGTTTTATAGTCGGATTTATTAATATGGTTTATACAAATAATGTGTAGTTTGTCTACGAGGGCAACCTGAAATGTCTACTGCCAATAGTTGTTGTTTAAGAGTGTGGTTTGTGTAGCAGCTCGGGAGATTTCGTAAAAATGGATGCGGTGATAGGACACTTCTGCATATCTGGGAAAACTGGCATGGAAATTCGAAATATTTTGCTAGAGGTTCAGGGCGTTAGCAATGATGAAATGGTCGAGGATTCAACGCAATCAAAGGGATTTCTTCATGCGTTTCGTAACTGTGGATGAGACTTGGATCCACCACTACACTCCGGAGACCAACGAACAGTCAAAGTAGTTTTCCGGGCAAATCAGCTCCAAGACAGTTCCATCGGCCGGAAAGGTCATGGTGAGCTCCTCATCGACAGATCGTGTCGTGTCCAAATTGAATGAGTTGCACTACAAATTAATCTCTCATCCTCCGTATTCAACAAAATTAGGCCCCAGTGCCATCTTCCTATTTCCAAACCTGAAAAAATCAGAGAGATTATTTTGCGGACCTCGAAACATCTTACTTTTCCGACGGCTTGAAGAGACTGAAGCATCGTTAGTGGAAGAAGGAGCTGCAGTAGCAGTCCAAATCCCTCAATGGAAGTATCTTTAGATTATCCCTATGGATTGTTTCTACAGTCTTTCAAGTTACAGCAAAACGTCAGAAGGATGAGTAGTGCAATATTTGGAGGGTGGTCGATCTTGTCGAATCATAGCATCAAGAACGAATTGATTTTAGAAACCTATGGTTCCCTATGGCGCAGGTTTTTTTATTCCTAAATCTCTTCCGAGCTGGATGATGCGCAGAGATCAGGTAGCTCTTGTTATAGTTTCTAAAGCCTTCTTTTGCAACATTTCAGAAACTTTAACCTCAGATATAATTGATTTTAATGTTAATCTATAATAAAGACGGTTTTGATTGTCCAATTTGGATAGCAAGAGAAGTAGTCATAAAAAAAATTCGCAGCTAGTTAATACGTTATCTCCAAGTCAACTTCATGTCGAGTATTAGGAACTTTAGGACTCCATGGTAGCATCATTTCACCCATTCGATTATTGGGTGGTAGGCGATCTCGTCAAAATTTATTTTCAGTCTTCACTTATAAGCGCAAGTAAATAGGTCGTCCACAGCTTTCTCGAGTCTCTAATAGAGTATTACTTCATCGCTGTATGTTTGATGTATTGCAGTATCATCTGCAACGATTACAAGGTTGCATTTTGAGGTCAGCAGTAGATCAATCATATAGTAGTAACAACTGGGGTTTCAAAAAAAAAGCGCCGAGGCACCTCCATTTCCACTCGAAGGGTATGATCTGTCAAAGATGATGAAATTGATCTTTGACATTTGCGTGTGCTATGTACATATGTAGTATTTTTCTCCTCAAAACCTCCAAAAACCCTTATAAATGTTTTCTGTAATCCTCAAGAGTTGTAAATCTTTTGAATGTGTCCAAACTCTTCTTTATATAGAACACCATAATTGGAGATTTTCATCCATAACTTTGGAAAGATTTGAAAAAAGACTTAGGTGATGCGGGGGGAGAGGGGGTTAAGTCCTTGCTTGGCTTACAAATAACGACAATAACCTCGTTTTTCAAGATGGAAGTGTGATGCCCAGATCTCAAGATGATGGTGACTAACTAGGACAGTCAACTGTTGTTTACTCTTTAGTTTTAACAAATTTTACATTAAAAGTTGAGTAAGTTTATGTTTTTGAGTATGCTGAATCTGAAATTATGCGTAAAAACCTGCATTTGTAAAACCTACCCTAAAATACAACCCCTAAATGCGAAAAATAGATATCACTTGATCATATAATATATCCAGTGCAGTATTATCTTTCCCAATAACATTTACTAAACTTAATATTAATCGACAAAACAAGTCCTCATTTGTATTCTTCCGTGATGATTTTCTCGTCAAATGTGTGCGAATGTTTTTCACATCTTTGTTTTTTGCTTCCTGTGCTTCTTCTGACAATTCACTAATGGGTAAAATTGTGTTATTAATGACCGAAGCCTCATGAAACAAAATTTTATATACTGAAGTAGGCATATAATATCAATTGTAGAATTCAACGTATTTTTGTGCTGTACCTAAAAAATATTTTCGAAAATTATTTACATTAATGTCAAGACCACTATTTATTATCTTTCAAATTACTCCAAATTTATGAATTAAATCTTCGTTGATTCCAGTTATTTCAGAAGACAATTTAGGGGTTGCAAAAAATCGTCTAGATTGCCATAATTTGTTGTACCAAATCCTGGTTTAGGATTATCAACAATAAGTCCCATTTTTTTTGATGGTCGATCGCAATAAACAGATTCAGGAAAAATAATTTCTTCATGTGACTAAACATTATGTTTTTTCATAAAAACACGTGATGTTCTATTGGACGATTTCCAATATTGAAAATATCTTGAAAAATACATGTGTTCAAGAAAATACAAAATATTTTTACTTGATTTATCTTCTTCGGCAAGCCAGTATGTAGCAAATATAAATCGATACATTGCTCGTTTTTTACTTTCAGTCGATTTGTCATCATACTTCATAACGACTTCGTGTAATACCAATCGACTTATTTTCTTCGCGTTCATTATGTTACAACTTTTCAAAAAACACTATTGCAGCAAAAACACAATCTTTTACAACCACTCTAACGTCAGAAATGTCAAAAATAGCGTACAGAATAATCTGCATAAAGTTTCGACTCACAGTTGAGTTTCAACTGATCGGGTACCAAGTGAGATTTTCTTTTATATGTTCTGAATAGGCAAATATTGGCAGCTAATTTTCTTGAATTTGGCCATAGAGGATATAGAAGGAACATATTTGATTGAGCTCGTTCTTGTGAAGCTTTCATATTTTTCCTCAATTTAATGATGAATACTAAGAAGGCAATATAGAAAAAGACAATTTGGGATTCCACATGTTAAAATGGAGTCAACGCAAAATAAATTAAAAAACTAAATCAGAAGCGTGGAGGAATTCATTTGTTATTGATTAACAATGTATAAAAAATCATGATTTAATTAAAATAATTTTAGAAACGAAAACAAAAGCAGTAAGAGAGGAATAAAGTAGAATTAATTGAGAAAGACCAAGATCTGCTTAGAAGATTCAATTTCGAAGAAAACCATTCTCGGTTTACTCGACTCTAGTGCATCTACAACCACCGCAAGGTAAGCTGATTATAAACTTCAATAATTAGGTTTACACATCAAGCGTATTAATTAAAGTTGTATTACAAACAGTAGAACTAAATGTGAAGTTATCGCCAGTGATTTCGTTCTTTTTAAATATTTTGATAGTCCTGACTGTATGTTTCAAAATTAATTAGATAGTTACAATTTTTATCTTGGCTAAACGGAAACTACATTACATAAACACATCTATCTAACTACTAAAAAAAAAGTACGTGTCCCTCTTCGGTAAAGGAGCCGTATAAGCGCAAGAATTCATTGGATACATTTTTTTCGGTCACGTCGACGTTTATATCGTATCCCGATACAATTTGCGTAGATCAAGTACTCTAATATATTTAAACGCGAAGTATGTTGTGACCGTAAAAGTAATACTTTCCGAAGATACTATGGAGAAAACGGATACAAGGTATGTTATTTTCTTAAAACGATTCTCGACTCGACTCGAGTTGTTACCCCCGTTTTTCGGGACTTTATTGTTTCGATGCCAATAAAAATAAGTAGCGCGCTGCAATCATCGACGGTAGGGGTAGCGGACCCCGAAACGGAAGAAAAAAAGAGAGGCCTTACGGTTTCTCCGTTTTCCAGTCCTGAAGACGACGACTTACGGCAATGAAAGCAGGAGGGGGAGACCATAAAAACAGACAGTCTATGTAAATTTATTGAAATATTTCCAAGATGGGTATCGTAGAAGATTTCTTTTTTTTTTTCGGGGCATCCCCTACTCTACGCGGATCTTCAAATAACTAATGTAAATGTAAGAATTTCGTAGTTCATCGCGGTGCATTAAAAGATATCTTTTAGTGGAATGAATATTAATGTTTATATTACTGGTCTTTGGTAGGAAGAGAAAATCCATTTTTCCCCCCTCTTTGCTTTCCTTTTTAAATAACCGTCGCCTCGTCAAAAGGACCGTCTTTATTCTTATGCAGATTTCGTTCCAGCTTCTGTTTTCTTTGGTGCGCGTGTATACAGTGCAAACGAAAGTGGTACAGATTGATTCGTCATCTTTACTTTGCGGGAAATGAATATCTCATCCTTTTTAATGCATAAGCTAGTGAATTCTTGTATTCTGCCGAACAATTCTCGTTGTTTTGTTTGCTCCTCGGTAAGTTCTCGTTGTTGATTTCGGTCTGAGGGACGCATAATGAGAGACAGTCTTCAGTTCATTGTTTTGATTGGTCGATGAAATCTGCCTTTATTCGGAAGGATTTTGTTTGCCGAACATTACCTTTACAATTTGTAAAATGGAAATTTGCATGCAATTTGTCAATCTACTACCAGAAAAAAAAAAACAACACATCTACAACAGTCTTTAATGATTAAAAAAATTTATCATTTCCGATTTGTTAGCGACTATTACTTGACGAATTATCACTTCAACTTAATGGGTAGTTGGAAGTTGTACCATTTCTAGGGTGTCGTTATCAGTACCATCGCAACCGCAGCAAATGTTTCTGAGGAGACTTTCTGGAATTCTACAGTAGATTAGAAGGCTTAAGATCATATGAAATCCTCCAGGAGCAACGCATAAAACGGAAGAAGGGGACTACCATATCACCATACAATGTAGCAAATGGAAGTTTCCGATTAAGCAATAGCTTATTGGTCACAGAATAAACAGAAAGGACAAGTTTGTCGGAATCTTTGATGTTTTATTGAGGATTCTAAGTGACCTTGAGGCTATTGATGCCATTTTGAAAATATGTACCAAGTAGGTAAAACGTACATATCACAAAATCACTAAACTGACAACTAAGAACTAACCTCCAAACAACTTCAAACAAACAATAGACGTCTAAACAAAATTCCATAAATATTTGGACATATTTTAGAAAAGGCATCAGCCAGTCATGCCCACAAAAACCATAACATCCATTTTAAGGCTTTTGTCCTTTCTGTTTATTCTGTGACTTGGTTGAGATTTTAGTGCTTAGTGTTTTATATAATGTAGTTTCCGTTTACACAAGATAAAAATAATTGTAATTATTTAATTAATATTGAAACATACAGTCAGGACTATGAACAAAAATATTTAAAAAGAACGAAATCAGTGGCGATAACTTCACATTTAGTTCTACTGTTTATAATACAACTTTAATTGATAAGCTTGCTGTGTAAACCTAATTATTGAAGTTTATAATCAGCTTACCTTGCGGTGGTTGTAGATGCACTAGAGTCGAGTAAACCGAGAATGGTTTTCTTCGAAATTGAATCTTCTAAGCAGATCTTGGTCTTTCTCAATTAATTCTACTTTATCCCTCTCTTACTGCTTTTGTTTTCGTTTCTAAAATTATTTTAATTAAATCATGATTTTTTATACATTGTTAATCAATAATAAATGAATTCATCCACGCTTCTGATATAGTTTTTTAATTTACTTTGCGTTGACTCCATGTTAACATGTGGAATCCTAAATTGTTTTTTTCTATATTGTTTTCTTAGTATTCATCATTAAATTTAGGAAGAATATGAAAGCTCCACAAGAACGAGCTCAATCAAATATGTTCCTTCTATGGCCTCTATGGCCAAATTCAAGGAAATTAGCTGCCAATATTTGCCTATTCAGAACATATAAAAGAAAATCTCACTTGGTACCCGATCAGTTGAAACTCAACTGTGAGTCGAAACTTTATGCAGATTATTCTGTGCGCTATTTTTGACATTTCTGACGTTAGAGTGGTTGTAAAAGATTGTGTTTTTGCTGCAATAGTTTTTTTTGAAAAGTAGTGACATAATGAACGCGAAGAAAATAAGTCGATTGGTATTACACGAAGTCGTTATGAAGTATGATGACAAATCGACTGAAAGTAAAAAACGAGCAATGTATCGATTTATACTTGCTACATACTGGCTTGCCGAAGAAGATAAATCAAGTAAAAATATTTTGTATTAGCTTGAACACATGTATTTTCCAAGATATTTTCAATATTGGAAATCGTCCAATAGAACATCAAGTGTTTTTATGAAAAAACAATGTTTGGCCACAAGAAGAAATTATTTTTCCCATAATTTGCTTCCTGCGATCGACTATCAAAAAATGGGACTTAACAAATGATGGCAATCTAGACGATTTTTTGTTAAAACTAAAGAGTAAACAACAGCTGACGTCCTAGTTAATCATCGTCATCTTGAGACCTGGGCATCACACTTCCATCTTGAAAAACGAGGTTATTGTCGTTATTTGTAAGCCAAACACGGACTTAACCTCCCCTTCCCCCTGCTTTCCCCGCACCAACTAAGTCTTTTCTCAAATCTTTCCAAAGTTATGGAGTCTGTGGTCCTCGAGAAACTTCGGATGAAAATATCCAATTATGAAGTTCTATATAAGGAAGAGTTTGGTTTAGATCGGAACATTCAAAAGACTTCCAACTCTTAAGGAAGACAGAAAACATTTATAAGGGTTTGTGAAGGTTTTAAAAAGAGAAATACTACATAGGGACAGATCTTACCTTTTTAGTGGAAAGGAGGTGCTTTCTCAGCGTTTTTTTTTTTTTGAAGCCCGAATTGTTACTCTTATATGATTGATCTACTGTCGACGCCCAGATGCAACCTTGTAATCGTTGCAGATGATACTACAATACATCAGACATAGAGAGATGAAATAACACTCTACTAGAGACTCCAGAAAATTGTGAACGATGTATTTACTTGGGGTTATAAGTGAAGACTGAAAATAAATTTTGACAAGACCCCCTGCTAACCAATAACCAAAACTAAAGAGTAAACAACGGTTGACTGTCATAGTTAATCATCATCATCTTGAGATCTGGGCATCACACTTCCATCTTGAAAAACGAGCTTATTGTCGTTATTTGTAAGCCAAGCAAGGACTTAACCCCTCTCCCCTCCCCGCAACCCATAGGTCTGTTCTAGAATCTTTCCAAAGTTATGAATGAAAATATCCAATTATGGAGTTCTATCTAAGGAAGAGTTTGGTTTAGATCGGAACATTCAAAAGATTTACAACTCTTGAGGATTACAGAAAACATTTATAAGGATCTTTTGGAGGTTTTGAGGAGAAAAATACTACATATGTACATAGCACACGCAAATGTCAAAGATCGATTTCATCATCTTTGACAGATCATACCCTTCGAGTGGAAATGGAGGTGCCTCAGCGCTTCTTTTTGAAACCCCAGTTGTTACTACTATATGACTGATCTACTGCTGACCCCAAGATGCAACCTTCTAATCGTTGCAGATGATACTGCAATACATCAAACATACAGAGATGAAGTAATACTCTATTAGAGACTCCAGAAAGCTGTGGACGACCTATTTACTTGGGCTTATAAGTGAAGACTGAAAATAAATTTTGACGAGATCCCCTACCACCCAATAATCGAATGGGTGAAATGATGCTACCATGGAGTCCTAAAGTTCCTAATACTCGACAGGAAGTTGACTTGGGGATAACGTATTAACTAGCTGCGAAATTTTTTTATGACTACTTCTCTTGCTATCCAAATTGGACAATCAAAACCGTCTTTATTAGATTAACATTAAAGCCAATTATATCTAAGGTTAAAGCGTTTGAAATGTTGTAGACGAAAGCTTTAGAAACAATAACAGGAACATCCAGCTCAGAATCATCATAGAGATAATCTAAAGAATCCTCCAGCGAGGAATTTGCACTGCCAAACCAGCTCCTTCTTCCACCAACGTTCACATCAACAACAAACCATAAACAGGATACCGACAAAGCAAGATTGATCGAAAAATGAAATGTTTTCTCGTATTTTATTTGCTTTCTAAGGCTTCATGTTGGTTCTATTGCCAATCTATTCCTAATCTAATAGTCGACTAAAATGCATGTCCTACAATACAACACAGATTTTACTGGTACAGACAGTGAAGCGAAAATGAAAAATTAACAATCGCAAAGCTTTACTTTCGCGCATTAAATCCTCAGCATATTTCAATAGAAATTGCACGATTTTGATAAATGATTTTCGACAACTAATGAGACCACCGAATATCGCTCTATAAGTTATTACAGTTATAAATTCCCCTGCGAGGAATTAAAGTGTTGGCAAAGATTCAACAAAACAAACACATTTATATGCGGAATCCAGACAGAAACGGCAACGCATAAAGGGTGGAAATAGGCTCTTGAAACTTTCGACTGTATTATTTCTCTGTTTTTCTTTCATCTCAATAACAGCGCGGGCCCCGCTTTGAAGTTGTCGTTTTGTCTAGTCCGACTTTAAAATGAGTCATTATCCGAGTTATTACTTTTTCGTCTGCCGTTGCCCGTTCCCTTTCGCATCGAATTGCATCACTGTCTGTCTACTATGTTTACCTGCGATATTCTAGTCGCAATAAAACTCCCTATAAATGGTACATTACAGCGCATAAACTCGTCATTTTTTTTTATAAAACTAACGCTAGTGTTTGCGTTGCAAATTTTATTCTTTGGTAGCTGAAGCGTATTTCTTTTTCGCCCAATTGGGACTTTTATAAAGGGACGTCAACACTATTTACTTATGCAGATTTCGGCGAATTTATTTGCGTGGTACGTTGAACTATCTGACGCTGGAAAAGATACCTGTGGGGATTAGAAATTTACCATCGGAACAAGACACTGACAGATTCAGTGAAGCAGTGCATAGGAACAGACTCGACCCGTGGGCAAATTTCCCAGGAGACATCTGCGGAGCCTTAGCGATGGAAATAATTCTATCCTGGTCGAGGATTTTGTAGGCGAAAAGAACGAAAGAATTACGTTCCATCAATTTTGTCTACTGCATTGGATATAACGCTAAAGTTCGTAATTAATATTTGGACATAAGGATGTTTTGCCCCTACCGTATCTTCACATTACCGTCGAATATTTTTGTTTTTATTTTCCAAACAATTTCCGGTAAGTTGTTTTCAAAAGCTATCTTGTCGCAGGTAATTATTAAACTAAATACGTTTAATGTGTAGGTAAGTGAAGAAACCTGTTCGCGATAATACGCGACCAATAAGCCTATTGCATTTCAAACATTTTTCTAATCACTTAGAGCACTGAAGTCCGGGTAACTCGTTCTAACGATAATAGACTCATTTGTAAAGCGATTAATCATGACCGCTGGTTGTTTGACCGAGTACCATTAATGGAATTCGCGGCCTCTCTAATACTCTCGACATTGCGGTGGAGGTATTCCGAGGTGTGTTTGTTTACTTGAATGCTGCGTACGTATGTGCAATCTCGAACAGTCTAAATGCCCTCAGCTTCATTCGCTAACACCGTGTCTCTCTCATACTCTCATATGCATCTAGAAAACTTCTACGTTAGTTTTTATATTTTTTTATTTATTCATTCCTATTTTTAGAAGTAGAGTGGAAGTACTGGCTGTGCGACGTTAAGATCAAAAAGGAATGGAAACTATTGGGATAGGCAGCCAAAATCAAACGATGTTTTAAAAAGAATTTAATATTCTAAGGTTTCGGTAATTAGTTTTTACCTTCTTCAGATAAAAATTCTATAATTAATTAATGTAATTAATTACATAAACTATTTTTCCAATCACCCTATGAATATGATATAATTTCCACGAGAAATAGGGTAAATATTTATAGGGTGATTGGAAAAATAGTTTATGTACCTCCCAAAAGAGGTCGGTTTAAAATACCAATCAAGTATTATCTTCTGGTCGGGTTTCCTAATTACCAAAGTGTCAAGGAAGGGGACAGAATTATTGGTTTCCAACTCTATGGTGAATCTGAGATTGTGATGGAAAGAATTAAAAACATCCAAGATAGCATCAGTTCTTATATCCGGAACGCTGGTAATGATGTCGTCTACATATTTGTATAAAAAAGGCACCTCAAAATCTAGTTTCGAAAGGCAGGATTGGAGTAGTTCATCCATAACAATACAAGCAAGAATCGGGCTTAGTGGACTGCCCATGGGGGTGCCAAAGGTTTGTTGATAGTAATTACCATCAAATGTGAAAGAAGCCGATTGAAAACTAATTACCGAAAGCTTAGAATATTAAATGGAGATTTTTTAAATCATCTTTTGCTTTTGGCTGCCTATCCCAATAGTTTCTTTTCCATTCCTATTTTTGTTTTAATATGCTTTTTTTATAATAGGTAAACAAGGTTGTGAAGAACCCCACGAGCTGTTACAATTGCAGTCACTCGTTTTCACATACTTTGAAATTGAGGTTGCGTTTGGCTAAAATTCTTCTTACGAAGAAGTGATGATCCAAGGTTGTGCGTATTGAATCCAATTTGGTAGGAATCTTGACAAAATACAAGTCTGCTTTCAAAAAAATATTTAACCTTGACGACACTGGAGTAGCTACCATGCTTTCTGCACCAAGCTGAAGATGATAAAGACCAAACAGATCAGACAACGTCCATAGAAAAGAAATGGAATTACTTCCAAATCCCTCGGAACCCCTTGCAACCATCAGTGGTGCTGACTCTGATCAGAAAAATATCCCTCAAAGATGTATAGTTCCCACATTCTACGAATGCAGATTCCAATCATAAACCATATTCAAATACTAACACTTTTTGTCTTAAGTCGTCCTCTATGCCCCACTCTCCCCTATCTGCCTAGATACGATTGCACTTAACGTTTCGCTGATCATGGTGTCAGCTTTTTCAGGAGGTTTCCCAACGCTGTCTTTGTCATACATTGTGTCAGTCCTTACAATGTTGAACTCCTGCACTAACATGTAGAAGGTAACACCCCGATTAGAGACGAGCAAACCGATATTTTCCAGGGTAAATCGTTTTCTCGAATAAGACCACGTTTTGTTGTAATGCCACAGTGAACCGTCAAAATTGCAGATATTAGACCTGAGTGTACTCTATTTGGATGGTTGAGGTACACATTTAACAGCTGCAAAAATTAAATGTGTGAAGTATGATAGTGGAATAGTTGATAATAAAATAATAGGACCTTTCTTCATTGAAGGATCTCTAGCAGAAGAAAGATAATCACAGTTTTTGCAAAATGAACTAGTTTCAGTGCTTACAGCAATTTTTCCAAACCATAATAATTCGGATGTTCCTGATAATATTATATGATTTGAGCGCAGCAAGACTCCGCAACGCCGTATTATACACACCCTCTTAGTCATTTTTTAAACAGTTATTGCCTTATAAGATGCATTGGCAGATGTGGATCAATAAGATTGTCAACGAGATCCCTCTAGATCTTGCTGTTTCTCACTGTTATTAATAAAGAACCCTTCTTCATTGAAACAGTTTCTCTGCTGGTTTTGGGTTTCAGGACAATTCTAGAAAATAATTTTCCAATGTTAGGTTACAGCATTTTCCAAGATCTAATTTTATCGCCTTTCACCTCTCAACTTCTTTGTATAATACCTCCGACAATGGACTAAGTCCAACCTCTAGTGAGCAAGTGCATTACGGTATACTACTTCCCATCTTGCTCAGTAGAAAGGCGATGAAATTATATCTTGCGTTCGGAGTTGCACTGATGAGACCTGGAAGGTCGAAACCACGTGGCTCGCTTCTAATGCTTGATCTATTTTCATTGCATTCGTCCACAGGGTGAATTCCAACAATATACCATGAGCGCCTATTACAGGGTTTTTTTTTGGTTATTAATAGAAATATCGCTCAAAATCAAGGAAAACAATTGCAAATTTTCATTTAAAAAAGCAAAAGATAATGTCAATATTAAAAAACAAATGGTGATTGAAAATTATTGACAATTTTTACAAACTAATGTGAATAAACGGTTATCCAAGAAGTCTACATCAAACCTTACTCTTATCTCAACGTTTGATGATGATAATTCATAAACATGGATAAGCGTTTTGTTAAGTTGAGGCACAGATGAGAAAGAGCCAACGTGTGTCGAGCCAGTAAGTCAGTAAGCATGAGATGAGGGAGTCTCAAGTGGCGTTTATGAATTTGAGTCTTAATTAATTGAAATTATAACAATATTGTCGTCATTTTTAGTTTCATACTCTTTGCCTTATTTCTCTAACTTGAAACTGTTCCCTTAGACCGGCTTCATCTCTTCAACTCCACCAATTAATAATACGTGATTCCAAAGAATTGCATATCAATTCAGCATTTAGCATCTATAACAATAGTTTTTAAATATTACTGTAAATTGTTTATAACATATATAGAATCAAATTGGACTAAAAAAATGTTGAGTCACAAAAACGTTTGCCTAAAAAATACTGTATACAGACAGAGAGCAGGAGTAACAATTTGCGCTTGTTCGGCGTTGGAATGATAATAAAAATGTGTGGATTTAAACGTATTGTAACCAGGAAACTGCAACAAAAATAAAATAACTGGTGCAATTCAACGATAGACCGTATGCAATTGTTCGTTGACATTATTCAGTATTAATGTTCTTTTGCTGCGCGGCACTAATACAGCTCAAAAAAAAACCATTGGTGTGTGCACAAGCGTTATTATTTTTTTTTTTGCTATATTCCTATTGTTCGTATAGAATATTACTGAAACAATATTGGTGCAACTCTGATTATATTTATTTGAATTTTATAGTTATAATTCAACCTCTAGTTTAAGAGAGCCCACACTTCATCTTCATCACTTTTGCTTTATTTACCACACTTTAAAGGTGTACCTCATGTCTAGATTTACGGACTTTTTCTTATAGTTTGGGAATCCACTTTGCAACATGTGCAAGATAACTTTCCAAATCTTGCCTCTAACTATGATGACTACATCACCATCCCTGCCCACTTTTTCAAGAATTTCAAGAGTTCTTACTTCTCAGTGAAGATGTGGTGTGTGGTTCGGAGAGGAAGAAGGAAGCAGACTAAAAAATGGAAAAGGAAATCTTGATACAACGAAGAAAAATGTTGGTGGAGCATTTCGTCCTTATTAACTGAAGATAAATCGCTGTAGAAAACGGCTAAGGCTCGTAAAATTAATAAATAAATTTATAAAATCGAAAAATCCGGTCAAGTAACGCCAAAATGTTCATATCGTTGCTATTTCTCGGTCCATTGCGCTTATCTCCCATCCATCTAAGATAACTGATGCAGCCATCTTGAATAGGCCCAAAGAAGAAGTATTTATGAGGAACGCTGTTCAAAATTAAAAAACAGCCTTGAGAGGTTGACACAATACTGAATTCCTAGTATTCAGGGTGATACAAGCCATTCGCAATGTTCTTGAAGCGCAGAAAATAGGATAAAAAAAACCAGCAACGATCTAATCTACAAAATGGTGCCAACCAAAATTAATCCTAAAATGATACCAACCTTTTCGATTGGATAGAAGATTTATTTAGAACCATATCAATCAGTGTACCTCAAAAATTTTGATGATACAACAATTTACGCACATGGAGAAAGGACTGAAGAAGATAGGTCGCTGGGACTCCCGCTGGGAGGTTGCCGCTTCTTTTAGGCACTTTCCTCCCACGCATCCTCGTCAAGTCTGGCCAAAACTCACTTCAACTGGTTACAAAATAAAATCTTGAGAACTATAATAGGAGCACATTCTCTGGTTGGACACAGACGATTGCACTACAAACTGCTGGGGAAGTTTTCTATATTATTGGCAAGAAAAACAATTGAAACCGTACTTCTGCTAACTCGTTAGGAGTGGTAATAGATTTTTTCTCTTTCACTACACAATCGGAGGCCTTAACACTGACGAAGAACAACGCGCTCTTTTAAAATCGTCATAACAGTGTCGCCCCGTTATTCGTTATCAACGACCCTTATTTTTTCTGATTTGTTCACGTGAGTATACAAAACTCTCTCTCTATACGTAGTAGGTCGCGTTCGAACAATGCTTCGACGCTTCAACAACAACCAGCGGAGTAAGTGAGTGGACTGATGTTCAGGGGTTGTTAAATTTCAACTCTATATATATGTATATATATGAAAGTGACATGCTGACATGACGTGAAACGCAATTACGCTGGTACAGCCAAGAGATGGGGGAAAAGAAGCGAGACTAGTAAATTTGTTCTCCCTTGCTGTATGTATATGTAGGTGGGGTATGTACTACCGCAAAACGTATACGAGGTGAATCTGTCACAATGATTTCTTCCCTTTATTTTATCCCGGTACGTGACGTCAATGAGATTATGAAAAATATTTGTGTATTATTAGGTGTGCATGTCGTATTCCAAATATGGAAAAATAAATCTTCTTAACTGAGATGAATGAATCGGTGAATGCTTGAATAACTCAGAACTCAATTAGAAAAATTGTTTTTATATGAGATCAGGTGGTTATGAAACAAATATTTTTATTAAATGTTTATTACTCCCTCCACTCCTTCTTACCAAAATAAAAAATTTGTAAACGATTTAGGTAGGGAGAAAAACCGCTACATCGTTTCTCATAATCTATTATTAACAACTGTTGGGATCAAACAAAAATACAATAAACAGCATCAGCATCGGCCCCCTTATAAAATCTCTTCGCAGAAAGTTTCATTTACTGCGTGTATCTCCGCGAAAATGGGTGCCATAACGCCGTCTGAACACTTCTCCCCGGCAATCATTTCTCGGGAAAATTTATTGCCGCCTTTTATTTTCGGACAGGGCACGTCTTCGAATCAACGTTTTCGTATGTTTCATTGGAGCGGGCGGCCTCTAGCGACGGCACATCTCGCCGTGTCTCAGTTTAGAGATATTAATCGTTCCCTCCCTTTCTTCCATTTACAACTTTTCTCCCTTTTCCCGTTTGATATTGCTAAACGCGGGAATACCTTATTTCCTACTCGCATGGGAAATGTTTATTATAGCAAATTCCCATCACGTATAGCCACCCCGACCTCTGTACAGTTGGAGTTTAGGTTTCTCTTTTTCTCGTCTTCGTTTGTTTCCCACCTTCGAGGATTGTCCTATTTACTTCCGTCTAGGAAATTGATGGCAATGGCTATTGTCCAAGAATAGCTTACGTTGCGCAAGCGACTCTGATTAATTCTATACGTGTTAAAACGAAAAACTGAAATATAATAATAAGTGTCGTTGTGGAACCCACTAGCACGTATTCGAAACTCAAAACTGTCATGATTTAGGACAAACTTACATAACAGGCATCAATTCGCAATATAATTTGGCCATTCAAGTGCAAAATTTTGGTTCTATTCCATTTTTTTTTCTGTCGATTTGCCACAAGAAAGACCTGATTCGATTCTCCAAAAGGGTCATTCCGTATCAAATCAACACACTTAAATTAAAAATTTTACTTGACCATCTCAGATTTAGATGAAAAAAAATTCCAGTTTTAATTTCTTATGTCAACCCAAAATTACTATGCGGGCATTTACTAAATTTTTAATAGCTCTTCTCCGAATTGAACTAGAGACTTGAGAGTGGTGTTATTTTCTTCTATTTTTAATGACCTTTCATTTGATATGCAACACCTAGAGGGTCTTGAGAAAAAATGTTTTCCAAAGTTGTTACTAAAATTTTGAATTTGAACAAAGAAAAAATTCCCAAAAGTAATTTACTATAAGACTAAGCAGTGTGCACAATTTCAAATTGGGATGGTAATAGATTCGTAGTTAAAAGATTTTAAAACTAACATGAACTTTGAGAAAATTTATAAATATAAATTTTTGGTATATTTGAAATCCAAAAATCAACATTAAACTTCATTTCAATCTAAAAAAAATATTTAGGTAAAATAAGAATTTTAAGTAAAATATATTTTGGCGTACCTAACGTTATTTGTTGACAAAATAACTTACCGTCAATGGTTCTCCTCTGTGAAAAACTACAAGTGTTGGTCCAACACGACTTCATAGAAAAACAACAGATATCATTCATGAATCAAATAAAAGAAAACTTGAAAGAGAATTTTTAATAACTTTTTAAATAAATTGTTCAGAAAATTATAGTATGGTAGTGCAAGATGAAGCCCAAAGCTACCACTGGGCTAGTGGTGCCACAGTGGTATGCCACAGTCCATCCTTTTGTTCTTTACTATAAGGAAAACACTAAAGTGACTCACACAAACGTTTTTGTCATATCAGACTCCCTTGAGCACAACACAGTTGCTGTCTACACGTTTCAAAAGAAACTGATTGAATTTTTAACTACCAAATTTGAAACTGTGGCAAAAAAGTTATACTATTTTCAAATATGTGCCAGCACCTTGCGGACTTCAACATTGAAGCTGAATAGCACTTTTTTGCCACTGCCCACGGCAAAGGATCTTGCGATGGCCGAGATGGAACCGTAAAACGATTGGCTGTTAAAGCAAGTTTCCAACGTCCTTACGAAGCTCAAATTCTTTCTGCTGTCCAACTTTATACATTTTACCTACACTACACAAGAGGACTATATCGAATCAGAAATATTTTTAACAGAACATTTTAAGCAGTCTGTAGCAATTAAAGGCACTCAGCAATATCATGAGAGTGTAACAAAACTGACTTCAGAAGCAAGTACTTCTTTTAAAATAGTTGTATCACGATCTGTAGACAAACTTACGCTAGCAGACTGTACTGCTTATGTGATAATTGCTTATGACGAAATATGGTGGCTATGGCTATGGCTATGGTGGTATTGGACAGAAATGTGGACCTAGATAAAGTTAAAGTAACTTCTCTCTAGCCCTGTTGTCCATCACCATTATTTTGCTACGCAAGAAAACCAGATGTTATACTAAATTTTTATTCCATGACAGTGTGAAGTGATAATCATGAAATATTTTTAAACTCTTAAACCAGTGTCACATAATCCATTATAAGTTAAGTGTACTGCTTTCCATCTTTAAAACTCAATATTCTTGAAAGTAGAACTATCTATGTTAAATATTTGGTTAATAATACGTTTGTTACGTTTAATATCTTTTCTGAATCATAAATGTAAACGTTTACAAAAGCTCGTCTAAGTAAGAACCCATTACTATCCCAATTTGAAACTTTGCACACTGCTCAGTCTTATAGTAAACTACTTTTGGGAACTTTTTAAAATTTTTTAAACATGTGACTTTTTTGGAATTCAAATTCAAAATTTTAGTATCAATTTTGGAAAACATTTTTTCGCAAGACCCCCAGGTGTTGCATATCAAATAAAAGGCGATTAAAAATAGAAGAAAATAATACCACTCCCAAGTCTCTAGCTCAATTAGGAGAAGAGCTATTACAATTTTAGTGAGCAATTTTGGGCAATTTATAGAAACTTTAAACTTGACATTTTTCTCGGTTTACATGAATTTTACTTCAATGCCAAATTTCATCCAAATATGAGATGATCAAGTTGAATGGGTGTGTTGATATGACATGGAATGACCCAAAACTATGTTACCTCAGCTGCCTCAAAATTCCTATAATTAATCTGGGTGAGATTTAAACTTATTAGTGGATTTGAAGCCGAAGCCAGCCTTGAGCTTAGTCAGTCTATTTTTGAATTAAATTTATTGCGTTATGATGGTATTATTTGGCGACTACGTCAAGCCCAGTTCTAACATTCACCTTGGGTGGTGGCCTATTAGGGTCTATATCGGTGAAATGGCTAATCAACGAGTTAAGGAAATCGTTTCGATACCATCCTGGTCATCCAAAAGACTTCGACCGCCATTTCTGAAATAAAAAATCAAAATAATAAACGTCTCATTGAACCTTCTTATCTGAAAACCTAAGTAGTTTCATTCAAGTACATACATAGGTATATGGTATACCTGTCTAACTAAATTCTCTTCGAAAATCACCCTGCACCATTTTAGAAAACCGTACTTTCTTTTAATAAAGTTCCAACGCAAGATTACTTACATCGTGGAGGTGTCAGGAATCCATTTTCAATTTTCGTTTTATATCGTCGCTGCACTTCTACAGCTTACGACAGCGAAACGAACTAATAAATTGAACCGAAATATGTCCGTGGATGTATGCAGCTTTAGAAGTATAAATTGCGACGCCTAACGTTATTTTCTTGCTTTTCCCGGGAACGGAGAGGGCAAAAAAAAATTCGTTAATCGCGCAAAGCGCTTGTTAATCTTTTTTAGAGCTCCCGAAAGAAAGATTTGTTCGTTTTAATTAATAGTTCTGTTGGATCGGATGAGAATCGCACGGATTCAGATAAATGGTCACCGGTGAATCATTAAAGGGATTCGATTCCGATAGAATTATCTAAGAAACGATTCGTAATTAACCTAACCATAATTATATCAGGCAAGTTGTATGAGCTAAATCTAACCTTTAATAAAATATTTTTTTCTGTAGTAAAACTGACAAACGACAACCAGAAACGCGCTAGAATAAATCCGTATGCTACTTTTTACATTTGCAATTTAAAATAACATCATAGAACGTCCATAAACATAAATAACGAAGTATGTGTGTAATTTATTTAACTCGTAAATCTTTTTATTTCGTGCCAGCATTGTTGGGTAGCTATAATTCATGAACTTCTCAACGCATTAAACGAGCATGTGTAAATTGCGCTGCATGCGATGATTCTTCGCAATTGCCGTATTTTATATAAACTAAAAGTAACGATATTACTTACCGGACATATATGGTATTGGCAGGTTTATAACGTGAGCGAAATATCGTAATTAAAAAACTCTGCAAAAGGAGTGAATTATTAATTAAACTAGTTTACAGGTTAAAATGTGTTATTTCAAGCAATGCTTCAGCATTACTTGAAAGACATAAATTGCTGCCAGATATTTCGGTAATTCGCTATGTCATTCCATCAAATACTGTAACGCATTATGTTATTTCGTAGAATGATGGAATGGATTATTCGGGGAAAAGGGCTCCAAAGAAAAGGGAAAAGTGAGCAACATATCTAACGTTGTCTGAGGACTGTGTTAAATTATTAAATACACTTCGAAGAGCTAAAAATATAGAGATCCACCCTCACTTCTATTCTATGTAGAAATCAATACTGTTAATATTTCTTTTTCGTACAAAAATTCATTGATATAAAAATATTTTTGACGGAATTTTTTGAAGCAATGAATTAATCATGGGAATCCCAGGCTTTGTACATAGAAGAAAGGATAACAATTACGAACATCCATACTGTCGAATAGTGATGCTTCTTGAAGCCACATCTAATCTGATTAATCCAGAATTTAATTCGAGACTTAAATTTTCAAAATAGGCAATTTTTTTGGCAAATTTAAACTATCAGACTTGTCTGCTTAAAAACTAGCCTTGATGCTTCGCATTTAGTTATTACTGGAAAAGGGGAAATGATAAAGATGGAAGTTCTTCAATTGTGAATTGTTGGTCTCAAAAAAATTGTTTAACAGATGGTGCAAGTCTTGATAGATAGATAGATATATTTATTTGAGTTGATAGATATATATACAGTGTGTTTCACTTTTCATGGGGACACCTAAATAACTTTTTTATTTTGAAAGAGTTATTGACAAAATATGAATAGAGTTTTTAAAAGTCAAAATAGCCAACTACGATTAAAATAAAAATAGCGTTTCAAGTCGGGTCATAAGCGATTAAGATAGAGCAAAAAGTATTAAGAAAAGTTATTACAAATCACTCAAGAACTCCAAATACCAAATTTGTAATTTTACATTTTTCTCCATTTTTATGCCATCAGCAGATGATAATTTCTTATTGCAATAATAAGAGTGCCATGAAACAAGAAAACGATTCATCAGTTCAAACGTCAAACATCAAACGTCAATTCACTAAACAGTTTAAATTGCAACTATCGAATAAGCAATGGCCGATAGACATTTAAGTATTGCTGAAAAATAGAAATTATTCTGCACAATTGTTGGTGAATATGTACGTTTACCCGAGAGGCGGCTAGAGAGTTTAACGCGAGGCACCCTGAACGTCCACCCATCCGTCATCGAACTGTTGCAACTTGAATAATATTTTTTGGAAAATAAACCACGTCCACGAGGATTGAACAATCGAGAACACCATTTAGATGCAGTAATATTAGCAGCGTATCGTAATAATCCTCACACGAATTTACGAGATATGGCTAGAAATTTAAATATCTCTTACTCTAAAATTTGGAGATGTCTCCGTCGTCACAAATTGAAACCGTATAAGCCAAAATATTTACACACTCTTGAAGATGGAGATCTCCATAGAAGAATGGAGTATTTTATATTTATTAAATGTAAGAATTTTTGAAAAAAATTATGTTTAGTGATGAAGCTAATTTACTATAACGGTGAGTTTCGTCCCAGAAAGATACTGGGCAAATTCATCAACTGTAAAAGACAATATTCACAGAAAATTAATTGGTGCGGAATTTTAAATGCACGAATCATTGGCCCGTTTTTCTTTTTTGACACGCTAAATGCATAAAAAGGTTTTTACATTTTTTAAATACTGAATTAATGGATGTGCTTGATGATTTACCAATTTGGATGAAAGGCGAATTTGTACTTCCAGCTAGATGGATCCCCGGTTCATAACGCAAGAATAGTGCGAGCATGGTTAGACGAGAACTTTCCGTTAAGATGGATAGGTCGTAATAGCCCGTTAATAGAGTGGGCTCCTAGATCGCCTGACATTACACCACTTGACTTTTTTCTTTGGGGAACTATTAAAAATGTTGTGTATGCATTAAAACCTCAAAAATACAGGAACTGTGTCAGAGAATCCGACAAGCCTGCCGAGAAATTTCCCCAGAAATACTACGACGAGTTGTACTGAATCACAAAAGACGATTGGAAAAATGTATCCGTCTTCAATTTAAAGTAGTTTGAAAAAGATCCTAAAATTAAAATATTGTTCGTTAAATTGTTGCTATATTTTGTTCTTTAATACTGAATAAAATTTGCGAATCGTTTTCTTAATCATGGCACTCTTATTATTGCAATAACAAATTATCATCTGCTGATGGCATAAAAATCGAGAAAAAGGTAAAATTACAAATTTTTCAGAGAAATTTGGTATTTGGAGTTCTTGAGTGATTTGTAATAACTTTTCAATACTTTTTTGCTCTATCTTAATCGCTACTATGACCCGACTTGAAACGCTACTTTTTATTTTAATCGTAGTTGGCTAGATTTTGACTTTATAAAAACTCTATTCATATGAAAAGATGCATTGTCGTGGCCTACATAACTGATAAAAATTTTATATTGATTGCTTTCAAAATAATTGTTTTATTTTTGTCCCCATTAAAATTTGAAACACACTGTATTTATGTATTTGAGTTGAAAAATTAGAAAAAGTATACACTACAAACAACAAATATCGTCAAGAACATAAAGCATCAATATAAACAAAACCCACAACTAAGCGAAGAAATCATCCGGTGTGTTGCAGCATTTGACAACCAACAGATCTGCCAGTCTACGCTTAAATTGTTTAATAGCAATTGGAGATTTTATCAAGATAAAATCTGCACAACAATGTTGTAAATATTGTAGTTTTTGTAGTTCTATACGAGCCCGGGTGCAAAATGTATTTAAATCGTGTAGGGTACTCATGGAGTAATTCAAATCTATCAAACAACGATTTATATTTATAAATGTAAGAGCATAATTGTAAAATATATATTGAGGGTAAAGTTCAAATTTTCAATTTTTTAAACACATCTCTTTAAACACGACTCTTGAAAAGTAATGCCAGACAATACCCTTTAGCACTCTTCTGCAACACAAAAACCCGTTGCCAGTTACCACTACCCCATACAATAATGCCGTTGTGTCTAAAACATCAAAACGTGTCACGGTAGAAAGAAAAAAAGAATTACTAGGTTAAAGGAGTATTTTCTTTCATAAATTCAGAATCTATAGATTTACCAGAGGTTCTATTTTCAGTAAAAGCAACATTGAATCCATTTGCTATATCACTGCTTGGTAATTTCTTAAAAATTGTCATCTCAAATCACAATCAGCCTATTATGCTTTGAGCAACTTTCCTTGTAATTCTGATATTAAACACCACATCGTCTTACTCTTATTAGAAGTATTATTTATTATAGTATCATTAAATTGTTTTCTTTCTCCTATTAACATTTGTTGGTATTTTGTTATTTAAATTCGTACTCAAAATCTTGAACTCGGAGTACTTTCTAGCTAGCGCACCATATATTCTACATCAACTCTAAATTTCAGCTCGGTTGCCTCAGCTGACATTTGAAACTATTTAAAATTATTTGAGTTTTACCGAAATCGTCTCAGTTGAAAACACAGATCAAAAAAATGTTTAAAAACATTAAAAAAAATTCTGAAAAGCTGCACAATCCCAGTTTTCATTTTTCAAGTATTCTACAAAACGATCAATATTTTTTCCATCAAAAGAACGTCTAAAAGTATACGTTGTTAAATTACATTGATTCGGTGAATTTAAAAATAGTTCTAAAATTTGCGATGTATGATCAGAAAGATAAAAATCTCTATTGACTGACTCTACAACTATCTAGGTTTGATGTAACAGAAATATTATCAAGACAACTGCTAGTTTGAGGAGTTATCCTAGTTATCCTTGGTTGATGATACAACTATACTTACTCTGTCTTTTAATAAGAGGAACAAAATTAAAAATATGTGGACATTTACCTCTGAAAACTACTCAAACAACGAACTACTCACCGTAATCAAAGATGGACTAGATGCAGAGTAGTCTACCGATATTGATAAACGATGGAAAAATGTGGGCATTCATTCCTGAAACTTTTGCTTGGAAAGGAGACTGGAAAGCGACTGGAAAGTTGAGGATTATATCAGCATCAATTTTGACGATTCAGACTTTCAAAACATACATATATGCACCAACCTCCTCAAAAACCCATGAACTTGATGATCGCAGTAAAGTAAATAAATTCTTTGGAATAACGATTTTGATGTCTAGCCTAAAATATCCCCCAACTGACAACAGGAGTGCCGGTAGTACAACTGATACTTCGTTGGAATGTAGAAGATTTCCATGTAGAGAAGCACTTGGAGCGTTAAATTTTGTGGCAATCGTTCCCCACAATGAATTATAAAGCATTTAAAACGAGTTATGTATTTAAAATGTGTCCTGATGCAATCACTTGGTAAAGCAGACGTCCACAGACAATTTCATTATCTACAACAGATCATAATTTATCGCTGCCTCAAAAGCAACCAAGTAAGCAATTGCTAGAACAGTATTGCCAACTCAATAACGCCAGACAGATTTTTTTTACAGACAAGCAGACAAGCATTTATAGACGTTGTAAGTATGGGTCTAAAAAATCCAGTTAGTAAAGGTAGACTCCTAATTGTTTTACATCTTGTTTCCAAAAATGGTTTTGTTGACTATGGCTTATTGTCACAAGAAACATTACAATGTAAATGCAGTGGATGAATATATTGCCACCCTATGCTTGCAAAGTGAACCCCATCGTTGATTGGGGGTAGTTATTAAAATTGACAGTTCTTGCAAAGGTCACAGAGACATATGGATTTTGAAAGATGTATCTTCATTCGGGAGGGAGCTTGAAGACAATTTTATTCATTACACAAAACTGTTCAAATTGTTTACTATTGTCTGAAACTAATGAGGTTGAAGAATCTACTTTTGATATTTTATAGTTTTTTGATCATTTAGAAAAACGATCATTAGTTGAATTGCATTATGCAGAAAGGGCGCCAGTCAAAATAACACAATTTGGAAAACTAGAAAAAAAACTTTTTTTGAACGTACTAGCTTTATTCCAATAGATCTCTTAATAGTGTTACGATGTATTCGTAACTGTTATTTGATCACTTTATTTTATAACAAACATATAAAAAAGTGGCATGCACCCTTTCTGCAAAATGAGAAATAAAAACCTGGTAAACTGAACGAATTTTTATTACTTTCGTAAGTAAAACATAAAAATAACTTAAAAATAATGTGCTAAAATGTAGTAACCTGAAAACAATGAACTAAACTTTATTATACTTCAACATTTTCATTATTGTTAGTTACAACATGTAGTACTTGGCCATAATAGTATTGAATCGTAAAATGGCTTGTACTCGTCTGGTACAAATGTAGGACACTGTTTGATGTGTTCCATCTTATGGTGCTTTAACTTTTTGTAGAGGGTATGCTGAAGTTGTGTGTAAATGTGCAATTACAACCCTTCCAGGTTGCTTTAACTGAGAAGTATGTTTCATGAAACGGTCGATATATTGATAAACTTCCACTCGAAACTTGAGAAACTGCTGATATTAAAATGGATTTTATTTTGTCGTAGAATGTCTTTAAAGTAAGTTTCTTGTGATGTACAGCTTTTTTTGTACGACGTACCGTTTTTTAGTAAAAAAAAAAAAACATTTTAGTGCATGTCCATTTATTACAGAAAAAAAAATTTTAAAGAACAAGGGTTTTATTCAAGGGCAAAAACAAATATTTTACCAAACCAACAATTTTACCAACCAAAAATTACAAAAACTGTGCAAAGTGACCACCTCGAGCTCGGATGCAAGAATCCAATCTTCTCCTCATTGACTGACGAACTCTCTCAAAAACACCAGGATCGGTTTTAATTGAGTTGCACCCAGCAATGATTCGATTTCTTAAGTCTTCTACGTTTTCCAATGCAGTAGCGTACACCAAGGACCTCAAATGGCCTCACAGGAAAACATCCAAGGGATTTAAGTCCGGAGATCGTGCAGGCTATAAGTGAGGTCCATCTCGGCCAATTCAGCGATTTCCGTATGCTTGTGTTAAAAATCACGAGCTACTTGACTAACGTGGACTGGTGCGCCATCATGCATATACCACATTGCATCTCTAATTGCTAATGGTACGTCCTCCAGAAATCCAGGGAGCGTGTTTTCCAAAAAGTTGCGATCCACCTCTCCGGTAAGTCTCCCTGGTAAAAATTCCGGTCCAATCACCCACAATCCCAAACCAAACGTTCAAAGAAACCTGATGTTGATAACGATCTTCAACAATTTCATGTGGATTTTCGTCACACTATACATGGTTATTATGGAAATTGGGTATTGCATTTCTTGAAAAATTCGCTTCACCGGTGAAGAGAATCATCATCAGGAATTGAGGGATTTGAACCATTTTGCGCAAAAGCCATTGACAGAATGCAATGCGAGGAGGAAAATCAGCAGGAAGAAGTGCTTGAACGCGTTGTAAAAGGAAATGGATACAACAGATTTTCCTTCAGAATGTGCCAAATAGTCCCATTACTTACATCCAAAGCGTCAGCAATTTTTCGAGTAGAAGTACCTCGATCTTCTCCAATCATGTTTAGCACATCCTCTTCCAGCTGTACCATTATTGCTGTCCTTGGCCTTCCTGCTCCTCTATTTCGTCTTAATGCGCCTGTTTCATAAAGACGCCGATGAATACTTTCGAAAGTTTTTCTATCAGGAGCAATACGGACAGGAAATCTTTCAGTATACAACCGCCTGGCTTCTAATGCATTGTCATCAGCAAGTCCATAAATGTAGTGCATGTCGGTCATCTTGGCATTCGTATAGCGATTCATGATAAGGAACTTCAACAAATTCGACACATACAAAATTATTAATCACGAGACTCATTCAATATGTCAGTGAATAAAACTGTTTAAAAATATTTTTGTACGCTTGATAAATGGATATGCACTAAAATGGTACGTCGTACGATAAAAAGTTAAGAGAGCTTTTTTCTTCACAATTGAACAAAGAATAAAAACATATTTTATATTTTTTATTGAAAAATAGCCTGTGACGTGCCAATACGCGCGCCACTGTTACGACCCAAACATCGTGTTGTATTGCAAAGTATGTGTCTCCCACAGCTATTAACACGCCTAAAATTTCATTATGATATCTCAAGCCGTTTTGGAAAAATCTAATTTTTACTGTTTTTTTTTTAAATTAAACTTCAACACGCTGTAGATCGGTAACGAAGCGTTTGCGGACCTATGTTTATAGGAACTTTTTTATATAAAATGACCTGGGCAATCACCCCCTTTAATATTGCCGCATCTTTTTAAACACCCTGTATATATATATATTATTTATTTATATTTATATAAGAAACTAATTCGAATAATAAGAACTATTTCGAAGGTACAGCGATTCAAGATCCTATGAATCATTACCTCTAATATTGCCCGGAAAAATTATTTAC
Organism: Holotrichia oblita; assembly: GCA_023690525.1. Taxonomy (NCBI): domain Eukaryota; kingdom Metazoa; phylum Arthropoda; class Insecta; order Coleoptera; family Scarabaeidae; genus Holotrichia; species Holotrichia oblita. Next base: position 14,277,449 of record CM043020.1, on the reverse strand, counting down.
AGCAATTCAATTTAACAAATTACGTGAGAGGACTCAGCATTACATTCCTCCCCCCGGTGTCAAACTGGATATTAGGCAACGATTTAACCTAGTCGAGAGTAGTCGTTTAACTTGGAGGCAGTGAATCTTACTTCGGACGTCGAGTTTTCACAGTAAACGCCGTGACCTTTAGATGAGCTATTCAATGAGCGTGAAATGACCAGGATGAATCCTGTTACCCTAAGCAATCATGATTCGGGTGGGACGCTGCAGTATTTCGGCTTAATGTTAAATTAGCTTTGTTTAGAGGATGAAGGTGACGTAAGCGGGGACTGGAATACTAAACACTCGGTTAAATATTCGTAAACAGTTTCTCACTGTTGCGTTATATAGCTGACAGGAAGGCGTATGAATTTACTCCGTATCGATCCTGTTAAGTTCTGTGCGAACGTACTTCGAATGTTTAACAGCTCCGCTAATTACCGCACACCACGCTTGTAAGATAACGTATAAGTTAAACATTAGGGTAGAATTTTATCAGATATTGTTGTTATATCTGCAAACTTGGTTGTAATATGTGGGAAAATTTTATCCGTAATAAAGTTTTGTAATTTCCAAGTATTTAATTTAAGTATATACTTAAATAATATTAGAGAAAATTCGCGGTAAACTTCACCCTGTATAAAATATAGGACAATAAAATATATTTTCCAGTCCAGACTCTTATACTGTATCCGGTTAATTAAGAAAGTTCTACAACTCATTGTTAAAAAAAAAGGAAAAAGAAAGAAAACAACGCGTATACATATATATCGGAAATAGTGCTGAGACGTATAGATAGATGATGGCCAACACTGGAAGAAGAGAGAAAGAATAACAAAACAATGCGATTACCAACATCGTAAAACCGTCTTCCACATTCTTTTCTAATTTTCGAAGTTTGCCTTTATGTAGCGTTGGGCGAAAAATTACGCTCCCGGTTCGGTGTTCCTCAACTCCGTGAAGATCGTAATCAAGTTTCGGATGAATTTTGATTGGTAATTTGTACGCGATTGAGCTATCTGTTCTGAAGTTATTTAACCGAAAAAGTTTCGTCCATTCGTTATAAGTTGTTAATTGGTTGCGAAATGATGATAATTAAGGGACGTCCATTGTACGAATAGATATGTTTGTCATGCAAAAAAAATTGTTTTTAAATTCTTATGGTCTCTTCTGTTTGCGTTGCTTAATTACAAGATGTGTTTAGAAATGAAAGATGATAAATAGAACTGCTGAAATGGAACTTTAAGGGTTACTCACGGTTAAAGGCAAGTTGTCCAGAAAATATCTATTCTATTACAGCCTTCATAATAATGTGGCATTTGAATTGACGGGATTGTTGTGCATATCTTGCAATAGCGTGGACCTTGGTTTACCAAGGTGGACCTTAATCTCTTCATTACTTCTCGTTTGTTACTTTGCTGGTACTGTTGCTGTACCAAAAACGCAGTTAGTTTGGTTTTTTAAGTGTCTCAAGTTACCTTTAGTCGTTTGTGATAAATGATCACCTCATATCACAAAAAGTCTTACCAATCTTGAAAATTTGAAGTTTAATTATCAGCTGAGTACCATTTTAGGTATGCTGTGGCGAGAGGGAAATATTGCCCAATGTAGTAAGCATTTTTTAAATGAGACAGTTTAATTAAGCATTCAAATCTTTCTTACTCATGCTTGTGCCACAATACAAATATTACCGGAATCTCTTCGTCAGACAAAGACTGCAACAAGTGAAGATCCTCCCACAGTTAAAAGAAAGTCGAACTCTACGCTTTAATTAATCCATCCAGTATGTAAAGAACTACAAATTTATGAGCATCAATACAGTCCTTCTTTTAGTTTGAGATCAGAACACAATCATCCACTAGCAGAGGATAGAAAAAATTTCTTTAAACCGTATTGTTTAAAAAATATTTTGGCTACCACCCCCTTTCCCTAGTTTTTACAAATTTTTGACCGTCAATAGGTCGTTGATATGCTAAGAGCTTCAAGTAAAACTGGCATCGAGGTACAAACATCAAACTAATCAAACAGTGCAAGCAAATTTTTGAGAGTGAATACAGTGCTTAGCTTGCCGAAAGTTTCTAGTAAGTATGACATCGTGGTACGGGCATCAATAAGGAAGGAGTGGTCACCAAAACAAATTCTTTTAACTTGAAAAACTTTAGGGTACGATTTTTCAAGTTAAAAAATTTCATGAGTACTCTAACGTATTTGAGTTATTAATTGCAATATATAAGCCGTTGATGCACGATTTTATTTTACTGCAATTATTATTTAGAACTCGACAATTCAAAGCTATAAAAAAAGATTACCTTAAAAAAAAAGTACAGTAGAAAGCAAAAAAATACAAAAATAAAACAGTTTTATTTCATAGACTGTATCAAAATGATTTTTTATAAGTGTAGCTTCAAGCTCTGTGAACTCCCTTGCAATTAGGTGAACCGCTGATCTAAAGAACAGTTTTATTTCATAGACTGTATCAAAATGATTTTTTATAAGTGTAGCTTTAAAGCTCTGTGAACTCCCTTGCAATTAGGTGAACCCTTGATCTGACGTGTCCCCATGCTATTAGGAGATCCTCGACGCCCTTTGAGTGAAGCTCGGTGCCCTTCTGGGGAGCCTCTGCGTTTTTCTGCGAACCTCCTCGCAATTAAAAAGAATAGTTTTGTGTCTTAGACTGTATCAAAATGATTTTTTATAAGTGTTTTTCTACCCCCTCGCAATTACAAAGAATAGTTTTGTGTCTTAGACTGTATCAAAATGATTTTTTATAAGTGTAGCTTTAAAGCTCTGTGAACCCCCTTGCAATTAGGTGAACCCCTGATCTGAAGTGAGTCCCCATGCTATTAGGAGATTCTCGACGCCCTATGGGAAAGCTCGGCGCCCTTCTGGGGAGCCTCTGCGTTTTTCTGCGAACCCCCTCGCAATTACAAAGAATAGTTTTGTGTCTTAGACTGTATCAAAATTATTTTTTATTTAAGTGTAGCTTTAAAGCTACCTGTCAATATTTAATTGGTCTCAAGATTTGTAAAGCTTACCTGCACTGCGGCAACTTATCGAGATTTAGAGATGGCATTCACGATTGCAAAATTACGATTAAAATGATTTGTTAATGGCTATCGAAGTTACACAAAATGAAACAGTAAAAAAGGGGATCATTCGCACAGTTACACATTGAACTGGAAAGGTTTTTTTTTGCTAGAACAAAAAGGAACGACTCCGCTGAGTCCTGGTGCTCAACCTAGCAAAGCTAGTTTTGAACGGTGAATTTATCGAATGGGAATGTACTCGTATGTCAAACGCGGCAATTTGTGGCTTCGCACATCGGAAAAAATGAAAAAGCTTCAAATCGCCAATAGCAAAAATTCACTAAGACTAAGATACGAAAAACTAACGGAGCTGACCTGTGCTAACGAGCTGACCTAACGAGTTTGCAAAGCTGCTGAAGCACGCTACAGATGAAACGATTGGCTGTACAGTCTGTTGTACAACCGTAGTGCGTTCGACGATCTACGTGAGGAGGAAAAACAGCAACTGACTTGTTTCTACGACTTTATTTTCAACGATCGTTTGGTCTGTAGGCACCTTCAGATGCACCTTTAGAAGAACTTCTGCAACGTTTCTAGCAAATGCAGGGGGTGACATAACGTCCAGCTGTTCACTAAGCAGTGAATGGAAAAGTACTACAGTCAAAGAGTAAAGTTTATGAATGAACGTAAAATAATTTTTACTCGATAGAGCGATCTGATTAGGCTGAAAGTTGCACACCAAATTTTGATTGGCTGGTATTTATTAATCAAAATTTTGCAGTGTTTTTTAGCCAACACGCAATTTACAAAGTAACTAAACTGAAAAAGTTTGGAAATATTACAATTTAATCCAATTAAAACTTTAAATATGTGAAAGTTTTAACATAGTGAATGTTAGAAGTCAAAAAAGAAATACTTCGTTCAGTTTCTATGTAAAACGTAACGTCTAGTAAATTATGAACTACCAACTTAGAAAAAATGCAACCAACACGATGATTTTAAATGTACTAACTTTATAAAATCTCACACAGCTAAAATTAACCAAAAAAGCGCATAAAACTTGGATGAATTCGTGTGTTCAATCGATTATATTGACAGCGTGAGCTCATTGGACTCTTGTCAAATTTGTAAATCTTCTACTTTCACATTTGATGAGATTTTCTTAAATCTTTCGAATTTAAACATTGCATTTGTGTCCTAAAGATTATAATAAACTTGATAACTTAGCCTCCGCATATTGTGAGTAAAATGAGGAAAATTTTCAATTGCCACTAATGAATATAGATTATCAAGAGGAAATTATGATTGACAATTTTTTGCTGCTAAATGCTAAATGTGGGGAACAACATATCTGACTCTGAAGTTTCGGTTTGCAAGGAATCACCGTCCATTGATCATCAATTAAAAACGGCATCCAATACTCACCTAGTGGAAACTGGAAATGGAAAGGTCAAGGTCAAGAAAAGCTAATGCATAGATTTAAACCTGCTGTTAAATTAGAAAGAGAACAAGAAGCTGTACAGACGATTTTTATATTGAAACATGTCCGAGCATTATTAATTTTTATTATCTCCACCACCCCATAAATTTTTTTTGTTTGTGTTGTTCATATTAATCAAAAACATCAACAAAACAGATCAATTAAAATGAACATGACCTCCTGTTTAAGCAGCATGCCTATTTTATATTTATGAAGGATCATAATTTAGCACGATACTAATTTAACATAATTTATTACTAAAATGAAACGTGTGTTTAGTGTAACCTTATTCTTGCAATAAAATAACCAACATCTAAGAATAAATTGCGAACAATCACGAACAAGAAAGATTATTTATGTGAATATCGCATACTTAAAATATCCTCCCAAACCAGCCGTATAATTAACATACTTCGCCAAAATTTTTTTAATGAAAAAGAAGATGCCTGACATTCCTTTAATTAGTTGTACTGAACTTTGTTTCATCTTTCCATCATTTTCATTAAGATTAATGATATCTCCCGTTTTCCCCATCGCATCCCTGCATTTTTTATTTGTCATTCTCTCTCCCTATCTCTTCGTCGCTCTCTAATATATAATCTTGTTAATTTTCCAGGATGGCGAAAGAGGGTACCTGGAAGGTCTCGCCTCTAGATATGCAGATTTATTCAGCACGCATTATGGGGACGTGCTAAGTCATTTAGAAGACCTTCGCAGGAGGGACTGGGCAGAGATGTCGCCGAGAGAAAGGGTAACGGTCACCCCCGGGACACCACCTAACAACTTTAGCCCCATCGCAGGAACACCGGTGTCAGCAGGAGGCCATGTCCTAACGAGCTCGCAATCCCAACCCATCTATGTACCCGGAAAATATTCGGTAAATTCAAATAAACGTAACCTACAGCCGGGGTCGGTCAGAGTTTTCGTACTACCGTCTAAAAATAAAGAAAAAACGTTACGGAGAAAAAGAAACGTTAGCCTATAGAGAGACCGGGGACTTGTCCCCCTCAGTTCACTCTCATCAAACAAACGAGGTAGACGAAATTCACAAACGAAACCGGCTCCGAAAAGGAAAGGATAAGAAAAAAAATAAGCGAACGGAGAACGAGTCCATCGGGCATGAAAATATAATGTGAAAAGGGTATTGTTTTTTGTCGTTTACCCTAGTCCCGGATAAATTTACTGTAGTACGGAATTTAATCAATTTACTAAATAGATTGCGCTAGTTCAGATAAATTTTAATGCGTCTAATTTTCTAAATGGATTATGTGTCTAAAAATGACCGTCAGTTGTTCCTTACTGTGGTATTAAGATAACTAAGTAAAACAGAAAAACGTGAGGGAGAATTAGCAACATTTTTTCTAAGAATTTTTGCTTGTTTTAAAGGTTTTCAAAAACAAAAAAAGTAATAGGAACTGAAAAAGAAATACAATAATTATCGAATTTTTTATTTTCAAACGTCCTTTAACGCCCTCAGAAAAAAATGGTTTGTATTGGGCTGCAAACCACCTCTATCGTCAGCGTCTCATCGTCCCTAAAGTGAATCCCACGAAGGTGTCACTACGGGGGCCAAATCTGGAGATGAGGACGACTGTTGGAAAATTTCAAAGCCTACATTAGGAATTGTGGCCATTAAAACACATCTGAGTTTTGCGCTCCTTTTTTTTCTTTGATGAAACCATGCAATTTTGAAATTAAAGCAGCATAATATTGCCCAGATATAGCCTGATCACGTGGTAAAAAGTCTATGAGGATAATTCCTTCGGCATCCCAAACAAACTGTGGCCAATAGATGCTGGTGTTGAAACCTTCGAGGGTGTAGCCTCATTTCATGCTCTGCTAACATGAGTAAAATTTTCAGTAGCCACTAATGCATGCAGATGGATTTCAAATGATAAAGAGAATGACAAAAAAATTAATTATTGCTGCTAAGTGTGACAGATTTGAGATTTTATTTCACATTTTGTGACAAAAAAGTGAAATAAAGAAACTGTAGCTGTTGAGTCAAGAAGAAAGCGCTCCAAATTATATTATTTGAGCTACTATATTGGCACTAGATCAAGTGAAAACTAACCTTACAAAATTTCTCCAGAAACATGCAAACCAACTAAATACAAACGCCAACAACATCACTTCTCTTCAAAATCTGTACTGCCAACAGTGGATAAACTATGTTCCTTCTGGCACAGTTCAAGGTCACACAATTTGTAGGTCCTATGGAAGGGTGTGGTATTTGCGACTTAAATCTATCTAAGTCTAGGATATGGCATAGTCTCAAAATAGAGACCCTGGATTTCAAATCAGATCAAAACTAGCTCGAGATCACCACGGTACTTGTTTTTGACCAAGTCAATCAGACCCTAAAGTATTTAAGGGATATCCGTACCATCTTTTGGGCCGAAAAATATCTGCTTAGAAAACTCCACATTCTCCTTTACTGCCTGATATACCCCTATAAGCCAAACCTATGCCAAAGGAAGGTAGTTTACCTACTGCCAACAAAATAAAGATAACTTTTTTTGAACGGTTCGCTAGCTTTCATTTTGTTTAAATTTCTCTCACCCGAAACAACTGAATTAGACGAGACTATGTATATGAATGTATGGTAGGTCTTTTAAATGAATAGCTAAAAAATTTTGAATTTTGAATCTTGAACGATGTGGCTTTCAACTGTAACACTTAGTTTTGGATATAGTTGCTTCCATTTTCTAACAACTATGCCGATTCTTCTATAAACTGTAGTTTAATTTAACGATGGTATATGGTTTATCAAAGATCTCGGATTCTCTCAAATAATTCTGTTTTTCCAATTATTCTTAACAACAATTGATGTTAATATGTCTGAATCGATCGTATCTGCATCTTCAAGAAATGTTTATATAGGAAGTGAACAGAACTACCATCAAACCCTGTTTCATAAGTGACTACAAATTGACAAATCTTATCTGTGTTTAATGTAATTGCAATTTTAAGTTTCCATTTTGGCCTTTAGTCAACTTGAAGTCTCTTATGCTGCCTTTCCACTATACGGAGATTCACAAGTGAACCATTGCTTTTTCATAGACTTTATTTAATTTTGGTTTCACATGGTCGCATTTCCAATAACGCTAGCAGCAATCCCCCTCCCCCTCCCCCCCCCGTCCTGCAGTTTTTAAATAATTCATCTGAGTTGCAAAGACTGGTTCTTCATGTAAATTTTGTTTCGATCTTGGACCGTTAAAACTTGTCTAAGGACTGTAGTCATCCATAATCATGCCCATTTCTTGAATTATTTCTCTCAACTTCCCCTACCCCCTCCACTAAAACTTGATTTTTGATGTCCATTGCCAATATAGTGTCCAATAAGTGACAGATTTTAGAAAATAATCGTGATTGATGGTTTTAAAAAACAAGCAAAAATTTTTTTTGGGAGGGTGAGATCAATGATTAAAAAAATGTTTGTTCTTGTTACACCTGTTCGTAAAGACTTTTTATACAGGGGGCCGCCGAAAAGATACAGCTAAAACAGTACAAATTTAGAAATTAAATATGAAAGGCAGATATCTACTTGTTAATAGATTAAAAGTTGAAAATTTTCCTACTAACTTTTACACCAAAAAATCGAAAATCATTTCTGGGGCAACATAATTTATATTGCTTCTTTTGTCTATCTTTAAATCAAAATCTAGGTGGGTCAAATTCCTTTAAAAAAGCTTCAGAATATCTGACAATATTTTGAACAGGGTCCTTACTAGTCTACAGAAGTTTATGGTGGACACTTCCTGAATTTATTTTATTTCCCAAGACTTAGCGATAATCGATTTTAAAACGATAACTTTCCGGTTGACGTAATCAGCGTTAAACCAACTCAAATAAATCAAATGACAGATAACATACTGCAGTAATATTTCTCATTCCACATTTTGTTTACAGGTTTTAGCGATTTGTGGAAATAACTTTGAGGTAATGGTTTATTTAAAATTAAATGTAACGAATTGAATTAAATGTCACTAAATCTTTGATCTAAACTTTGAGCTGGTAGCTTTTGTTTTCCGGACAGTGTGTATGCCAACTACAACATAGCAGAAACAGTTGGAACCATGATTTCAGTTTATTCCTATAAAAGTGTAAAATAATAATGAAAAAAATCAGTTCATATCAAGCTTAACTTCAACACTAATTTATATACTTACGCCTCCCAGGAGGGTGTAATTAATCTTAATTAATCCCTTTCTTTCACTCTTAGTTCCCTCAAAAGAATAAATTACAAACTTTTCAGGTCCGCTAATTAAATATTTATCCTCTCTTATTTCAGCCATCCAGTTGTCTAAGTGATAAAGAAGAGGACGAGATATACGGCTTCGGATACGGCGTATTCGGCGCACAAATAGCTAGGCAACAGCAAAGACTACTAGCCCAACCTACCAGTCATCAACCTTTACTACTGCAACACCAACAAAATTACCAAACGTAAGTATTAAATTAGATTTCGGCGAACCTACTACGTTCATTACCGCCAAGAATGTGCACTAATTCCTACGAGTAGGTACTACTTGTACTTCAGTTTACTACTTACGCCTATTATAGGTACCCCACTATATAGTTTATAGCGGGGCCAAGTTTCCCGCCACTAAGCCGATACTCTTCGTATATCGATTTAACAGGATAATGTTCAATTAATATTCAATTTTGAAGGGAACTTGGCTTGCCTAATATGTCGTTAAGTTGATTACGATACCACGAACTATCTGATGCACTAGCTCTTGCCCAGTAAGATGCTTATTCAATTAAGTTCTGCGATTAAGACGATTAGCTATCAAAGAAAACGTTGCAAATTGTGCTAGTTAGTATTATAATGTATAAATATGCATGAACCTGTTCGGATTAAATTTATCTATACATTAAATGAAAATCTCTAGATATCCTATTACAGATTGATGAGAATGTATCATAAAATTTTTTATTATCCAACTAGCAAAATCTACAAGGTGTCTGTAAAAGGTCTTTACACATGCCTACCACATATTCCTTAGACCAAAATAAGCCGATTTAAGTAAACTTATCTTAGTCCAAAATGACTTACTTTGGGCGCTATGCTGCTTTGAAGTTAAAATTTTTTATTCTACAAAAAAATTATTTAAAAAATTAGATAATTGAAACGAGGACTGAAATAATAAATATGTCATAAAAACTGTTGAAAGTGTACTCCATTTAAACGCATACAAAGATTTATACGACGAAGGAAATTAAACTGCTCTCTTTGCAAAATTTCTCCACTACCTCTAAAGTCATTTATTGCATGTTGAATTCCTTGCCATAGTTGTGCTTCATTAGCCACAGGTGTCTTGTAAACCACGGACTTAAGATGTCTCCATAAAAAAATCAGCTGGAATTGTTTACCTGTCCATTTGTTTGGGTATACTTGATTTAGGTAGTTTTGAACATCTACTGAAAAATGTGGTGGAGCTCCATTGTGCATGTACCACATATTTCTCTTGAAGTTGTAGAGGTAAATCGTCTAACAAATCTGGCAGTGTATTTTGTAAAAATTGCAAGTAGATGTCTCCCTTTAATCTTTGTGGAAGAATAACAGGACCAACAATAAAATCGCCAATTATACTAATCCACACATTAAGTTTAAATTCGTGTTGAAAATGATTTATCTTTATGGCATGCGGATTTTCAACTGCATAATCGTGGAAATTAGTTACTTCTCTTCTTGTGAAACAAGCTTCATCCGTAAACAAAGTAGTGTTGCCGAAGTTTAAATCTGCTTCTCTTTGCTCATTAACAAAGCGACAAAATCCCAGGCACATTTCGGTATCATGTTCTAAAAGATCTTGAACTGCTATTTTATGGTATGAATATAGCAACTGTTCTCTAATTACTGCGTGAACGACATCTCTGGATCTTCTTCAACACGTTCTAAAATTTCTTCTTCAACTTCGGGAACCCTTATAAAACGCTGCCTTCCATAATCAGCGGTTGCAGGAGGAAAGCAACCGGTCTCCCGAAGACGTCGCTCAACGGCAGCAAACGTTGGGTGACTTGGTATTCGGCGATTTGGAAACCTTTCAGAACACATTCTCGAGTATTTCCTTCACAAAATCAAAATACCAATAGCATATCAGTATATTCTACATTGGTGTATGGTAAGGCCATGATAAATCACAAAAAGTTAAGCTTTCTAAATTATTATTAGAGCTCTTAAGCACTTTTGAACACTAATGATAATTCTGGTATTTTAGATTTGACACCATTATGATTTAACCATGCAAAATTAATTATGCTTATGCTTTTTTCGAACGCATAACCATAAGCTCTTTTTTCGTTTTTTTTTTGAAAACGAATAAAAATAGGAAATTTTGACAAGAGACATAGTTAATTGGATCGTTTTTGAATAGTATAATATAGTATATTTTATTTAGTTCAATAATGCCACAGCGCAGAACACGTCACCATGAATAATATAAGTAATAAAATGCTTAACCTATAAAATATATAACAAACTTCAAAATTTCGAAGAGTTAACGTGCCATAATAAAGTAACCACACAGCCGTTCTCGGCGCAAAAACTAGTCCAACATGTTGTTTAAGTATATTATGAATTTTAAATTGATATCCGAAAAATCGAGTTGTACTAAATAACTACAAAACGCCCGAATAAAATTGTAAAAAGTAAAGATATTCATAAAGCTTAAAAATAGGTGAATCCAAATGTGTAAAAAATACAGGCTGTTCCATTAAAAAGAATAAAGTAGATGGCGACTTCCGGTATAACCGGAAGCGCTAGAAATCTAATCACATTTTCATTGAAGAGAACATAATTGACTATACGGGGTGACATAGAAAAAAGTACATTGCATAGTGCCACACAATAGAGGACACTAAAATAAGAAAAAAAAATTCCTATGAACATGGGTCCGCAAGACCTTCGGTTAAAAGATACGGGGTGTTGAATTTTATTTCTTTTTTTGGGTTTTTTTTTGAATATCTATGGTTCCAGTACAAATGCATCTGAAAGCCGACAATGCACGCTAATTAATCAAAAAATAACAATTGAATAATATGTCATAATGACACTTGTCAAACTGATGTAATTGTTGTTTGAGGAATTTTGTGTTTGTGATTAAGTTTTTCATTGGTTTTCTCACTGATTATTCAAATTTGGTTTCAAAAATTGTTCACTACACTTTTGAAGAATACAGCGACATGATTATGTGTTACGGCGAAGCTAGATCAAATTTTTACGAAGCTCAACGTATTTATCGAGAAAGATATCCTTTAAGACAAGTTCCCAATGTTCGAACATTTATTGATGTGCATAGGCGTTTGAGAGAAGATGGCTGTTTTAGAAAACCAAAATTGAATAGTGGGGTTTCCAGAACTCGTCGCACTGTGCGAAACGAAGAAACTGTTTTACGAATGGTAGAAAATAATCCAAGAACAAGCACCAGAAAACAAGTTCAGCGGTACGAAACCTTAACCGTGAATCAGTTAGACAAATTTTCAAAGAACAACTTATTCGCCCATATCATTTCCAAAAAATTCTTTCACTATTGGAACATGACTTTGTTCCTCGTGTACAATTTTGCCAATGGTTGCAAAACCAAAGACAAAACCTTATTTCATCAATTTTGTTTACTGACGAAGCTGGTTTTAGTCGTGATGGTATACTGAACCTACACAAGCGATAAAAATCCTCATCAAACTGTAATTCGAAGTCACCAATATGGGTTTTCAATTAATGTGTGGGCAAGTATAATTGACAATTATTTAATTGGCCCATTTCGATTGACAGGTGCACTGTATCGAAATTTCTTGGAGAATGATTTAAACACATTATTAGAGGATGTCCCATTGGCGATTACTGGAAGAATGTATTACATGCATGATGGCGGGGTGCCAGCTCACTTTTCTCGAGTGGCAAGGGAATATTTGGACAGAAGATTTGGAAATATGTGGATTGGTCGAGGGGGTCCAGCTCGTAGTCCCGATACCTTAATCCCCTCGATTTTTCATTTTGGCGATTTATGAAAAATGAAGTTCATGCTGTAGAAATACATAATGAAGAACAATTGTGGATAAGAATTATGGAATCGGCAGATAGATTTCGTAATAACCCAGGAATATTTCAAAGATGCCGTCAATCATTAAGAAGAAGAATGGAAAAATGTATTGAAGTACAAGGGCAACAATTTGAACATCTTCTAAAAACTTATTTTTTTGTTTTAATTAATCATTGTTTTTGCAAATAAATTTAAAAAAAATTCAACACCCCGTATCTTTTAACCGAAGGTCTTGCGGACCCATGTTCATAGGAACTTTTTTTCTTATTTTAGTGTCCTCTATTGTGTGGCAGTATGCAATGTACTTTTTTCTATGTCACCCTGTATATAATTCTAAATTTTCAAATTTATACACCCTGTATATGAACATAAATTTCAATAAAAGAAGGGAAGTATGTAGGTACTAGCGTACTACTTCTTAAAGAAATGCTCTAATTCGGCAAGAATTGGAAATAGAACCGATCCTAGACTTCATAAAGGAAAGACAGCTAGGCTGGTGGGGACACCTGCAAAGATTGAACAACTCACGGAAAGTCAAACAGGTATGGGGAATGCAGAACTGAAACTAAAAGAAGCAAGGGAAGACCAAGGCAGACATGGGATAAAGAAATAGCCAAAATTTTAAAGTAGAAACAAATTACTTCGACTGAAGCAAATGGACTAGCGGTAAACAAGCAAGCATGGAGAGAGATGATTATATATATAATAATATACTCAATGTTAAGAAGTAAATTAAATTACAAGTAACTGTTTGACCATGCCAAATCAAAATCGCATAAGCTGTTTTGAATTTATAATAAAAAAACGATTTCAAAATTTTAATTTCAAAGCAACATAGCGCCCAAAGTAAGCAACTTTGAACTAAGATAAGTTTACTTAAATCGACTTATTTTGGTCTAAGAAATATGTGGTAGGCGTGTGTAAAGACCTTTTACAGACACCTTGTATAATTCGGGATGTCGCTACAATATCAGAATTTTCCGAACAATAACATAAAATATCCAATCAATTTTTACAGCCATCAACGCCCGAGTAACTCTTGTAATTCTCTTTACAGCTTTTCACGATCGCACCTTTCACCTTTTTCATCTAATTCGAAATTTGCTCTCGTTACAATTCTCTCGCTATCGCTAATTCCGGATTGTAAAATTGCTTTCCGAATTCTATCACGTCGTTCGCTCCCCTTTTTTTATTCAATAAAAGCGGTAATATAGGATCATAATCGCAGCGGCGACGGTCCGCAAACAGTCATTAACCGAACACAGTGGATATCATCGGAACGCTCGTCGCGTCCGAATTTTCGGTTTGATTGCACCATCTACGCGTTACGTAGATGCCGGTGCGCACTGCTAAAGCACCCGCGATAAAAAATCATCTCTTTTCGTTACATAAAGCGCGTACGAAATTCGTATTATTGGCTTATTACGGCTGTTTCAGCTGTTGCTCCTGCAATCTTAACAGTCATTATTACCTTTTCGCGCGGATCGATTTCAGAATTCTAAGTAGGACCCCTACCTTTAGATTTCGTTTATAATAGCTTGTTTGTTATTTAATAATGTATTAAACATTAAAGTGATTGAGCGAGTAAAGCTTTTACCCGCGATAAACAAAACTGCATTAAATAATTTAATGGTTTCCAATTTATCAAATGGAATCTACTTTACAATTCTGAACTAATTGCATATAGCATTGTTGTATGTACATATCGGTAATTGCTCCCCGTATACACGTTTAGCGGCTATAGTTATTCACCACGTATTCGTATGTGACTTAGTTTCGGTGGAATGACTTCGTTCATATCCAACTTCGCGTTAATAGTGCCTTGTGACCTAAATTCCAAACATAATAAACCCGTGAGATGTGATTCATAGTTTCACATGCTGTATATACGAACACAAAGGCTAATGCTTTGGATATTATATCGAGCTGTAGCACCGGCTAATGTATAAGTGCTACTTACAATTAGAGTGATTAAGGTTGATTCATGCATATCATTGGCGTGACCGTGCATTGACTTTCGTTTAATCGAGGGTGATTATTGGATCAATTATTTCAGTTAAATATATTCTCATTTTGCAGTACTAGGGTAACAATATTTAAAATCATCATTCGTAAAAAAAGAGAAAGCTTTGGGTGTTCCTAATGAAGCAAATAATTATTAGAAAAAAGTAAAAAAAATGGAATAATTTTGTGAAGTAACTTACATAAGAGAGAGACGAATTTCGAAAATTATTAATAGTAATAATAGAGAAATTATAATAGGGCTTTAAAATCAATAAACTTGTCTATTGATATAATGTTTTTCCTTTAAAATAATTTGCACCTTGTTACACGGCCCCAAGGATGACGCCGTCCATTTTCGCAAAAAGTTCATAGGGGGGATCGGGTACCCATACCCGCCCATTTGTTTTAATTTCTTATTTTCTTCTTCGTAAAAAAAAGGTCTCTTTTACGTAGAAAACGGGGATGTATAATAAATTTACAAAATTAATAATAGTAATAATAATTCAAAATAATTGTGGGCATTGTGTTGCCGAACTTTAGAAATTAGTGCCAAAATACAAAACTTTAAACATTTTAAATATACCAAAAAAACAACAGCGATGATCCAACCTTTAGATGTATATAGTTTTAGACTGTGGAAAAAATTTGTTAGAACTTTTTCGGATATAGTGATTCTTATGAACTATGACATAGATTTACATCGGAGGAATAATATTATTAAGTTGCAATCCCTAACCCATAATCAATTTTCTTCCCCAAGACTTTTCGACGTATTCAAGTACTTGTGGTATAAGAGTGGATACGTTGAGGAACGACCGGGACCCTTAAAAATCCAGTAGAGTTTTGTTTTAACAAAAATGCACAGTCTACAACCTTGTGGAGTATTTGTAATAATCCTGCTATTGTGCGCTGTTCGTGGTATACGCAAAATCTGAATTTTGAGCACTAGTCTTTCCAAAAGACCGATTGCTGCTGGGGTGCCGCAGGACCCAGCCTCTTTCTTATCTATATGGCAGACCTCCCATTTCAAGACTGATGCAGTGAAGCTTGTGATAATATGACAAGCATATATTATATGCTAGGGATACTGTCCTATATACATCTTCTAGGGACGAAAATCTTCTCCGACGCAGGCTCCAAAATTCTCTTGACGGCATCTTGGACTGGGTTTCCAATGAATCAAAATGAGTAAGTATACGCTTCACCAATAGACGTCTGTACTTGGGCATGAGACTGGACTCCCAACTGTCTCTGCGGCTCCACGTTGACAGATCCATCGAGAAATTCAATGCTGCTCGCATATTCATTTCTGCCTCCTATAATTACTTATGATGCCTTGACGGGCTCAAATATGGCGAAACCACATTAAAAATAAATAGAGGTCCTGCAGAATATAATATTGAGACTAATCACCGGTGCTCCCTGGTCCGTTCGAAATCAACAACTGAGAGAAAACCTAAGAGCGCACAGATAGCCAGGAAAACCCTCCAGAGAATCGAGCGTTCCAGGAACCCCTTCATCAGCAGGCTCGCCAACATGGACTCGGACAGGCCCCCACTTAAAGTCAACGTACAATGCGCCTTGGCGATAGATGAGGAGGATCATATCCCAACCTAGCAACACTACCCAGATCCGGTCCACTAGGAGAGTGAGACGCAGAAACCCCAAACATCCAACGCATTGAAGGGCTTCCACAGCGAAAAAAAAAGGAATTAGGAACCCAAAGTTCGGCTCTAAAGAAGAAATGATAGGCAATAGAAGGATAAATAGGTATTAGGAATAAAACCGTCACAAATAACTAGGTAAGATTTTGTGGTTTGGCTGTTTGTGAATAGATGGCGCATCAAAGATGAGTATCACTATGGACGGATGAAGGAATTATTTAATGGTAAAATTTAACTTCAGAATTATTTCTAGTGTGGAATGTTGGTACAGAAAAACTCAACTGATCAGATTCCATTCCGCTGTCTCTCTGGTGATTACTCAATAACAGGAATATATTAAATCTTAGCAAATTATTGATTTATAAATAATAATTTTGGCGTATGCTACTGCTACTGTGATTGTGAAGCAACAACAACCTATGACTACATTGGCAGTAGTTGGTAGATCTGTTGTATAGAAACCGAAAACGAAACAGATTGAATAACTCGAAGGAGAATTTTTTTTTTAAACACACAAAAACTGGTCGATTTTTAATTTAAGGAGGACACCTTTTCAAAATGTCCACAACTTTCATACGTCATTCCCCTCCCCTCCGTCACTCTGACCATTGCAAGTTAAACAGGGAAGGCATTAAGTGTGATACATCATTGAAAGGGTAATTTTATGGAGAGTCCAGTAGCGTGATTGCCGGTTGCGTTACTTTTCATTTTAGCGCCCTCTAACGGGATACAAATCGGTTACTTATTATTATTTTAAAACACAGTCCAACTATTTCCACTCTCTCCTGAATAGAGTACACCATTTTATGTTTTACTCGTTAAAATTTGATTTCATTTTAATGACAGTATGTACTTGACAATTATGACAACTAATTGTCAAAACCATTACGTATTTATTTGCTAATAAAATTAGTTTTGAAATGATGTGGATGTGTCATACTTTGGAATAATTAACAGTTTTTATTCGGCTAGAGGGCGTTAAAATAAAAAATCACGCTGCTGAATTCTCGATATCATTTCCTTTTCAATGATGTATCACACTTAGTGCTTTCCCTATTTAAATTGTAATGGTTAAAATGATGGAGGGGAGGGGAATGACGTATGACAGTTGTGGACATGATGGAAAGGTGTCCCCTTTAAATTAAAAGTCGACCTGTTTTTGCGTTTTTTCAAAAGAAAATTCTCTAAAATGAAATCGAATCGAAAATGTTCTATATCATTTAGGATGAACAATTAGGATGCAGGGTTCTCGATACTATTTGGTATCGTCACCTGCCACGCAGATGCTGTTTTGTCAAGAAAAATCATCGCCTTAGGAACTCCGCAGGGGTCACTTTTAGGCCCAAGTTTTGATGTTAATGATGTTTCAATTAAAATTTGTATATGATAGTTAACCATCCTGTATGTCATCAATATATATGTACTACATATAGATTTAAGATAAAAATATTATATACAACTTCTTTGTTCCAGATGCCTGAGTCCGAGGTCGGCATATTTCTACGAATTTCCACCAAACGGTGAGTATTACCAATAAATTCCGCGAACGGCTGACAGAAATTCAGATACTGTAAAAAGAATTTAAAGCCATCGGGGAACAGTTTTACAACGTCATTTGCTTGCGCGGAATATTACCACCGTCCATTCCTCTCTTTCTATCAAACAGTAAACGCGGCATATACATGTTCCCGCACCGTAAGGAACTAACCTGGGAAAAAGAGTCATTTTTCGCGATGATATAATATTTCGGAATGATCTATAATTCTTGATAGTCCGCCGGAGAGCAGACTTTTCGATCATATACCGTCATTTGACGCGATCTTTTATTGGGTAGTCGTCCGAGTTATTCATCGTATCGATCGATACCTTCAGGGTGAAAGAGGTTGTTCTCTTTTTTTTATATACATACATATATATAACGTCCCCGTAAAAGCGCGATGTCTTAAATCAGTACGCGGAGTTATATTGTGGTTTATTATTGCCATTAGAGAGAAACGGTAATGCATAAAGTGTGTACGAGTTTTAGGAAGCAAAGCACACGGGTAAAACTCTGTAGGATTCTATATGTATAGCTTTGTAAACTTTGCAAATAAAGATGAAGTTATAACGTGGTGAGTTTGATAATAATTATAATCTACTACGCGAAAGTTAAAATTACAAACTGGTGAAATCTAGTTAAAGACAATTTTTAAAAGGAATTCTCACTAAAATAACTTCAGTGTGAATCACGAATTTCTTAAGAGCAAGGTGAGGCACTAGTTGACTTTATCGACCGGATATACATGTTCGCTTGTTATAGTAACGTAGAGTTTCAGTAGTCAGATCTATTAGTCGATTAAATGTTTCAGTATTTTTATTCGGAACGTATACAGTCGAGCCGTTTAGTGTTCTACTTCGGTAATTTATATCTAATCGATTAAGTAGGGATTGTTGATTCTTTCCTTTCAGCACATTTATTCGTGTATCTTTTCTGGATTAGGATAAAAGCAAAAATAAAGTCGTAAAATCCAATATTATTCTGATGATATTTTAATATGACTCCGTTGATGAAATCAATTCAGCTTAACGGGTGTGGCTCTTGTACACAATCACATATATTATATTGACATATTCCATGGATATTTAAAACATATATGTAAACATTTCTCGAACTAATTTAATGTCTGATGATATAATAGCTGTTGATTATTGCGATTCAATTTCCCGGCGATCGATTTGAATTAGTGAAATGTAATAATTAGCCCCGTAATGTTTACTAGAGTTCACTGTTTTTGATTGAGAATACACTACATACATGTATGTCCGTATAAATTTATTAAAATCTATATTTCGATGTTGTCATGTTGTGCCATCTGTAGGTATATAATGTGGTTGGAAGTGCTGTCTAGTCATTTCAGTTTAAATTATTTTAGAGTAAAATTTATGGTAGTTAATATTCAAAAATAAATACATTAACGAGTATGTAATACAACAGTTCTACTCGTATTATAGTCTCGAGCGAAGATATGCTTAATACTCTTGGCGATCACTATCCTTCGTATTCGACCGTGAAAAATTAGATTGCAAGCTTTAAAACGGCTAAATTTTCTATTGAAGATGATCGATTACCGATCAGGAGGGCCAGTTTCTATGTCCATCCCCGAATTTGAACGCGTCCATCAAGTAGTTCGACAAAAATGCACACTTCCTAAGCAGTATTGTTACTGTGGATGAAACTTGGGTACAGTGACCTTCAAAGGTATAGATAGAGGAATATCTTCTTCTATCTCTTACAATAACTTTACAATGTACAGAAACAAAAGTAGCAGAACTCATATTTGCTGATGATATGGCAGTCCTGGCGGAATCAGAAAAACGACTACAACACAACCTAAATACATTACAAAACGAACTAAATAAGATAAATATGAAAATAAACATAAATAAGACAAAAAGTATGATTATATCGAAAGGAAACAAAACACACGACATTAAAATAAACGGACAAAGCATAGAATAAGTAGAAAACCTTAAATATTTGGGAACGATCATAGAGAAAAATGGAAAAATAGAAAGTGTAATAAACGAAAGAATGAAAAAAGCAGGAAAAATATTTAACACAATGAAAACGACATTCCTAAGTAAAAGAGAAATTGACGAGAAAATAAAAGTCGAGGTAGTAAAGAAAATAGTCAGACCACAATAACATACAGTTTGGTTAGGAAATACAGCTTCGAAAAGAACTTTTCAACGAAGTTGAGCAACAAAAGAGAGTGGGAAGGAGAATCCTCCACCTACTCTCTAAAAGCAAACACCATCAAATGGTACACGGATGGGTCCAAAACTGAAAAAGGAACAGGTGTAGGGGTATTAGGGCCAGGAACCAAATACTCAGAGCCGATGGGAATATACCCCAGTGTCTTCCAGGCAGAGATTAATGCGATTGGAAGATGTGCTCAGGTGAATCTTGACAGGAACTATCGGAAGGAGAATATTGCAATCTTCTCCGACAGTCAGGCAGCCTTATTGGCGCTGAGTTCTAACACCATCAGCTCCAAGTTAGTTTGGGAATGCCGGGATAAACTAAACAACCTGGGCAAAGAAAACAAAGTTGCATTGTGCTGGGTACCAGGACACACTGGAATCAGTGGCAATGAGAAAGCTAATCTATTAGCAAAGGAGGCCGCCACAACATCGTTTGTGGGACCGGAACCATTCTGTGGAATAGGGATGAACACCTATAAGAAAGAACTTAAAGACAGGGAAGAGGACGTCAGAGCTTCCTTCTGGCACAATCTTCCTGGTCTGAGACATTCCAAGGTATTCCTTGGAAATTTCAACAAGCAGAGAGCAAAAACCATGCTAGAAGTAAACAGGAACAGATTACGCATTCTCACAGGTTTCCTTACAGGGCATTGTCACCTCGGGGAGCACATGAAGAGAATAGGCCTGAAACAGAATAGCGACTGCAGGTTCTGCGGGGCGGAAGATGAAAGTCCGGAACACCTGATATCCAACTGCACAGAAATTGAAGAAATTCGCGCCAACTATCTTGGCAAAGGCGTTATAGACGAGGAAGAAATACCCTCTCTGAAACCATCACATCTGTTACAGTTTATTAAAGCCCTCAGGCTGGATGGGGAGCTGTGACTGCGGGCAAAACCCAGCAGCTTACACCTCATGTAAGGGGGCACAATAGACCCACGGTCGCGGTGCAACATCACCCTTATATCTAAATCTAATCTAATCTAACATACAGTAGAGATGAGATTCCTCAGGAAGATTAAAAACAAAACAAGAAGAGACAAAATAAGAAATGAAACATTTAGACAACAACTACGAATAGAGCCTGTAAACGACAAAATAGGAGAAAACCAGCTAAGATGATTCGGACATGTTTGCCGAATGCCAGAGGGAAGACTTCCAAGAAGAGTATATGAAACAAAAACAACAGGTAAAATGACAAGAGGAAGACCTAGGAAAACATGGGAAGAGGGAGTAAGAGAAGAAGCCAAAACTAGAAAAGGAAAATAGGAAGAAACAAAAAACAGAAAACTCTGGAGAGAGAAATACATGAGAAGGAATGAATAACCTCAACTCAAACTGCCTTGCACCTCATGGTAGGAACATATTTTAAAATTATATTCATATATACAGGGTGTTTCATATCGCTAAGGCGAACCAAGCATACATTCTATTAAATGGGACACAGTATATATTATTTCAAATTTAGATTAAGCATATCTTCCTCAACCCTTCGATATAAGGTCTCATTGAGTTATACCGAGTATTTCAGAAGTTGTGGTCAATTTTGTCTGAAACCCATTACGTGTTCAACGTCCTGTGTATACCACACGAAACAGCTTGAAATTCTTTCTGTAATGCAATAACTTTTTTATATTGCGAAAACTGTGTACAGAGCGATTCAAAACACAAATGCATTATTTTCGCATCTTATTTAAATGGAACGCCCTGTAGTAGTAAAATTATACTATTTTTGTGCTTTCAATAAATGGGTGACGTCATCAAGTGTCAAAATGTAGTGACATTTGTCATTACACATACATAATTTTATGTTCGATTGCCCTATTATTATATATAATTATTATTAAGTTGAAGTTTATTCTTGGGTAACAGCAATGAAAGGTCAATTAATTGCGGTTCTTTATTTTTATTTCCAATATTTCGCATACATTGTATACTTCTTCAGGGCTTAAAATTCGAACACATAAGTGGAGAACAGTAAAAAAAAAAAAACAAAAATTCATTTTCCGTCTGTAATGTCAATTTGTAGAACATAGTAATTGTTTATTTCATTTTGGACAAATCTGTAGCACATTTCCTCCTTTAAAAGCACACCTAAGTTTTTCTTATTTCAAATACATTCAAGGTCTTTTACCATTCTGTGTTTAGTATTCGTTAAATGTTGTCAGTTTTATTAAAAAAACTTTTTATTTTGTAATTTTATCAATTTCATTTTTCAAAGATGACATAGTTCTATTTTAATGATTTTAATTGTGACTTTAACTTTTAAACTAAACTATAATGTACTGTGTACCTATATCTTTTCGATTCTAAAAATTTGACAATTTGATGAAAGATTAAAAATGATTTTTTTGTCTCTGTTCTCCACTTAAGTATGTAATGTATGCGAAGTATTGGCAATAAAAAATAAAGAACCTTGCTGTTACCCAAGAGAAAAACTTCAACTCGTTTTCCCAACGACAAAAGACTCCTTGTCTTGTTAATTATTATTATATAATAAATACTTAAAACGATTACTATCTGACAGATCGTAAGGTAATGATTAGCAGCTGGGTATGTTGACAGTATTTTGTTATTTGTACAAACGTCAACTGACTTATTAAAAATGTCAGCGTCTCAATGAATGTTGCTCTTCATAATATAATAATAATTTACATTTCAATAAAGGAGTCTAATATGCGGTAGTATATTTTTATTAATTTTTACTGAAGTGGACAACTCGAAAAATATTTTGTGATATAGAACAACTATTTCACTCACTTAACGCTACAGAAGATTGAATTCCTTAATTCTAATGTTCTAATTTATGCTATGTCTACGTACATGCGTTTATATAATGCGAGGTTATTGTAAGAGCAACGAAGTCGTGTCCGGATGCCTTTGAAGATCACTGTACATTTCTATGACCTAGAAACAAAGCAACAATCGATGGAATGGAGACACTCTGGTTCTCCAAAACCTAAGAAGTTTCGTATTCTAAAACTCTGCTGAAAAAGTTCTTGCTTCAGTTTTTTTTTTGGGCGTAGTCCCATGTAGTAAGTAACCATCATTGATTTTCTGGATAAGAGTGGAACAATAACTGGTCAATCTACGAGAAAAATTATGGAGACACCCTCCCCCTTACTCACCAGATTAGGCTCCGTTCAATTATTGTTTTATTATTATTTTCTTACAACGCAGAGGTGAGAGAAGCTGTGGAGTCCTGGTTTGCAGAGCAAGATAAAAATGTCTTTTTGAACGGTCTTAAGCCGAAAATTGTGTTTGTTTATACAAACAATAACGACAATAACAGCCAGGCCTGGACGATGTCTCCTTCCCATTTGGACTCAATTTTCTCTTGCTACTCAGCGATAGCATGAAAAATACATCACCAGGTTATAGCAGCCAATAATGTGGTTTGGAAATTTAACTAAAATTGGCTATATTGATGATATTGCCTCCTATATATCTTCAAATAATGTACCGAGGATCTCAAAAAGCTTGTACACTGGGGACTTGGTATGAAGATTAAGGGTTAATCATCCTTCTTGCAAAAAAGAATTCATTGTAGACAACATCTTTATCTGAACCAGAATCCATGGATTACATACTTGCGTTTGGTTCTTGACTTCAAAATGATGATCATATATCAATCACTTAGAAAAGATATATCTTTTCCTGGTACATATGCAACTTTCAAATCCTGAAGAAACTTATTTTCCTACCAATGTACGGCCCTGCTCATATGTATGTAAAAGTAAGGTTAAATAAAGCTCAGAAAATAATTTATAATATACTGCAAAATAGATATTATTCATTTGGGAACATTTTTCTTCAAGATGTGGTTTGGAAATTTAACTAAAATTGGCTATATTGATGATATTGCCTCCTATATATCTTCAAATAATGTACCGAGGATCTCAAAAAGCTTGTACACTGGGGACTTGGTATGAAGATTAAGGGTTAATCATCCTTCTTGCAAAAAAGAATTCATTGTAGACAACATCTTTATCTGAACCAGAATCCATGGATTACATACTTGAGTTTGGTTCTTGACTTCAAAATGATGATCATATATCAATCACTTAGAAAAGATATATCTTTTCCTGGTACATATGCAACTTTCAAATCCTGAAGAAACTTATTTTCCTACCAATGTACGGCCCTGCTCATATGTATGTAAAAGTAAGGTTAAATAAAGCTCAGAAAATAATTTATAATATTTTTAGTATTTTGTTACTTTCCCTTTAGCGCGTATTACTGCAGATATTCGTGGGAACATTTTTCTTCAAGACTGGCCACAAGTGTTCCATTTAGTTTCAAATCCGGTGATTGTGGTGGCTAGTCTAGAAGCGAAACTCAGTGGTTTTCGAACCGTGTCATAGAAGCCTTAAAAGTATGGCATGCAGCATTGTCCTGTTGGAACAAAAACGTCGGTCGAACTTCTTGAGTAAATAATTTATTAACATTTGCCGTTTCAATAACCTATTTTGGCGGTCTGTTGTTTTTCGTTTTCGGCCTGATTTTGGTCTATTTTTAAGAGATCCAGTCTCGAAAAAGCATTTCAAAGTTAGTTGAACTCCTTTGCGAGAACATCTCACAGCTTTTGCTATTGCCACCTGACTTTGTCTCTCATTATGCAATTGAATAATATACTGACGTTGCACTTTACTCGAATATTTTTTCTTATTTGGCATTTCAGTAATACACGTGAATACTAATACTTTAGAGAACAGTTTCGTATGCAGTTTGTTGCACTGATGATTCCAAACTGCTTTCAAAAACTTGATTTTCCCGAGACTGATGACGTTAATACTGTTATGAAAGAAGCAATTTTTATATCACAGAGATGGAATACGATGGTTCCAAAATAAGACAACAGTTTGTAAATAATTAAATTAGTTCCTTATTATACAAACCCCAATTTAAATAATTTTTATGTTTACTCTTAAATTTTAAAGATAAAGAAGTTGCATTCCATTGATACGTCTACCAAAGCATTACAACACAGCAACAAGAACAATAAATTCCCGAAAAGAATTAAATTGCTGAATAGATAAGAGTCTTCAGAGGTGGAATGCAATTTCGAATAAACAGTATAGAGTAGGAAGTTCTAGGGTAGTGGAAACGAAAGAGACAAACTCCGAAGACCGTGAGAGACTTTCCTGGCGTCCCATGTCGCCAATATTTTACGAATATTATCCCGGAGTTGTGCAGTTTCTAACCCGGAGAGAACATACTACCAGACGAGATGGCCTTCCATTCTACAACCGAACTCTCAACAAAACCCGGGTACTAGTTCTAGAAACCGTGCTTGAAACTCGGCTAAGTGTATTTTAAAAGTGCACGGTATATAAAAATCCATGTCTATATATGTATGTATGTAGTAGAGAAAGCACACGTCACTCTAAGTATATATACCAGAAGGAATATTAACATTTTCTTGACTTTTTCGCGTGTGGAATAGGAACGTAAACTGACTGTTTAGTTTCTATGTTTTTGTATACCTCTATCCACATCTGTATTTGCTGTTGGTGCTGTTAAAGCTCTCTGCTCCTCGTTTTTTTTCATTTCCGTCTATGTAACGACCGCTCTGTTCAGTTCGAATGCTCGCTTCGACTTTATTCGGTTGTTAAAAATGCCAGCTTTTCACTAGCGAACGGTTTCCGTTCTGCTATAGTTCGTACATGTACGCTTTTAAGTCGTAATAAACTTACGATACGTATCAATTTCTGCAACATACTTACATAAGATTTTATTTCCGAGAAATATTACTTCGAATAGTGGTTTACGGCAATTGGGAATATCGCGAAATAAGCATAAGCTTATTTTTGTTTATCAAAGGAGGAGGAATTCGCTTATAAATTGAAACTTCCTCCGTATCAAATCTAAAACTACCATCATCTTTCCAACAACTCCGGCCATAGTTTAAAAGTACTTATATCGCTTACGAAAATCCGAAATATTTGTAGATTAACTAAACAATGTGAGAGAAGACTTTGAGTTAAGTTTTAACTATATAAGTTTAGTTGCACTTTATCGAATATTCTACGGAAGCACGAAAGGCGTGTATACGAACACCACTACCAGCAAACTGGGTGCACTTCAATGAAAGTTTTAATGAATACACCACTAATGAATCTAATAAACAAGTACAAACTCGATAGTCTCCCGGAGATGCAGGATGTACAGCTACTTTGTAGATGGTTATAATAGCTCGATTCCCACTTAAATACCCACACCTCTTTAATGAACTAGAGATAAACTATGTTATCTAGAACACGTGGTTTCGGTTTATTGTAGATACGTGTATGAAGCAAAACATGTATTGTATGACCGTGTTTCCATATAATTAACTTATGCATGGATAATCATAAAATTACAGCTCATCCCTATAACTAGAACTACTTCACTTTTAAAGAAAACTACACGAGCTTGTTACGTTTTTAACTTTTAAATTTTCAAATATAATTCTTCTTTCAACCCTTTGCTACATTAGTGTTTACCAATTGCACTTGAAAAAATAGCTTTATTGGCATAAATGTTATGATTGGTATCAGGAAGTTACCTAATTACAAGGACTACTAGTCTTTATGCCAAGGTCTACTTTATTAGTATTATCTGACAACAAACACAAAGCTACGTGGGACTTAGTAAAACAGACAACAGGAAAAGTAAAAAAACAAAGTAATGTAAACTTAGAGGCAATACGTGAGAAATATAATTTAGATACAATGTTAGCTACAAGCAGACTATATAAACGATTTCTTCATCAAAATATTTGAGGAAACAACGAAATTTAATTGGCTCGTCATTTGACCCTTCATATGTAGCGAGGGCCAAAACGACATGATTTCTAACGCCAGCAAACTGGCAAGAAGTATATGATGTTATAATGTCTCTCAAAAATACAACATCTGTTGTGTACGACGATATACCCACAATTGTTCTAAAAAGAACAGTGCATTTCATAATTAAACCACTCCTACATTTGGTAAATATAATGCTAGAAACAGCTGTATTCCCAGAAAAATTAAAAACCACTATAATAAAACCGTTGTTTAAGAAGGGGGACCCAGGAAACCTTTCCAATTATAGACCGATTTCTTTATTGTCTGTTATTGCAAAAATATTGGAAAAGATTATTCAGACACGAATAGTTAGTTTCATGGATAAAAATAAACTGTTAAGTAATAGGCAAAGCGCTTACCAAAAAGAAAAATCCACTACCACTACTATATACCAGATATTAACAGATATCTATGAAGGTATAAATGAAGGAGAGGAAGTATTGGGTGTATTTGTCGACCTATCAAAGGCCTTCGATAGGGCAGACCACAGTACTTTGTTGCAAAAAATGGAAGAAATGGGTTTTCGAGGGAAAGCACAAACTCTTCTAACATCATACCTAGAAGGACGAAAACAATGTACGGTAGTTAAAGAAAATGGAAAAGCGACATCTTCGTCGTGGATTACCACGTCTAAAGGCATACCACAGGGTTCAATATTGGGTCCAACTCTGTTCCTAATTTACATGAACGACCTACCTACAACATATCAAAATAAAATAGCCCTTTTTGCCGATGATACATCCTTAATCATCAGGTCATCAAGGCTCGGTTCTCTGGCCAATGATGTGACACACACATTGACAACATTGGACACCTGGTTCCTACAAAACGACCTAAAACAGAATATCGATAAAACAAAAACCGTCTTGTTCACAAATAGAAGAACAAATGCAATCAGCTTACCTTATAAAAACCATACATTAGCATTGTCGGAGGAGATTGGTTTTCTGGGAATATTAGTGGACAGTCGATTAAATTGGAAGCCAAACATCCAGGACCTGACTAAGAAAATAAACAGTTTTAGTTACGCGCTCAAAATTGTGTCAGCAACAGTGAGTCCGGCGGCGGCGATATCGGCTTACCATGCCTATGTTCAATCCCGCTTATCTTATGGACTTATCTTTTGGGGAAACAGTTCCGACATTCAGTCCGTGTTTCTTTCACAGAAAAGATGTATCCGCAGTATATTTGGTCTAAAACCGCGAGACTCTTGCAGACCTATTTTCACTGAACAACGTATCCTTATCGTTTTTGGACTTTCCTTTCTGGAATGTGCAACATTTGTTAAGTGCCACTATAAACAGTACTTCGAAAAATATGAACTCACACACGCGTACACAACTAGAGGAACTTTGAAGGCGTGCTTGAATCCTCCTCAAACCAAACGGGCGAAATTGCAGAAAAGTGTTGAATATCAACTTATTAAAATATACAATCACCTTTCGGATAAACTTAAAGGACTACCTTCCAACAAATTTAATCCACAGTTGTCATTAAGAAAACCTGAATCTACAAATTTTAGCAGATCGACATCATTTAATACTCACAATATTAAAATTATTTTTTGAACATTTACGTAATGTTTTTCAACGTGAAAATTTTGGACCTGAATCTATCTACAATGTAAATAAAACTGGGGTTACGACTACCCACAGGCCACAAAAATTGTTGCTAGAAAAGGACAAAAGCAAGTAACAAGCTGCTGTGGCATCAATGCACTAGGAAACAGCGTCCTCCCCTCCCTTTTTTTTTGGTTTTTTCCGAGAGTTCGTGTTCAGGAACATATGACGCAAAATGCTCCTCCAGGTTCAGTGGCTGTGACACATGAGAGTGGATGGATGACAGCACCCAATTTTGAAAAGTACATCCTGCATTTTTTTAAATATGTTAGATGTAGTTCTGATAAAAAATGTTTATTGATTATTGATAAAAACAATGGGATTGTAGTCCTGACACTGTCACCACACACCAGTCACGGTTTACAGCTGCTAGATGTGTATACGGCCCTTTTAAACGTTATTATAACGAGGAAGCAGACTCTTTCATGATTAATAACCCTGGACAAACTATCAGTCTGAAAAATATTCCAGAACTTGTGGGTCGTGCATATAGACGAGTATTTGTACCTAAAAACATATTAGTGGCTTTGCAACGACAGGAATTACGAGGGAGCGTTTTTATATTCGCGGAATGGGGGATAAGGGGTGGATATAAAAAAACCAAATTATTTTTCTTTTTCCATATATTCACCTGCAAGACGGATACATTTTTCACATCTTTCAATTAATTTATTTATACCCTCATAAAAAAATAATTTCTCTTTATCTGCAAAATACGCCGAAACTGCCTCCTTGACTTCATCATCGGCAGTAAATTTTTTACCCCGCAGCTCTTTTTTCATTTTCGGAAACAGGTAATAATCACTCGGGGCCAGGTCTGGGCTGTAGGGTGGGTGATTCACAATTTCGAAGCCCACCTTATGCAGGGCAGCTAACGCTACGCGGCTCTTTTGGACGGGCGCGCTCAAATGCAAAAAGCACACCTTTCGTCAATTTTTCTCGTCTTATCTCTTTAATGGCTTCTTTTAGTCGCTCTAATATTGAAGCGTAATATTCTCCGGTTATAGAAACACCTTTATCTTTATAATCAATCAACAATATTCCTTCCGAGTCCCAAAATACCGTTGACATGAGTTTCCCAGCTGATTGTGACACTTTAAATTTCTTGGGAGGTGTTGTGCCCTTTTTATGCCACTGCATGGAGTCCTGTTTGGACTCAGGTTCATAATGATGAACCCAAGTTTCGTCTCCAGTAACAATTCGACTCAATACACCATCCTTGTCTTCATTACAGAGGTCCAAAAACGCACGCGAACACTCTACGCGCTGTTGTTTTTGCGGTGGCGTGAGCATTCTCGGCACCCATCTTGCGCTGACCTTAGACATGCCGAGATGATCGTGTAGGATTTTAAAAATTGTTGTATCGGATACTCCAACTATTTCTGCGAGTTGTTTCTTCTTTAGTCGAGCATCTTCGAGTACAATTTTTTCAACTTTTTGGATAAGTGCTGGCGTGGTCACCTCAATGCTCCTGCCCGGCCTCGGGTCGTCTTCAAGGGATTCCCTTCCTTGTTTAAATAAAATACGCCACTTGTACACCATGGTTTTTCCTGGACAAGAGTCGCCGTAAACCAATGACATCTCATTCATTATGGTCGCGACTGATTTTGCTTGTCTGGTAAGGAAGTTTATAACGGCACGATATTCGATTTTTTCCATAGTTCACTTTTCGCTCCTGATTATGTTACTTGGTTGACGATAGCTCAAAGACTAACTGTCTAATAACAATGAAACTTCGTATTTATACTAATTATGAGTCGCTGCACATGCCACGCCTCCAATGCGCCTAATTACCCCCCTACAACCCGCTCATTCCGCGAATATAAAAACGCTCCCTCGTATTCCATATAATCCATATGTTTTTGGTGATGATGACTTTGCAGGTGCTGAAGTTACTAATCGTCCACAAGAAATAGAGGAAGCACCGTCAACAAGCCACCAAACCGAAGATGTTGAAAATTCAGAATTAGTTGAACCCACCATTCCAACAAACTTTAGAGGCTCCACAAGAAGTACGACCCTATCCCAAAGCAGCACCTCGGAAACAAAAAGCAGGAAGAAAACCTGGCAAGACCAGAATTGTGACAGATACACCTGAAAACTTAGCATTAGAGGAGGAATATAAAAAAGGTACCAAAAAAATCCAACAAGAAGCTTGACAAAATAAAACATAAACTGGAACCCACTATAGATGCTACGGCACAGATTTGAAATTAAGATCACAACCAAGTCAAGCTCCAAGAAACACCATATGCACGAATCATGATGCAAGTGATGAAGAAAATGACTACAATGATGAAAATATAGAAACTGACGAAGACTGTAATTTATTGTATTATTGGTCCAGAGCATGTGCCAAAACTGGAAAAAATGGTGCCATACTGAATGTGCATAGGTATCGAAAACTAAAAAGATGTTCCAGTGTGAACTATGTATGCCATAAATTATTATAAATACATCTTTATTACACTTAGTTATATGTATGAATCCTCCCTCTCACTTGTCTCAAGCCACCCATAGGCAAGGAGGCTTGACACATATTGGATGTAAATTATGTAAAAAAAATCGAATACTTTTCGAGCTATAAAAAAATAACGTTATGATAGAACCAAACTGGGCTTTCCCTCCTGCCAAAAATCAGGATAATAAGTGTGAACATCGACGTAAAATAAAATATTTTGTAAAACTCGTATCAACCCTCCCCAGTCTCCCTACTGTGAAAAAAACACGCAAGCGCATTGCGAAAGACTTCAAGGCTGACAAAGACACGAGAAAAGGTTCAGATTGAAGAATTAGTTCTGGTGAAATTGTTTGTTGATTGATGTCAAATTTATAGATAACGAACCAGTGCTTTTTTGCGTAATTATCATAATGTTGGAGAGAGTGATTTCGCGAAAACGAGAAGATGAATCGATAAAAATTTTTTAGTTATTTACAACTGGTAGAAGACAACAACAAACATAACAAGACCTAGTCCATCTTGTTATAAGATTGACAATAAATTGAAAAAATGCTATCATAGAATTAGTGAATGGTGAATGCATTTATAATTTTAAAGTTGTCCTCATCACAAAGAATGGGGCTTAATAAGTCTTAAACCATAACTCCACAGTTCAAATTTTATTTGCCCGTGGTGTCGTATCTGTGCATAGGAGCAAAATTCGGTGCACATGTTGCAACACAAGAAGTAAACCGGATCGAATAAGGTGGCATTGCATTTCATGTAAAGCTGGTCTTTATCTCATTAACATTTCAAACTATTTTGCTGAATTTTCATGGTGGAATCACAAGTTTTTCAAAAAACTCCCCAAGTTCCCAAAAGTTTTAATTTAGATGTAGAGAAGCAAATTTGTTCTTCTGTAATTCCCTAAAGTTAAAACTTTGTTGGCCCACCTCTTAACTAACCTTTGTTTTCTTTCATTCGTATCCATTTCTAGTATACAATTTTCCAAATTCATTGCTCGTTTATTTTGTCTACCTGCAGATGTCGCTAATGACACCACAAAGATGAGAAATGTCATCGATTTCATAGGCAGCTTGAAACTTGCACGTGTGTGAAGCTAACCCTACTTAAGTTTGAGTGTGTTTTTTGTAATCCTCGTATTATACAAAAAATTTATCTTTAAAGTAGTTTATGCATTTATTGATACTGGGTAAGCAATTTTAAACCAAGGAGGTTGGCAGAACAAAGTGGAAAACGATTCAACGATAGTCCTAACACCTTGCTATCAAATAATTAAACACAAGGTACCTTCAAGGATCGGGCTAGCTGGATAAGATCGTTGAGTAGTTGGAACAAAATCTAGAAGCTCTTTTGCTCATCTTAAGTGATTATTGATCACGCTGTATGCTGTGCTCAACAGTCGTTCGGTGGAAGAGTTAACCAATCTAAGAAGAAATTCTCGAACAAACCGATTCCTGAACGTACTCATAGCGATGATACAACGTTTTAAACTTTCGATCAAATAATTGTCCCAAAACAGGAGTTTTAGGTGCAACCAACCTCCTCCAGTTGAAAGACCGCAAAAGCAATTCCACTAACGCAATAAAACTTGCACGGTTAAATCGAGAAATAGCAAAATTTCCTCGGGAAATGCAGAAGTTTCTAACTAAAGCTATAGAAACAGAACGACGTTGATGTTATAGAAGACAGAAGACCAAGAAAAGCGTTCTCAACGATCATCTCAAAAAGAAATCTGGAAAGTGGATCTTACACCATATTTTGAATGACAAACGGAATAAATTGACAAATGTGGATAAACGGTGAAGTAACTTCACTTCTGAAGAAGATCACGACAAGATGATCGAAACGTTAAGTACCACAACCTTTCTACACGGCAGAGAACCCGAGAACCGAAGAGCAGCCATCAACAGCGGCCGTGAAAGCCTGAAGACTACACTGTAATTATCATTCATCACTAGTAGCCACTTCCCTATCGTCTTCTATTGATGTCTTCAAACTTGTACGTTCTTCTAAATTCCGAATCGTCGCTAATTCTGGATTCCTTTTTTCTGAAATCATGTTTACCTTCCATAGTTTCAGCTTCCGCATCTTTCATTCTCAAATTTTCCAGATCACTATTTTTATCTCCAGCTCCTCCTTTTGTCTTCGCAGCATAACTTTCTTTATTTTTATTTAATGTAAATCAAAGAAGGCGTAAAAGATGGAATCTACATTAAATCGGAGTAAATTGAGATTCAGATTTTATATCAATATATGTAGGTATAGTATAATGATTATCAATTGAAATTCTATCGTCTCTAAAGAGCAAATATCATCCTGCTTAAAATAAATCGCCCTAACCTATATGTTCTAATGTCCTGATTTTGCGGAGCTGGTGTAACGATAACGCGGTTTCATAAACAAAACCGCGGAGCGCAGAGGATGTTTGCATGCAGATGGTAGATTCAATCTGGAAGGATATTGGCTGAACTCTGCCCTCTCTTGCATTTCAATTGGGTAGGTTAGTGCCGGCGCCAACATTTCTAGCACTACCACTACTTATCAAACTCTCCTATAGTTTCGAAACGATCCGAACTTTGAACGTTGCATAGTAATGGATTGAAGGATATTGTTAATTAAACAATATATTGTGTAAGTTGTCCTGGCAAGTTTAACTTGAACGCAAAATTGTTTCGTGAAATAGGTGACGATGAATACGGCAACTAACTTGTAAGTAAATCGAGAATGAAAGCTAAACTATTACATGAACACTCATCAAACTTATTAAATTTAAAATCCCCAGTTTTGTTTTTGAAAAAAAAATGTAGTGCTGACAATTTTGTTCGATAAAATAGAAGGAAAAACCTTTTATTTATTCATATTTGTTTTCCAGTACACGCAAACAAACAGAGGCAAAAAAAAAACGAAATACTGCTTCAAATGAAATCACGAATTCCCCATGCATGGGCAGAAAAAAGTTTGATGTCTCTTGGGGCGGCTCGCAGTACAGTGATATATCGTTTTATTTACCTTTTTTTCTACGAAGTCACCTCGATATGAATAAAAATTTGCGTTAAAGCTGTATTCGCATGCGAAAAAAATTGGAACGACATATTGAAAAATCGTTTGATGTAGTTCTTTATGATTTGCTTTCTATTTCCTGTCTGTGTATAACGTGCAACTGTACAAACGTGAGGGATTTCGATATCCGTACGAATTTTCGGATTTTTTCGCACGGAATGACTTCATAAAAATTGTTCAAAGGAAGTTAAATAAGCTCAATTTTGTATCATCTAAACATTAATAAAAAATTCTTAAAGGCTGATATCTCCAAATTACACAGGTCTGCGATTAAAAAACTGCATAGGATTTTCCTATAGATTTTGAACTCCCAAAAAACAGGAAAAATAATCAAAAAATTCTCATCACATAGGTTTTTATGTGTTTTGCAGTATTTATGTTCATTAGTAACTAAACCTAACCTTGACTCAGGTATAAGTCCAGTGCCACATAGATCTGGAATACCTATCCCACAACCACCTTCCAGTTTGGATGAATACCCGAATGAGTTGAAGGACGAAGTTACATTACCTCCTCAGGATGAATCAAGTTCAGATTTTTTTTTAGACGAAGATGAAAGGCAACTATTTTCTCAAAGTCATCTCAATGATCTAGTAAGAGATTTAGATCTTTTAAAAGATGCAGCCGAACTGTTAGATTCCAGATTAAAAAATAAAAACCTTTTACCATCTGGCACCGCATTTTCATGGTACAGATATCAGAAAAAGAATTTCCCCAGTTGTTCACAAAAGAAGGAAATTTAGTTTTTTACAATGATGTGGAAGGCCTCATGCATTGCTTTGATATACAGTATGACTCATATCTGAATGTCACCTATTCATTGCTTCATCCAAAACTAGTCTTAAAATAGTATTATTGCACAATGGAAATAAATTTGCCTCACTTCCGATGGGACATTCTATGCATATGGAAGAGAACTATAACGATTTGGCAATTATCCTGGAAACAATAAAATATCAGGACCATCAACGCATGGTTTGTGGGGACTTCAAAATACTCATGCTTCTTATGCCTGTGGGATAGTAGAGCATAGCTCTGGACTAAAAATTATTGGCCACCCCGAGAAATTTTAAAACCTGGGTTTTGTTGCCTCCTCTCCATATCAAATTGAGGTTGATGAAACAATTTGTAAAATCGCTGCAAAAGGATGGAGACTGTTTCAAATATTTATGTACAAAATTCCCGAAGTTGTCAGAAGCAAAGTTGAAAGAGGGAGTTTCCACTGTCCTCGACATAAGAAAACTTTTAACCGACACCCTCTTTGTGGAAAGTATCAATGAGAAGGAAAACGAAGCTTGGGTATCGTTCAAGGATGTAGTGCGAAAGAGTTTCGGAAATACTAACTGACTACAGAACCATTGTTCAACGGATGCTAGCAGCATACGAAGCTCAAAGCTGCAAAATGAGTTTGAAGGTCCATTTTTTACACTCCCACATAGACTATTTTCCTGAAAACCTGGGAGCTTACAGTGAAGAACAGGGGGAGCGGTTTCACCAGGATGTCCGTGAGAGAGACGGTACCAAGGAAGTTGGGATGTCACAAACTAAAGATGGAAATCGGAAAAGAATTCGGCGAAGTATGAAGGAAAAGAAGAAAAGGTTTTATAAAAAAAACATGAATAAGTATAGTATTGTTACTATATGTCTCAAAATAATGTTTCGTTGGCTGTAAAAAATATTATATTTGATAATTTTGAATAAACGAGTGCTTTTACCAATTTTTTGTGTTTGAGTTTGAAAAAAGAACCTTATGTGATACAGAGAAAAATGGACATCAGTTCTGAAATCAGCGCATTCTAAAACATATAATTCAGTAAAAATATCTGATGCAGCTGATAAAAAAAAATTTTTTTGCAGACCTATTGTGTTATTGTGCAGTTGCACAAAAAAAGAACTGCGGTGTGAAGAAGACGGTTTTAAGGCACAAGAAGAATAGCTTTTTCTTCTTTGTCCTCTTGAATAGTCAAAAATGTCGCCTCTTTCTTTGAAACCGTAGTTAACAACTGTTTTTTCTAGATCGTTTATTTCAAATCCCTCAAGTAAACTTTATCTCGCCATTTTTTCTTCGTATTCTTTCCTAGAAGAACCATTACTTCCAAACACCACCATTGAACTCCTGGTCTCTAATTTCTTTTCGTTCGATGATTCGATTTTCGAAAACGATGCCCAAAAGTTCAATTGTGACGTTGATTGTGTGGCAAGTAACGCCAACCAAACGTCGTCCATGTCATCCTCATCAATTAGTGGAAAAAATTAGTGGAAAAAATTCGTCAATGATGCCAAAATCCGCACCAAACAGTGACTCGTTTCGGGTGCACAGGCTTCTCAATGATGACGTTTGGATTTTCTGAGCAATGGGCTTCATCTGAAAAGCTTATGATTGATCTTCGGCCAAGCAATCTCCAGGCCATTGAGCGAATCGAAAACGCATCAGATGATCATGAGGCTTCAGTTCTTGGACTAGTCGAACTTTGTAAGCCTTCATACCCAAGTCTTTATACAAATTTTTCCTCAGAGGAATGCAAGAAAAGTTCAATTCCTAAGAACGATGATGAATTGATGTTGATAGGTTTTCACTCACATTCTGAGCAACAGAAACAACGTCTTCAATCCAATAAGGATCCAGTTTCATAAACTCGCTTCACGAATTCATCCACAAATTGAGTTGAAGGCCTATCATTAAAGATTTGCTTTATAGTTAGCTGGGTTCATACATTATTGAAGCTGTACCGTTTAAAATCGATGGAAAAAAATATAAAAACGTAAAATTTAAAGCACATCGCGAGACGCAATTTAAAATGATTAAATTCGTGAATATCACGTTAAATGTGCAAATAACATTCAGACATAATCAAGTACACACACTTATACATTAAAGATTATTCACGTCTGCGCTCCAATAATAATAAACGTGCAGACATTAAATCATACTGGAAAATGGAATGTTTATTAATCGCATTAGAGAAACCGCCGTTGGCTTGAAAGCTGCTGCCGTCTCCTTTATATGTGTGCAAGTTCTTTCTGAATTCCACCAACTTCCGTTCTCGAGGCGTCGCTGTCGAGATCGTTGTACCCTCCCATGGCGAAAATAATAATTGCGTATATTTTCTGCTATCGTTGGTATCCGTATGTTTCTACTTTTTTTTCTTCTTCTTTTCTCTCCACCACAGTTTATCTCGAATCGATATCTTCTGGCCTCACGTTTGTCACAGTTATCTATCTCTCATCTTTTTCATTCTCCATATGTATCTCGCGTTTTACAGTTAGACGTTGCAGTTTTCTCGATTCAGATAATTTCGCGATCATTCCTCTAACTCAGTGCCGCAGATCGTTTAGATTGCATTTGATTTATTGATTACTTTCGAATGTAGCGTTTGAAATCGGAGCAGGTTTGTTTACGAGATATGAAATGCGTTATTGCTTTACAAGCTTAAGTAAATACTGCATCGATATATTTATAACACAAAGCAGCCTACACTTAAATCATCCTTTTTTTTGTTAATTTACCCAACCTCCTCGTTTCAAATTTCAAAAGGATGACCTTAATTAATCGCCAGTACTAACGCAACTTTAAAAATTAAAACTTTCCAAAAGTTCGCATTAATTACGACTACCGAAAGGTAATTTATCACATTATCAAGAAGAATTCGATTTTCCCCTATTTCCATCCGGTCGCCAAAGGTACTGTAGTACTTCGCTCTTTAAACTGCTTCTCTGTCCTTCCTTCTTTTTTTTTAAAATTATAACCAATTATCAAACTTACTTAAGGACTGACTGAAAGTTTTAATGAAGATCTACAAGCCTGGAGCTATATACAGGGTATTTGGTTGATATTGATTGATTGATGCTCGATTGAAAATTTTGTTTTAATCTTATAGTTGGTATTTATTTCTTTCAGATCAAAATTATACTAATACCGGTAAAAAGAAAACTACATTTTCGAGGTTCCTTAGAGGGCTGAAAACGTCACATCGAAAGGAGAAGCACGGATCAAGTTCTCCGAGGCACGGAAGGGCATCAGCTGCTACGAGAGGTGTCCCACAAAGGGTAAGATTATCTTAAATGCTGTTTTATCCGGATAATATAGTAATAATAAATTGTAAGGAAGAAGATGGCGTCAACAATTAGATTTGCGTTCAACTTGTTGGTAAACCTTTGTCTTCTAACTCTTTTAAAATTAGACTCCTCTTATTTTATCCTCCATATCAGCAAAATCACTTTTTCCATCACTGGAGCAAAATTATCGTCTAATCGTCTATAACCTGGTGGTAATTGGAGCCTCATCAGCAAAGATTAAGGTGTCAACCACGATCAGTAGAATTCCTCTCTCAAACAAAACAATACAAAGAAGGATTGAGAGCCTGATCATTTTTGGAAAATTTGCTCCAGTACATCTAAAAAATTGTTAAATTTAATTTAGACATCGCTTTTAAAAGTACAGCTTTTAGAAATATCGCAGGAGACATTATCGGCAACCTCGGTTAATCACGTTTTATTCGTAAAATTTAAGAAGAGTTGTTGGCGCGAAATGAACTTAAGGCAGTACGTTCTACTTTGGACTACTTTTGGAGGTTTTGCAGAAAAAAAGACGTTTGGCTGTTTCAAAACGTTTTATATTGGCATTTCCTTTAAGGAGTCTTCTTTTAGAATGGTTTTGGGAGTCACGGAGAAATGGGTTACGATTGTTTTATGAGAGGTAATGCGACCTAATACGGGCCTATCATCTTCAGACAAAGTTTTGGAGAGTTCTGAATGAAGAGAAAGAAGTTTCCTGGATGCAAGACCTAGTACACGACGAGGATATTTGATTCGTTCGCGGATGAGTGCTAGGCTGGCTCGTCTTAAGATAATCTGAAGTATTGAAGTGCCAATGAGGTGAGAAATTTTGGGACAACTCGTTTGCGGAAAATTTCCTTCCCATGGAGGTGTATCATAGCAAAGTGACCCTAGTTTGGGTATTGGCACATGAAGGTGTTACAGGAAATTAGAAGAAACAGATGCCCT
Organism: Holotrichia oblita; assembly: GCA_023690525.1. Lineage (NCBI taxonomy): Eukaryota > Metazoa > Arthropoda > Insecta > Coleoptera > Scarabaeidae > Holotrichia > Holotrichia oblita. The sequence continues at coordinate 14,238,485 of CM043020.1, read as the reverse complement.
GCCCAAAGTAGAAGCGTTCAGACCACTCATTGTACTTATACCATCATGTGGAACCACGAAAAGGAAAATAACCGAAACCATGGAGAAATGGTCAGCGGATAAATCCCTCGAATGGCGGAAAAGCTCCCCAGGACGAAGGCAGGCTAAAGAATTCATCAAAGAATACATGCCTAAATACACTGATGACCTTCTAAGCAAAGGCAGGAGAATGGTCACGTTGGTAGTAGGTCTACTAACAGGACAGCAAGCTTGAGCTGGCGTAAAACGCTATGAGCAGAATCTGTCAGACAGAAGAAGAGACTTCGCAGCACATCAGATATGGCGAACTACATGAAGACAAACCCGGCAAGGCTAGAAAGCCTCATGAAGAAGGCAAATCTAGACCAGGTGGTCTAGATAACAGGGAGCTACAATAGGTCGCAGTGGCAAGAGGCTACTTAACCATCCCGTGAATTATCTAATGTAATCTAATCTAGTATACAGGGTGGCCATTCGAAAACGAAACGGGATTGATTTTGGGCATTTAATGTCATATAAAAATAAAATGCTCAGACGCGTCAACTTTGTTTTTGAGAGGGACATTTATTAGGTGTACAAGCAAACCCTCATCTGCAATCCCTTGGGCTGGGTGGAGCTGACCCCAAAAATATTAAATGGAAAGGGGGGTTGAGTTGTACCTCGATTGAAAGATCTTTCGATTCTCTTTACAAGGATGCCTAGTTTATAACATTACATTTCATTATGATGCTCAAAAATTAACTTTTATTTCTGTTATTAGGAGAAGCGATTTACAGTATCAAAGAGATAAAAACTGACGATAAATAGTGGTGGTTGCAATTCTTAATTATTACGAGGTTTATAATGTTATTTTTTCCGTATTTTGTATTTCATTCGTGCATAAAAATGGTTTACTCTATAACCGAAAGAGTGGAGCTGATTTCAATATTCTTCGCAAATCATGAATCGGCATTCAAAACAGCTGACATTTTTAATCAGCGGCATCCTGACAAACATGTCAATCGAAAGTATGTTCTGGAATTGGTACATAAATTTAAAGAAACTGGATCGGTAGCTAACAAAAAGCGAGATATTGCAAATCCAGTAGTCAATGAAGCAGTGGAAGTAGCTGTTCGAGGTCATGTCATTCAAGATGACTGAGTACGAGAAAACTGGCTGCTGTCTCATGGGTTAATCTAACTAGCATACAAAGAATTTTGAAGAAACACAAATTCCATCCCTACAAAAAAAAACGATTAGTCCAAGAGCGTAACAAAGATGATTTTGATAGATAGATTTTGCAAGACACTAAGCGTTAGTAGATGTTATTTAATATCTGTTCTTTCTTCATCAATGGCACTGTAAACCGTCATTGGGTGGATACAAATCCTAAAATTTTTCATGAGACGTACACGCAGCATCCAGAAAAGTTGAACATTTGGGCTGGCATCTTCGGTGACCGTTTTTTCTACCTGGTACATTAACTGGAGAAATGTACTTAAAACTATTAGAAACTACAATCAATCCTGCCTTAACTGAAATAGTGGAAAACGATGAACGCTATTTGGAAAATCGTCCTGTACGGGACTATTTAAACCAAGAATTTCCGGAAAGGTGGATTGGTAGGCAAGGTTCTATTGAGTGGCCGCCAGATGTGTCACTATTAGACTTTTTTGTGTGCATATTTAAAAACTAAGATTTACACCACTCCACCAACTTCTTTACAAGATTTACGGGAACGAATGTCATCTCATAACACCAGATATGCTTCAAAATGTGAGAAACCGTTTTGAAGACAACCTGTACCACTGCATGGAAGTTGGTGGACAGCACTTTCAACATCTACTTGACTAATACAGGGTGCGGCAAAACAAACAGTGCAGTTGCGATGGGCGACTACATCGGCTGTGGTGGGGATGGGAACCTGGGAGGGGATTGATTGTCTGCGGTCATTCACCCCGTTTTGGGTCGTAACAATGGTTTGGAGCGGAGAGCATCGCAGCTTCGCCGTTCGCACGTTTTTTGAAAGCCGTCGCTCTTTCATCGTCACTCAGCGGACCTTCCGACGGCACTTTAACATTCCACGTCGTGATCCCGTTCCGCACCGCAACGTTATCGAGAGTTGGGTTCGTGCGTTGGAAGAAACAGTGAGAACTTCCGAAAATGTTGCTCTAGTGAGAACAGCTATTGAACAATCACCATCACGCTCTGCCCAGAAACATGCAACTGCATTAAACATGTCCGACCGCTTTGTAAGGAGGACTTTGCATAAAGATTTATTCTTCCAGCCCTATAAGATTATGCTGGTTCGGTAGTTGAAGCCTCCAGATTTTCAAAACCGTGTTGATGGCGCCCAAGAAATGTTAAACCGTATCCCACCAAGGTCAAAGCTCTTCAGTAGTGATGAAGCCCACAGAATTTCCGTTATTGGTCGGACAATAACCCACGACAAGTTCACGAGAGACCTCTCCACTCCCCAAAAGTCACTGTATGGTGTGCCATTTCCAAATTTGGGGTTATTGGACCGTACTTTTTTGCAGAGGATGGGCGTACAACAACCGTCACCGCTCCGCGTTATGTTTCGATGCTCGAAAATTTTTTTGAGCCAGAATTGGCACGGTTGGCTGAAGAACAAGACCTTGGGGATATTTGATTCCAACAAGACACGACTACGACCCACACAGCGCAGATTTCAATGACAAAACAGCGGCAGATGTTCCCTGCGCGCCTCGTCTCTCTGAGGGCAACCTGGGGTGGTCGGCGAGATCACCGAATTTCAGTATTTGCGATTTTTTCCTGTGGGGCTACCTCAAGGAAAAGATTTTTAAGCAACGTCCTCACAATTTGGAAGAACTGAGGATCCATATTACAGAGGAAATCGCCGCCATTCCGATCTATATGTGCCAGAACGCAGTTGAAAACTTCAGAAATCGCCTACATCAGTGCATCGCTTCTGGAGGACATCATCTTGCTGATGTGATCTTTAAAACTTAAGTGAAAAAATGTAGTAAATGTGTAGTACTGACTCAAGCAGAATAAACCACCGTTTCGTAAGTTGTGTCAATTTTTGTTAATAACTCTTCAAATCTGCACTGTTTGTTTTGCCGCACCCTGTATATGTAAGCTTGTTACCTCCTAATAACAGAAATAGAAGTTAATTTTTGAGCATCATAATGAAATGTAATGCCATAAACTAGACATCATTGTAAAGAGAATCGAAAGATCTTTCAATCGTGGTACAACTCAACCCCCCTTTCCATTTAAGACTTTTGGGGTCAGTTTCACCCTGCCCAAGGGAATGCAGATGAGGGTTTGCTTGGCCCCCTCAAAAACAAAGTTGACCTGTCTGAGCATTTTATTTTTATATGACATTAAATGCCCAAAATCAATACCGTTTCGTTTTCGAATGGCCAGCCTGTACAATACAAAAATAAAACAAAAGCAAAATTCAACTTGATTACATACTGTGGTGGTACACTACTGAAGTAGTCTAGGGGAAAATCTAAGAGAGAAATAATAATATTAAGGAGGAAATAAATTAAATGACAAAATATATATGATAAAATAGTATACATGATAAATAATGGAAACGAGAGAAGCAGGGAATAGAAAATAGAATTCAAGGGGAGTATAGAACATACTACAAATACTGGGTAGAGACGATGTGCCTTACAACAAAAGAATTAGAAGGAAAGTATGTGATAGTAAATGAAGAGGAGTATAGAAACCTAATGAATGAAGAAATAATGAAGGGAGAGAATCTAATTACAATAATTCAAATTGAAGCATGTGTTGTAAACTATCTTAAGTAGTAAGTAAATTCAAGTCTATTCCCTGCATTTATTCAAATCCACAATAATATTGCAATTGCAAACCCACCTAACTCTTCAATTGGTCTTTGTGCAAAGAAAAATCGACGAATAAAAGAAAGCCGTGTTTGTATGCAAGTTCATACAGCGTGTACTGTAATATCACGATAGTATATTTACTCTATCATTTTCAACGAAATACACTGTCAGACTAGTACTTATTCCTTTTTGGTACAAAAATCCTTTAATATGAAACGTATTGTTAATTATACCTGAACCAACACAACGCCCAAAGATACGGTAAGATTAGTTCTGCGTATCTTTCACAATTTTATAAAGCTCCATATAAAACTGGATCTACTTCACGAAGACACATAGAAAACGTAGTGCTTTAATTATGCAATATTCATCCGACGGAGGCTAATGTCGGGGGCATGCATTATATCCCTGTATAATGTCGTATTTCAAGTTCCAACGGCGATTTTGTTACACAACTACACAGGAAGATCAGTTTCTTTTTTTTCGCTTTATTATTCGCTTATTATACGCAGACATACTTTTCTGTGCATGGTGAATACCAACAAAAACATTCAGAAGTAGTCGGTTCGGTTTTGGATTTTCATCGCATTCGAAAAAACGGTGAAAACAAAACCGCAGACGGGAACGGTCTGGTGCTCTAATAAATGGCATTCTTGATTAAAACGCTTTAATATATGCGCAGTTCCGTCGCAAAGCAGCGCACCTGGAAAATTTTTCGTTACACGACATCGAAACCGCTCATACCACATTATACAAAACAACATTCGCGAATTTAATTTCACCGGTGCACTTGCACAATGTTTCTACGGGATATTTTGCTATGACAGCTGACTAGTTGTGCTTCGCAAATGAGGAATAAATTCGAAGTAGAAAACTTATACGTTTAGTGTAACAAAGTTTTGCGAACTTGCCGAAAAAAAAATTCCTATTTTGAGTTAGTAAGGAAGATATACAAAATAAATAAAACAGCAACACTGGAAATTTAATAGATACCATTGAGGGTGCAAACATATATTACGGCAAACATTAATATCCGATAATGGAATCCTAATTATAATGTATCTCTACAGGAGTATGTGTTTGTCCGTGATGATATTAAATTAGGTTAATATTTTGCCGAGATATCTACGTATGCAAATATGTAACGCAAAACATATAATATCCATATTTATTCTATATTAATATTTAATGTTGCTTGAAGCGTGGCGTTAATTACTTAATATTTGGTTTGCCCAATATACATTTACATATTTGGGAGCAAAAGGTCCGCAGTGATTAATCTTGTCGCTACACTTTCATTAAGACTGTTTCTTTGTTACATGAATTCCACCATAAATTTGGATACATTAGGGCCCAGGCTAATCTTAAATGATTAATCCAGTAGCAAGAAGTTTTTTGTCGACTTTTAAACTTCGAATTAAGCGCGTGTTTGTTTTACTTTTAGGATTAACATTGAATTTTAATACGATTTTATATAACAGCTAATCTGATTAATATAAAGCTACATTTGCTGCCTTTAAAGTTCCTAACCTTTTGGGCGTTCTGTACAAAATAAAATTTGCTCCTTCTCCCCCTCCACCCCCTCCTCCTTCTCCTTACTTAACCTGCCCTCAATAATAATATTATAAAACAATTGTTTTATTTAAAGGCACAAAATGTGCTCAATAACAAGTTTTGTTCGCTATAATAATAATAATAATAATAATACTAATAATAATAATAATGCAATTTATTTTCCCTAACATTCTACAATTTAATTTAAACAAATATATTATGCAAAAACCATGTTAAAGAAAAAAAGACAGAGTTCAGGGTTCAATAACTTGAAGCCTGCTCTTCCACTCTACCTATACCTAATCTAAATACCTTAAACCTACACTTAACCTAAAGAGAGAGAGAGGATACAAATATTCCACGACTGCTGTACAGCATCGACCGAATAAAGACAGCGATGCTTCCAGAGGCTCACACAAGCAATAAACAATTGAAATGTATCAACGTATGCAGTGATTGATCACGTATTGACAGTGATTTTTAATATCCTTTTTTTTTCTCCTCCGTGCCGCCCCCCTGATTTTGCCGCCCCGTGTAAGTGCACGTTCAGTCCCCCGCACGAAACGGCCCTGAATATGGATACCACCATGTTAAATTTTTTTATTGAACAACTTTTTAATTAAAAAAATGCCTATAATAAGCGCTCATGGTTAAATTCACCCTGCAAATGAATGCAATGAAAATAGATCAAGTATTAGAAGCGGACCACATGGTTTCGATCTTCTAGGTCTCGTCAGCGCAACTACGAACCACGTGGTCCGCTTCTGATGCTCTATTTTCATTGCATTCATTCGCAGGGTGAATCCCAACAATATACCATGAGCGCCATTATAGGCATTTTTTGGTTTTTTTATTCTGGCATTATTGTGGAGAGGTGGAGGGGAGACGGACTTGTGTTGTGTAGTGCCTTGTAATGTGCTACTTTTCACCCTGCCTACTAGAGGGTATTGGGTGGAATTAGTCCATTTATTATGCAATTATTAATAATAATAATAATAATAATAATAATAATAATAATAATAATAATAATGAACTTTATTTTTCATTTTATATACAAAATAATAATACGTACGTGCAACCGAGAGAAAAACAAGAAGTTTGGTTTTAGGTACACAGTATCACAACCATTCCTCCACTTTCCCTTGTATCAATAAGTAAGTAAAGATAAATAATTATTGCTTAACAGTCGCATACAGAACGGTGGGGTCAGCAGCTGACCTCAGCTAACATTTTTAGTTATAATTTTTGTAATAATTACTATAGTGGAGTGGTAATTTCTTACATTGTCTCCCTAAATATTGCTAGATCACACATGCTTTTAGTAATGCAATTGATTCATTTTCATCGACGAAATAAAAATATTTTGTTGAAGGTGCACCTCATTTCGCAGCCTACTTCATTGAGAATTGTTAGTAACTGCTATGCAAATCGCTTTCCAGCCAACGAAACTTGGATAAATGGAAGCCTTAAGCACCACGGAGGACGAAAAGTATTTTTAAAACTGCTTGGAAAAAACTTTGTAAAATTAATATGGAAAGGCGTAGTTAGAAGATGAGGATTACAAAAATTCTTCACTAGTACTCTGCAAACTTTTGGGTACAATTGCAATACAGCAGGAGCTGTGTCAAGGGAAACTGTCGTGATGAAGTTATGATGTGTAGGGTGAAGAAATTAATTGCGCTGACGAGACCTAGAAGGTCGAAACTACGTGGTCCGTTTCTAAGGCTTGACCTATTTTCATTGCATTCATTCGCATGGCAAATTCCAACAATATACCATGAGCCCCTACGTTACCTGAGCCCGACGTTTTCAAACTTTTTCATTAGATAGTAGTCTGGGTAGCTCTATTCTTAAGATAGTTGTTGTGAAAACAAACTGCCAACTTGAGTGATAAGCTAGGCTTACATGCCTAGAATATTTCCAAAAGATTACTTTTTTGATGGTTTAAAAAATTAGAAAGCCAAGGGAACTACATATGTTGAAAAATAAAATATGTTTCTACCCCTAAACAACTCTTTCATTGAAAAGTCACTCTCCCGTCAAACAACCCTCGTAGATGTGAAAATTACGGAAGAACTCAATTGCTAAATATAATAGACAAAATATTAACATTGATAACACAAAAAACAGTACAACTGCGTACAGAATCAGTGACCTCAGCTACGAAAGAGAGATGGAATATAAAAGATAAATCGAATTATTCCTAGGAGATCCTAATTTTTTTGATATCACATTTTTACAGAAAGAGTTCTTTCTGGAAGTTAACCTCGTCCAAAAGAAGCTTAAATAGTTTATAAAAGAAGCAGTGGAAAATCGACTTTTTTATTTATGAACAATAGTGGCATCAGTATCTAACCCACAAATTAAATTATCAGGAAGATGGCGACTTGTTTAAAATATTTAAAAAATTGTCAATGTCAAAGTTTTCATCGACAATTCCTAATATGTCATCAACATATTGGAAACAGTATTTAGAGAAAACGTCTGGACTGGTTCCTTTTGAATCATTTTCTAAATTGTTCAAAAGCAGATTGGTTAAAAATGGAGAAAGAGGGCCTCCCCCACAGCCATTCTAAAAGTTCGCTCGAATCTTCCAATGAGTTCACTTTGGAGATTAACGATATCTCGATTTCCATCATTGCCTCAAAATTCGAGGTAGTGAGGTTTTCTAGAAAACGAAATCCACCCCCTCCCCCTCTCCCTCTCCCATCAATCAACATCTCCGTGGGTGGTGAGAGGCTCGCTTGCTCGACCAACGTTAAATGCCTCGATGCACGTCTCACCTTTCGACAGCACCTTTCCAACGCTGCTGTCAAATTCTCACGTGCCAGGTCTGTCCTGTATTCAGGTCAAGTCCTTTGAGCCTAAAACTGAAACTCTTCATTTACATCACATTTCTCAGGCCGATAATAACTGATGGGTTACTGATATGGTCCAATACCTTAGAGAGTTGAATCCTGACAGGTCTCCAGTATTGGTGAGAACGCAGCGTATTCTAGAACGCTAAATTAAGATCCAGTCACCACCTCTGCAGTCCGTTTAACATCTCCAGTCACGCGGTCGAATTGGACCGGTCTCATTAAGAGACACCAAAAGTCTCAGAATATTTCGTAAGAGGGTCATGAAAAATAGCGAAAAATTAAATCGTGCAACTGGCGAGCAAATTATGAAAATGGATAACCAAGGTGAAAAATAAAACTGGAAGATTTTATTTATAAGTTGGTGTCGAGTGTAGAAGTAGGACCTTCATAGTTATGGAAAGATGGTGGAAACCTTATGTGAAGTGACAGGAACGTCTTTGTTTGTTACTTTTGAGCCAGCCTTTAGTTTTTAAATTAAAGAAAATAAAAAATACATCGCTTATACAAAAAACACTTTTATAAAACTTGGCGTCATTTGTTCCCAAAAGGATCTCGAATGGTGTATTAGCGTTAAATATATTTCCAAATTAAAACAATTTTTCAAAAACTTCCTAAACCGTCTTAAATTTGTTTTTATACCCCGTTCAAAATGGAAGGGAATATATCTAATCCAGCGTCGGTTTCGAGGCGATTTCCGACTAATCCGATTAAAGATTAGACTCGAGACGATTTATTTGATTTTACCGAAGGCAAATACCTTCGCGGTCGCATTCGAGCACGTCTGAAACTGCCACACCAAACAGCTCACACCCATCGGCCGACGTCGACGACGCACCAGGGATATTAAAGGGGAGAGAAAGAAAAAAATGGACCTCAGTCAAGTGTTCGACGCTACATAGCAAGGACGGCCTTATCTGCGAAAAGAAACCGATGACGAGCGTCTGTGCAGACGCCCATTCAGCAAGCGATTCCACTTGGACTAGTACTACTACCAGAGCCACACACTTCTAATTGAAGCTTTCTCTCTTTTACTCCCTTTACGTCTCTCTACTGACGACAGAATAAAAAGCGCGATACATACGTAGATATGCGAAACACTTACTTTTCTCTAGCATGAGTACGACGGCGAAGCATTTGAAGATTAAAGCAAAGATGCTTTTGTTCATTTTTTTGCTAGCGCTTCTGCCTTGTCTGCGATTTTTTTTTGTCAGACAAACGTGGATAACTGTATACAGTGAAAACCGAAAAACGAATATTAAAAGTAGGAAGTACGCGTTGTCTTTACTTCTTTTGCCAGTTTTTTTTTCCTGAAAAAATGTACTTCGTTGTACATATTTGTTTTTTTTTCCTCTCGTCAAATTTATCCTATTACATTAGTGCTGGAGTAAATGTAGTCAAGATAAGTCAGACATAATAAAAATTTACTTTTAGAAGATCCACACTTACACAGATGGTGACAAAATTTGGAAACTGAAAATTCTACCGGTCATGAAAACGCTCTATAATGCATAAGTCGAAATGAATTTATTTACCGACGCTCGATATGAATGAAGCACAATTTTTATTGATAATATTGAAGCTCAATCTAGCTGAACTTGTACATACAGCACTTTATACTAGTTCGTCTAAAATAAACCTTACAGAATCGAAATTTAGCGTAAAAGTTTGGTTTAAAGTTATATAAGATTTCTATGAATACTTGTCGGAATATCTGTAGTATTTTCTCGAAAAATATAGTAGAGGGATTCGTAAATATTGAATGAAAGTATTAAATTATGATTGCAGGTGCATAAACTTTCAATGTAGAGCGTTTGATTTAAAGAGAATCCGTCGGAAAATTTTATGTAAATGTGGAGCATCGTTCATGTTGAAACTGAAATGTATGAAACATGAGATACCGTAGAATCGGGAGTTGAACTTCGGCTTTAAATATAAATGAAGAATTAACTAAAAAAACATGGAAACCTCACAGAAATAAACAAAAGGATAAACAAATTCAATTTTATTCTAAGTACAAGAAAAAAATATAAAAATTAACAAATGAAAACAATTTTGGCCTAATATAGGAGGGCGGATCAATATGTCCGTGACTTTTTGAATGAACCACAGGTTTTTAGATAAAAAATCATTTTATTTTTCAACATAATCTCCTTTGAGCTCTGTACACTTTGTCCAACGCAACGTTTCTCCAATTTTTTTATCCCTTCCAAAAAATAAGATTTCTCGAAGTCATCAAAAGAGGTATTTGTTGGTGAGACGATTTCATCGTTGGAGCCAAATCTCCTTCTGCCGAGCCATTTCTTCAGGTTTGGAAACAAGAATAAGTCACTCTGGGCTAAATCCGGAGAATAGGGCGGATGAGGGAGCAATTTGTAGCCTAATTTATGGATTTTTGCCATGAAAACTGCACATGTCTGGACCCTTGCGTTGTCGTGGAGGAAAAGAACCTTTTTCTTAACCAAACGCGTTCGTTTTTTTCCAAATCCTTATTAAATCGACCCAATAACTTAGCATCATATTCGCCATTAATTGTGTTACGGTTTTGAAGGTAGTCAGTATGGATTATGCCGCGTGCATCCCAAAAAAACGGTCGCCATGACTTTATTGGCTGACAAGCACACCTTGGCCTTCTTTGGCGCCGATTCACCCCGAGAAACCCATTGTTTTGCTTGTTGTTTTGCCTATGGTGTGTTGTGGGAGGTCCACGTTTCGTCATTTGTACAAATAACAAAATGCTGTCAACATGCCCCGCTGGTCAAAATTCATGTAATGGTAACGATTTGCTAATCATTACCTTACGATCTGTCAGATAGTAATTATTTTAATTATTTATTGTATAAAACAAGGCAGTCGAACACTATCTATATAAATAATGACCAGTATAAATAATATGAATAATGACCCGTATGAATAATAACCAGTATGAATTTTGACCAGTATGAATAATGACCAGTATGAATAATAACCAGTATGAATTTTGACCAGTATGAATAATAACCAGTATGACTAATGGCCAGTATGAATAACAACCAATATGAATTTTGACCAGTATGAATAATAACCAGTATGAATTTTGACCAGCATGAATAATGACCAGTATGAATAATAACCAGTATGAATTTTGACCAGTATGAATAATGACCAGTATGACTAATGGCCAGTATGAATTATTGACCAGTATGAATAATAACCAGCATGAATTTTTATGAATTTTGACCAGTATGAATAATGACCTGTATGAATAATAACCAGTATGAATTTTGACCAGCATGAATAATGACCAGTATGAACCAGTATGAATAATGACCAGTATGAATTTTGACCAGTATGAATAATGACCAGTACCATGAATTTTGACCAGTATGAATAATAACCAGTATGAATTTTGACCAGTATGAATAATGACCAGTATGAACAATAACCAGTATGAATTTTAACCAATATGAATTTTCGCCAGTATGAATAATGACCAGCATGAATAATAACCAGTATGAATAATGACCAGTATGAATAATAATCAGTATGAATAATGACCAGTATGAATAATAACCAGTATGAATAATGACCAGTATGAATAACGACCAGTATGAATAATGACCAGTATGAATAATAACCAGTATAAACAATGACCCGTATGAATAATTACCAGTATGAATTATGAACTGTATAAATAATGACCAGTATAGATTATGGCCAGTATGGATTATGGCCAATATGAATTATGACCAGTATGTAATAAAGTTACATACGCTTTCTCTATAATTGGGAAACCTTGTATATTTGAAAATATTTTCTAGCTATGCGTCGTCTAAATAGGACACCCTGTACAATGTTTCAAAAAGTTCAACTAAAAATTGAGAACGTGTTAAATTAGTGACGTCTAGTATCTAGCAAATTTTAATTCTTTAGCGCTATCGTATTGCTCACTATGTGTTGTTACCAATATTCCCCAGAGCCATTCTATGGGGCTCTAGTCAAATCTGTAACTTGATTATTGTAAAAGGATAATATTTATTATTTAATTAAACCATTCCCTTCATCGTTTGGAAGTGTGAATAGCAGCGTTGTCTTATTGATAGATCTAATCTTGCCACGATATTTTTTTGCCAAATTTGTTTATAAAACCTTTTCCATCACCAGTAAAATTTTAACTCAAAGAAACTTGATTTTTCTTGAGCAAATTGTCTCAATAACATGTCAAAACATCAAAATCATTCAAATTAAATTTATTCTGTTTGTCATTCAGATCATTTGAACAACGTCCACCTAAAATCTAATACTGACGGTAGCAATTTATTATTGATGTTATCTTAAGCCTTCCTAATATCCAATAAAACCATATTATCTGCAAAGTTTTTAATAAATTGTCAGCTACTTTCAACAAAACACATTCGCACCTGAATCTAAAATTAAATCCGAATTGATTGATGATGAACAGTAAATAAATAAACCGGTTCCTACTGGATCTCAGAAACGAAACTGTACATACATATGTAGGTGATACGTGCGACAGTATCGCCCTTTTTCGTTTACATTATAGAGATACGATTGCCGACGTGTTTCCGATAGTGCACAAAAAGAGTCACTTGAAACGAGGGAGTGAAAAAAAATGTATACCATTGTATAAATTTTGTGTACGCGATCACACCTGATATTTGTTTTATTTGTCCAATTTTTTTATCTCGTTCTGGTCTCTGGTTTTTTTTATTAACCAACGCGTAATTGACACCGATGTGCTTCTGAAAATAGGATAAAAAAATGAAATTGGATTTCGATAGTATGTTTCTACACGTTGCTCATGTTTTTGTTTTGCCTGTTTTGTTTTGTTTTTGTTTTATGCGTGGAGTAAATTCGTTTTTCGATATAACATGAAATAACCATTATTAAATACGATAAATATCCAACTGTAAATAGGCAAAACTTCACGCTTCATATTATTTGACAGGAATAAATTGAGGAAACCCCGCATATAAGTTTATATGACTTATTTACTGTCTGCCTTCATTAAGTACGAAATTTCACCGACCGACGCAAAAAAAAAACACCACCAACATTACAAAACCTCATCACCCTAATATTTCCCCGACAAAATACAGCAGTTCCGCATTATATTATTCCCGAAAATAACTTAATATAAACTTTGCAAATATTTGAAGTTGTAAACTCACATCTTATTAAACCCACAAGCAAAGTCAATAGTAATTAAACTTTAACTTCTTTCGTTTTTCTCCCTTCTCTCTCTCTCTCTCTATGTGTACATATATCTCACACACAGATATACACCCTGTCTCAGTTTGTAAATTCACCGCAAGCGCTTCTTGCATAACATATATGCTCCTTATATAATACATACAACATGCATATATAGTACAAGAAATACATAATATGCTTGGTATATTTACATATATCATTAGACGGGTTCTCTTCTCATCCTGTTCGTATTCGTATTCCTGAAGCGTCTTCCCCCGTGTAATTCGATTTTATTTACCGTTTCCCCGGGATGACGAGATGATAGAGACTAAGGAAACGACCCCGACGCGCGCCACTGTATTCATTAGGTGCTGCTGGTACGCCCGATGTCACGGCCGAAAACTAAATTAGTAATTTTCCGAGCGATAGGTTTACTAGGGACACCCTCGAACAAAATAGTATTCGATAGTGCAAAATCTATGTCTAGAAAGGTTTTTCATTTTTCATTCCGTTAAGTTTAGTAATACCTGTTTCATAGATTACTTTCGTGTTAACTGTAAACATACAAAAATGAATGTAAATGATAAATTCGATCGAATTGCGTACATAATTTCCCAATGGACGCATTTCATTGGCATACTATTATGGAATGTGAAAATTTCATAGCGTCTAGCCTTACGTGTGGAAACAATCAACTTTACAACGTTGACATGGTATTGTAATACACTGTTTTACATTTATTTCCTTAGTTGTTCGTTTCAGCGAAGTTTATCGAGTCTAAAATATACGTTTGGGAATACGAAGCACTGAAACACATTTAATTTCAATATCGTGATAGTAGTTTTTTTTTAATTTAATTATATTTTAAGTATAGGGTAATCAAACAAAAATAAATGAAATCTAATTACTTAAGAAATAGGATTTAGTATGCACAAAACCAGTTACGGCAATTGCTGAATATGAAATCCATTTTGTTATTGTAAGGTTATCAAGCTTTCCTCCAAATTGTACTCAGCATTGGAATAACATTAATTCTTAATATTTCCAAATATCGTTCGCTGTTAATCAGTTGGTTAACAATTCTTTGACTTCGGAAAATTCTGCATTTGCATTAAAATGATATTTGGGACCAATGATAAAATGCAGCTGTGGAAAACATAATCTCAAACGGTGACTTTCTTTTCATGAAGACGTTGTAGAACCATTTTCTGCAGACAGATTCTACACTTTTGCGTATTGACTCCACCATTCAGAGTAAAATGTGCCTCATCTATCCATAACCATTCGGGTTCAATTTCCATCTGAGCCATTACTCGCAAAGAGAAATCTTACCTAGTAGCCAAATCTGCCTCCTTTAATTCAAACAGCATTTTCAGTTTATATGGACACGTTTTAAGAATCTAGTGAATTATCTCTGGCTATGTCCTGATTTTCATTAAGAACCTCTACAACTTGGACATCACTAATTCTTGGTGTTCCTGATCTTGGTAGGTCAATTACATACCCTGTTCTTTCAAATTTTTGTATCAAATTGAAATCTTCGTAATTCAGCGGTGTAATTTCTGCAGCATTCGTAATAACACCGAATTAAACCTATTCTTGTTTGTAAATCCATGCTATTACAGTTTGAGTCGTTTGAACTCTACATCTACTTAAGTTTTAATTTCAAAATAAAACTTCAAATTGAATGATTTCGTTTTGGCACTCATATCAACAATTGTAACGACAACTCTTTTGTTTTTTGATAGATACAGTAAAATTCAAATCCAAAAGCAACTAGATTCCATTTACTTCTTGCTACTAGCTTGATTTCCTGAAATTATATAAGACTTTAAAGTATAAAACCCTTTACTTTATGATTACCCTATATTATTGAATTCGTTAGAATTATTATAAATTGGACTAATGGAAGTTCTCTCACGAAGGCATTTTTAATCAGCACAACAATCACATCTTATCGGTAGCCAATTCACATGCCATCCAAATTAAAAACTTCCAAAGCACATTTAGTTTGAATTTGAACAACCGATTGTGTTATATTATTTATGACAGAAATTTGAACGGAAATTGATGCACGAGGAGAGTGGTACAAGATTTTCTGGACACCTTGTCTTTAAACATAGAGAAGACTTGTTTATATCCACCTGATGGAGACCCAGACAATGAGTCAATCAAATTTTCAACGTAGGGCCCAAGATTGTTTCAAATATTTAAAATTCAAACGAATTTACAGTTACAAATTGATCTTTTAAGAGATACCCGTATTGTTAAGGTGAATAACTAATCCATCTAAGAGGGTGGTTTAAAATATTTCCGACCCCAACGTGGGATAAGCCATTTTGGACGCGCAGTTGATGTTTGACACTCGTTTGAGTGAGTTGATGTGAGTGTCATTAAATATTTGTTTTTGAAAGGCGTTACTCCAACGCAAATTAAAGATGTATTGGTCGCTGTATACGGGGACCCTACACCATTATTTACCACAGGGACATTTTGGGCAGTAGAATTTAAACGTGGTCGTACAAGCTTGGGAGACGATGAGCATTTGGGACGTCAAAAAACTGTAACCATTGACGATGACATCGCTAAACTTCACCAAATAGTACTGAACGACGTCCAAAGTAAAGTGAGAGAGATAGTAGAGGTTATGAACATGTCTAAAGAACGTATTTGTCACATATTTAATCAAGATTTAAGCATGAGAAACCTATTTGCGTTAAACACAACGTTAAACCGAAAACATGTTCGAATGAACAGATCCAACGCGCTGTTGGCGCAATTTAGATGCAATAAATCACAGTTTTGGTGCCGATTAATTATTGTAGATGAAACTTAGATACACCATTATACGCCCGAAACAAAAATATAGTCAAAACAATGGGCTGCGAAGGAGGAATCGGCTCCAAAAAGAGCAAAAACTGTTTTTTTTTGGCTGAGACAGTGATGGCAATTGATGTTTTTTTTGGGATAGTCATGGAGTTATCTTAATCGATCAAGCTAAAGACAAAAAAAAGGATTTTGGATTGCAGAAAAGAAAAATTGTTCACACCTCACCGCACCAGATCTAGCCCCAAGCGACTTCTTTTTGTTCCCTAATCTAAAAATTGCGCTCGGAGAACAAAGATATTATTTTCGTCAGATGAGGAGGCCATGACCTTCGTAAACAGCTATTTTGCAGAGGAAGACGTCGAGTACTATTTGGACGGGTTGAAGAGATGGGAGCATCACTGGAAAAAGTGTGTTGTACACTTACAAAGAGACCTGTCTTTTTGTTAGGTCGGAAACTTTTCATACCACCCTCGTATGTACATATAAAAAGCTTTATTCCGACAAACACATCATCGCCCAGCCAACACTGCGAAGTGTAAAAATTTGAAATTTGGAAACGATGTTGATTTTATATAACAGGCTTTATTTATGAAGCGATTTTTGGAAATCCTTAAAATTCCTCAGGCAATTCCAAAATGTGATCATATACAGGGTGTTCTATTTAAAAATGTAAAGATACTGATGTTTATGGACAAACTAAACATCCTGTACATCGTAGAATAATTTTACGTTATAAATTTCGTAAAACTAAACAACTTTTCTATTTAAATATTTACTGTATTTTGAAATCCTGAATTAAAATTTTTGAACACTCATATTCATCTATCAAAATACATACTTCTGAATTACAATAATACTTATAACTTGATATGTTGTTTAATTCAAGCAAGTTATAAAAATCTCCACTAGAAAGCGATTTCTCCATCTTCTTCGTAGATCTCCCCCTTTTTCCATCTTCCTAGCCCTTATTTCGACTCGTTGGAATCGTATCATCTACCCTCCTGTTTGTGGTGAACCTTCACTTTCTCATCTTACGCTTCGAGGCCCTGAAGACATCATTCCGGCTTATCGCGGTTGGATTAAAAAGTCGGAAAAATTCGCCGAAATACTTGGAATTAATTGCCGGCAATTTACATCGAATATTCCCCGAATTACGGATACAACATCCCGGAGACTGTCAAGTAGTTAAAAAAAGCAAAACTTTTTATTTCTTCCCTTAAAAATTTATAAATTCAATTAGAATATCTCCCGAATAAATATTTTATTCGTTGCCGGCTTTATAAATTAAAATATATAAAATTTAGAAGCGATAATTAATAAAGGACAAAGTGACGGACTTTTAGTTCCGGTTCAATGCGGCCGTAAGAAATTTCCTTTAAGAGCGGTGCCGCATTTAAGGTCTCTCGACTCGATATTTTACAGTTACGTAAATTTTCCTCAAGCAGTGCTATCCCCTTAAGGGGCGACCTTCTAAATAACTTTTCGGAACTCCCTTGTCACCTTCAAATCTAATGCTGTACGCCTTTTCCGTCTGGAAACTTCCTGGAATAAACGTCATTAACGTACTATTTCCTGCAGGAGCTCGAAGCAGTTCTGACTATACACTAAGTAGAAAGAGTTTGCTCGACAAAATGGAAAAACGAGATGGAGTTTTTATTTTCAGTGACCGACAATATCGGCAAACCAACAGAGATCAAATTTGTTTCAATTACTGGTGTCGTCAGAATAATATTTTGACTGGATAACTTGAATGCATTTTCAATACAACATTTTTCACATTACTTGTCAACTGTTCCTTTTTTATTGGAGATGTGTGTACGCTAGCGTATAAAACGAAGATGGTACAACGGAGGATGAATGAAGGTCGAGACCTGAAGAACCGATGGTTCACATTTAATTGTCGATCGTGACGCTGGAACGGACGGCATTGCGACGTACTGCAAATTCTGAACGTGATAGTTCAGCAACGATTCGAACGCTAAGTGTTTCCTAAACGTTATTTTATGTGACTGCGTCCTTGCTTTATGAACGGTTCGGTGAGTATATCGTTTCCAGGTCCGCTCTTTATTTTACTGCACGTTTATGGACAAGAAAATACGGTTCATTAAAGGGACAAATGATTATAGCTCTCCGCTAGCGGAATTTTCAAGATAGATCCTACTGACTGCGCCGCATAATTTTTAATTTTAATTTTTTCCAAATTAAAACTAAGATGCGACGACCCTCGTATATCCGCTATGCATACACAACCCTGAATCACTCGTGTAGTGTAATCTCGGTGTGAGTCATCATCCCTTTGACGAAGGTAGCGTGGTACACGAGAGGCGCGCAATCACGCTTCCACGCAATACATACATAGCCATGTGTGTATATATATGTGTGTAGTGGCAGAAGTGGTTGTATGTGACGAATGCATGCGCTGCGCCGCGTCGAGGAGACGACCGCGTTGAAAGGGAGAGTACACATTGAAAGTGGCTAATAAGTGCATGTTCTCGAGACGCAGCTTTAGACAATGGCGACCGTGACATTCGCACGAAACAGCCCATCTTTTTTTCTAAAGAAATAGTGGCTGATGGATCGAAGAGCTTGTATACGGAACGGCACCAGTGCAGACACCTTTGTTTGTACGAAGTTGGAATGTACATATATTGCTAGCACTACTTTATCGCGGTTACTTAAAATTTAAAGCTTAATTAGTTTGTTAATTTTTCATTAACGGTCAACCTCAAATTGGTGAAATTTCTTTTAAATCTAAATCCGAAATATTTAGTTTATCTTTATATAATTAAAAAAAACACAAGAAACACATACGCAATATCATGATAAAGTTAACGTGTGGGTAGGAATTTTAGGGAATCACTTAGTAAGGCCGTTTTTTATTGACGGAAATTTGAACCAGCATATATACATAGATCTTCTTCAAATGGAGGTAGGCAAGCATGTCAGCCATTGGAACCGGTGATAAAACGTGATGTTTTCAATTCGAATCAAAAAAAAAACGTTAGAGTGCGACATGGAAGTCACCAGAAGAACCAAAAGAAAAAAAAATGCGTTGACAATACTGACCATTTTCGTCGACTCAAAGGAAATTGGTCACAGTGAATTCGTCGTAGAGGGTCAGACGGTGAAAACAGAATATTATCTGGGAGCTCTAAACGATTGTGGGCCAGAATTCGATCGGAACATCGAGAGCCCAGCATGGTAAGTGAATTCTTGACCAGAAAAGGCATCATTGTTAACGATCATCCACCGTATTGACCTGATTTGGCTCCGTGCAACTAAACTGAAATTGGCGATGAAAAGAAATCTTTTCAATACCATCCCGGTGATCCAAAAGACTTCGATCGTTTTACTAAAGGCCATTCCAGCCCATGAGATGTTTCGAAACAGAGAGACTATTTGGAATAAACAAGAATAAAAAATCAAAATAATAAACGCTTTGTATTTTTTAAACCAGTTTCATTGGATCTGTAATACTCGGTGTTCTCGAATTGGGGACCACTATCTGAACAGACAAAATAATAGGGGACCGTACTAAGGATTAAAATAGGTAATAAGGGTTCGGATTAAGATAGGTAATAAACGTTGATTGCGATTGTTATTCTTAAAAAAAAACTGTTGTAATACTAATTTAATATTTGCTCCAAAAATTATTATTAGTAGCTGATTATGAACTAGCTATTCGCAAAGCAATTTCTGCGTAATGTCCCCTTTCCTCCTCCCCCACAAAGAACACAGGATGTAGGTTTCATTTTGCACAAGCTTAGTAAAGGAAAATACAGAGTTTAGGGTTGGCTAAAGAATATCAAGATGAAAAAAGTGAAACTGAAAAATGGATGAGATGTCTTTTTGGATTGTCATTTTTAAAACCAGAGGAGGTTATAGATTGCTTTGCTCTGGATTTTGTCGAATTTCAGCCCAATCATATGCATTAAGCTGCGGTAGATTTAGCTGACTATTTATTGGGGAAAATGATTTATTTCCACCGACAGTTTGGGCCGAAGCTGTTGTAACTACAGAAAATTACAAAATGCATGCGAGTCCTTTCATTCTAGGTTTAATTTAATTTCTATCCGATGTACCCTTCATTGTATTTATTTGTAAACGTTTTAAACAATTTTCAAACAGATACTTATATTCGTATTCAAAGCCTTAAGGAGCCAGTCAAATGTAACAACAAAATTGTTACAGGTACATAATAACAACGGTTTTTAAAAACGAATTGAAATATTAATGAAAATTTGCATCATATTTTGATAAAGTGTAAATATTAAATGCAAATACATATGCATAATTATTGTATGTTTAAATGGATTCTCTGTTAATAAAATTGTGAGATAAATATCTATTTTTATTTGGATTCGTACTTTTTTTTAAATAAACTATCAAAGATTAAGTACATTCACCGCCAAAATAATCGATCCACTCAAAAAATTGATGAAGTTTGTTCGTTAATAAGTTTGTTATTTTAAATTCGATTTGATTCATTTTTTTGCATATTGTAGGTAAATTTAAATGTAATCTATCACATCTTTGGAATTTTAAGAAAATTTGGCGTACATCATTTTATACAGGGTGACACAAAGTCTGTTTTTTTTTTAATCAACTTTAAAACCACATATGGATTGTCAAAGTTGCTCCACCTTGTATTTTCTTATTTTGTTAACAAGACACATCATTTCTTTACAATTTCTTTTTTTATTTATTACAACAGCTTAATTTTTGTAGAAGATACAAGGGTTTAAGAAAAATCTTACATTTTCACATTTTTCCTATAGTACTAACAATAAGTTTACGAATTTATCGTTTTTGCATAGAGGGCTATTGAAATACTGTCAGTTGTGAAATCTAAAACTTGTCAATTACGTTTTTGAACGTGTTTCTTGTCGAATAGTAATTTAAAATATGGATCTTTCTGTAACCTACGCAGCGAGAGCTGTTGCTTTGATTCAGGATGGTAGGTCACAGTATTATGTGGCCAGAGTGTTGGGAGTTTCAAGATGTAAAGTTCAAAGAGCTGTTAAACGGTTTAATGAATTTGGTGTATACACAAGAAGAAATCATTGTGGTCGAAAGAAATCTACTAGTGAGCGAGATAATCGCTTTATAACGTTAAATGTTTTGAGGGACTTCTGTGCAAATGAAAAACAGATTAGAGGACGTAAGGCAAGTTCAAGTAAGTGATAGAACAATAAGGAGGCGGCTGTTTGATATTGGACAGCGTTCAGGAGACCTGCAACTGGTCTAGAGTTATTGAGACACCATCGAGTTGAACGCCTTAGATTTGCTAGGGAACATGTAAATTGGGGTAACGAAGAATGGAGCAACATCCTATTCACGGATGAGTCCAGATTTTATCTTAGAACACCAGATGGACGTGAAAGAATTTACAGGAGAACTGGTGAACGTTTCTTTCAAAACCATTTTTTCCTAGAGTAAGTTATGGAGACGAGACGGTTCGATAATGGTGTGGGGTGGCATAAATTTTGAAGCTCGAACGGACTTGGTTATAATTAACGGGGGAGCCATGACAGCCGATAGATACATAAGAGAAGTTTTAGAGCTGCTGATGCATGATAATGCCCGACCGCATGTTGCCAGAATTGTGCGCGAGTATTTAGCCGAGGTTGAAATCTCAGTAGTAAATTGGCCTGCTCTAAGCCCAGACCTAAACCCAATTGAGCATGTTTTGGGATGCAGTTGGGAGAAAAATACGATCTCGTGTACCAACGCCTGCAAATTTACAACAGCTTAGTGACGTTCTAACTGAAGAATGGAATCAAATCAACCAGGCTTACATTCAAACCTTAATTGAGAGCATGCCAAGACGAATTGCAGCTGTTATCCGTGCACGTGGAGGAAACACTTCGTATGAAGTCTTTTATGTTTTTCATTTTCTTTTCAATTCCTTTTCATTAAATTCGGTGTTAAGTTAAATTCGTAAACTTATTGTTAGTACCATAGGAAAAATGTAAGATTTTTCTTAAACCCTTGTATCTTTTACAAAAATTAAGCTGTTGTAATAAATAAAAAAAGAAATTGTAAAGAAATGATGTGTCTTGATAACAAAATAAGAAAATACAAGGTGGACCAACTTTGACAATACATATGTGGTTTTAAAGTTGATTTAAAAAAAACAGACTTTGTGTCACCCTGTATAAAATGATGTACGCCAAATTTTCTTAAAATTCCAAATATGTGATTGATTACATTTAAATTTACCTACAATATGCAAGAAAAATGAATCAAATCGAATTTAAAATAACAAACAAGACAAATAATGATATTAAATAACTGAGTATAGTGATTACATCAATTATTAAGAAGGCTGGTCCTTAAATCGTGGCACATTTTCAGGTACAAAACTAAATCCTTCGTTATAATTTCTTTTTGGTCCTCAATTCGTGTCTGCCCGTAATACTGTATGTACTACAATTTTCAGTCTTAAACAGATATTCCCGGCGCTGCCACCATTTATTTTCACAACCTATACACATACATGTTTATATAAGATATCACAATACATTTACTTTTATATACATATTATGTATATTGTACATACATATACGCGTATGTATTCTTACTACACATATATTTGTCTGTCGTATCCTTTTTGCCTGTGATTAATGTAGCACCATCAGATTAGAAGCTTGAATCAATTGAAAATTATTCGCTTGCAGGTGGACACGCCGGATAGCGTCCTCCAAAGCGGCTTAGGTCTAACCGACTTAGGCCAGCACGCCGTCCTACGTTCAATGGTCGATCCCAGAGATTACGACCGCTTAAGACATTTACAAATGAATGGCGGCGCGCCGAACTCATTCGAAGAGACAATCTACAAGGTATTTAAGTCGTCCTATAATCCTCGCACGTGTATATCTTTCCTAATGTTTGCTTTTGTGTGTATTATATTTTTCCCCCTTTGCGATTCCATGTACTGCATGAATTTTTGATTTTATTTTGTTGTTAACTTAATTGTAATTTTTCCTTAAAAATAATAATAAACAATAATTTATTTATTTTTGTATAATATAGTTATATAGACGTTATCTTGTTTCGAAATCGTATCCAGAAATACGAAACGAAAAAGTTCATAAAACGCCTTCGCATAATTTTGTATCCAACCTCTCGACTACGATCGGTCCCACCATTCGTTAGAATAAACGACTGCCGATCCCGTTATTGCTGATATAGAGCGAAAATAATGAGAATCGTAATTTACGAGCTTCTCGTATCGAATGACACACATAATATACTTTTTGTTGCAAGAGATATAAAACTAGTTAGGATTAAACGGACGAAGGAAATTCGGAAAATGGGATTTCGATTAGCGTAGATGTATCTAGTTAGCTTACCAGTTCGAACTTATATAAAAAAGATTTTGAATATATTTTAGTGATAAATTAAGGAATTTATATCTTCGGAAACAAATTAATATAGTCTCGTTCGTATATTGTTATAGAATTGAATTTAGAAAGAGGCGCAGCGATATAGAATCTAAATTTCTACAATCGCATTTTATTTGTGCCGAGAAGGTTATGAAGGTTAAATGAAAATGAATTCAAAACATTAAACTATATTTTGGAAAGAAAACATAAGCGATTAACAACGACCAATTATTTTTGTATACAAACTTGAAACTTACTTAAGCTGAAGTCAAAAAAATTAATTATCTTTTAGAAAATTCTTACTTTAATGATATATTCCTTCCTCCAATTTACTTAGTGTTTTTTTGGTGTCTTTGCTTTATAGTTTGTCTTGTGAATGCTTGATAAAAAAATTTTAATGAAAAATTTCCATTTCCACTAGCTTCAAGTATCCTTTCAATCTTTCTTAAGGTTTTGAGTTTTAAATTGCAACAGTATGACGATACTAGATTAAAAATGCGTGACGTGACAACAATCGACGAGTTTAAAAAGGCCTTAAGACGAGAGCAAAGATATTGACTGATGATTGAATCTATTGAGTAATATTTGATAGTCATATCTCTCCCATATCGGAAGCAGAGAACTGCAATTTTCTCCGGTAGTCAAGCAGCCATAATAGTGCTGAGTTCTAACAGCATCAGCTCGAAATCAGAGGCAACGAAGAAGCTAATCGATTAGCAAGAAAAGCCGCCGCAACTTTGTTTGTGGAACCGGAACCATTTTGGAGTATAGGGATGAGCACCTACAAAAAAGAACTCAAAGATAGAGAAGATAGACTTCTTCTGGGAGAATCTCCCTGGTCTAAGACACTCCAAGATATTCCTTGGAAACTACAATAAGCACAGAGCAAGACTTTTGCTAGAACTAAGCAAAAATAGACTACGCATCCTCGTAGGTTTTCTTACAGGGTATTGGCACCTTGGGGAACACATGACAAGGATAGGTCTAAAATAGAATAGCGACTGCAGGAACGCTTGATCACGAAAACCCGAGCTAATTACCTCGGTAAAGACGTCATGGACGACCTGGTCTAAAACCATCACAGCTATTGCAGTTTATTAAAGCTCTTAGATTGGATGGGGAGGTTTGAGAGTGGGCATACTCCAGCAGCTTACAGCTCATAGAATGGGGCACAATAGATCAATAAGTCGCAGCTCTGAACTGTTTCCAAACACACTTTATGGGTAGAATTAAAAGGATACCATATAAGAGAATCATATTCAAGCTTTGATCTCACATATGCAAAATAAATAAGCTTCAAGATTTCCGTCTGAAATGTTGAAGCGTTTCTGATTATAAATGTCAACGATGTGTCAAAGAGAATAACTAAATCTTTCACCATCTTTCACCCTATCAATAGTATAGTCGTGTTACTTTACTCGTAAAACATTTTGCTATATATAAATCTTTAAATCATCAGCAAAAACGTTCTTTTTACAATCAATCTATTCAACGAAATCGTTGATAAACAACAGAAACAGTAGCGGTGCTAGATTTGTTCCTTGAGGTACTCCTGAGATAGCCCCGGATAAGTGTAACTTATAAAGACTCGTATACTTAAGACAGTTGAGTGAGTTTTGTCTTTCTTTTTCTATAATAAATTTTAAACAAGTAGGTTAATTGTGAACGACGTTCTTAAGTTGATGAAGAACTGATTCTCGCAGCGAGAAATATATAGGAGGGCTAGTGCATTTCTGTATCAAACATCTGTTTATAGATTTGTTATTAAATAAGTATCAATATAAATTGTCCTACAATTCCTGAAATGTGTCTGTTGTTGTGTTTGTTGTGCTATCATTGTATCCATTTTAACTCATATATTTAAATCTTATTTGTGGAATAATTGATTTTCTTCGTTATGGTAGACTGCACCTGTGATGTCGATTCCCCAAAAAAAAACCGTGATGCTGTAACAGATTTACGCAAATTTAATATCTACCCTGTTTTGTAGAAAATATTGGAAAGGATAGTGGAAAAAACAGTTACGTTCTCAGAGCTCTAACTTCAGCATAGCTCTTAGTATTCAGCCTAGATTTAGGTTGGTATGATTATTACAGGTCGACCAGAATGCCGTGGCAGTGATCGATTGTTAGTATAACAATATAACAACCACTCTCGGCTTATACTGCTTAGGCTTAGGCAGGAACAAAATTAGCTCCAGAACTTGAAAACCATAACAACTAGAATAGTGCCCTCCTCGGCATTTTGTAGAAAATTTCATGCTCTACAAAAAAGGTCTTACAAGTTTTCTTGATTCGGTTAAAGCTTGATTCGCAAAAATAGCCCTAATTTCCCCTTTCTTTGTAGACGTAGGCTTAACGACAGAAGATATCAGAAAACTTTTGAGACTTTTTTTGTAGAGCATGAAATCTTCTTCAAAAAGGTCTGCGAGAGCACTGTTCTAACTGTTATGATTTTTAAGTTATATAGCTAATTCTGTCCGTGATTAAACCGAGCTCCGACCATAGGTGCAAGATTCGTACTGTATACCACCAATTCATGAGCTACTAGATCCGCCTCTTACATCAGCGCGCCAATCACAGCTGACAAGTGAATGCTGCAGCGTCATACTTTTACCCAACCTCTCTGACTTAAGCGCAACTGCCACGGGATTCTGGTCGACCTGTACGTTGGTGTTTTCTAATTTTTCTAAAGCATTCGACATACTTAACCACACCGTTCTGTTGTCTGACCAATAAGTCTTTATCAATGATTCATCTACAATTTTCTATTCATACCTCACGTTTATTTTTCTTTGGTGAATTCTAGGGTTAATTTGATATCTATACGAATGACACTTAGACATACAGCCTTGGCTATAAGTATTGAGCACCCATGAAATAAATTAAAACAACTTGCACAAGTTTATAATGTGTATTCTTAAGAAAAAAAACAATATTTAGTTGGGCCCACCCTTTGTTTTAATTACAGCAGTAATTATTTTGGGTTGAGAGCTCACAAGTTTCTTACATTCTTCAGAACTTCTGGACATAGCGTTCCATTCTAGGCACAAGCGATCCTTTAACTCGTTTTTTTGAATTGATTGTGTAACGTCTGACTTTTGCTTTAGCAAATGTTTAAAATTTCTAAACAAAATTTTCTGATATTCTCGAAAAAATCGTCAAATTTGTCGAATTCTTAGAAATCGTTGTAGAACTCCCAGATTAAGGAATTTTTTCTTCTTGATTTTTCTGGTGATATGGCACTCTGACGTTTTGTTTTTAGTTAATTGAAAATAAGTTTGAAAGTTACAATGACTGACATGCTTGCCGGATTCATTTGGAACATTCTTAACATGTTTTTAAAACTGTTGAATTCCGACTAACTTTTTTGTCTTCAAATACAGATCTGATGTTTGCCCAAATCTTCGGTCAAAATGAAATGGACTGTGTGCTTTTTAGTGATTCCAGTTTTCTCTTCGATGAGTCTGACATTTTGTTTTCAGCGGTGGCTTGCAAGAATTTCTTTGACTTTCTAGATGTTTTCTCCATTGTGAGTGGATTCTGATGTTGCTGCTCGGTAATCGTTTGCAATGACCTTTCGATTTGAATCCGAATTAAAAATTCCTTCTTTGCCGATTCTTTTTTATTTGGTCGAATTTTATCAATACAACCGCATTTAAGTTCGTTTTAAATTCACTAGTATATAGTTTTGAAAGAGAGAACTTTAATAAAATACATCTATTCATATTCGTATTTTACGTAGATACCTATTCTTATTTATACATGCAACTAAATCCTGTTTGATATTCCCAGGATGGTCATGGCCATGCTGGATTCCATCACCGGTAACAATGTATATGATCCGCAGGGAGCACCAGGTGTAGTTTTCGCCAATTTACGCGATGTCTACATCAAAACGTCGACCGCCGCGATAAATTCTTTTTTACGACTGCGAAATTTCGGTTCCCTCCTCTGGACGTAACCGAATGGTTTTACGAGGTATTTTTTTTACAACTGACCATAGCGCCGGCTGAATACTAAAAGATCGGAAAGCATCCAGGGGATGTTAGCGTGAACTGGATGAGATATTTTGTTTTTATTGGCACAAGATGTTTTCGGTTAGATTGAAATATCAGTGGATTTTCCAAGGCTTTTCTTTTTTTTTCCTTTTTTTTTTGAGAGAGGATATCGTGGGATTTCGATTTTTGAAAAAAGGAATTTTATACACACATCCTTTTTATTTGTCCTAATGTTTTTTTATTTGATTTCTTTTTTTTCAGTTGAAACCGCATTTAAGTTTATTTTAAGGATTCACTAGTAAATCCATTTTTTTGAAATACATTAACTAAATGAAATAAAATAAACATTTATTGAAATATTCGTTTTTACGTAGATACTTGACTAAGATTCTTATTTATAAATGCAACTAAAGACTACTTGATATTCCCAGGATGGTCATAAAGGCCATGCTGGATTCCATCAGCCGGTAATATTTGGCAGTATTATCCGCAGGGAGCACCAATAAATACATGTTTCCTGTAAATCTACGCGATGTCTACATTAAAACGTCGACCGCCGCGATGATTAAAAAATGTTTTTTACGACTGCGAAATTTGAGCAGGTTCACCTCCTGGGACGTAACCGAATGGTTTTACGAGGTATTTTTTTTACAACTGACCATAGCGCCGGCTGAATACTAAAAGATCGGAAAGCATCCAGGGGATGTTAGCGTGAACTGGATGAGATATTTTGTTTTTATTGGCACAAGATGAGAGACGGTTAGATTGAAATATCAGTGGATTTTCCAAGGCTTTTCTTTTTTTTCCTTTTTTTTGAGCGAGGATATCTGGTGGGATTTAGTATTTATTGAAAGAAAGGATATTTTATTCACACATCATTTTTATTTGTCCTAATGTTTTTGCTTATTGTGATTTCTTTTTGTTTACAGTTGAAACTGCAAGAAGCGCTTAGGCAAAGGGAGAAGTTCACTAAGGAACACGAAGAGGTAAATCCATTTTTTTTCGCCAAAATAATACATTACACTTTTAAATGAAATAAAATAAACATTTGTTGAAATACTAAACGTTTGATGGCCACCCTGTAGGAACTTGACTAAGAATCGTATTCCTAAATAAAAGAAATTTATCCTAAAAGACAACATTAACCAAGTGCACTGTCTCTTCTAACGAGCGATTAATAAATATACATATGTGCATGGTATCAACGTGATCATTTCACTTTACGCCTTTCCACTTATACACAGTGAGTCGTTAAGAATGGGAAATCTGGAAACTGGGAATAGTAGAGCCTAAAATATGAGGATTTACCGCGGCATCCCTTATACAAATGTTGCTCGTTTAAGAGATACAGGGTGTTCAAGTTAATAATTTCATTTCTAAATTTTCCAATAACTCAGCAAGTTTTTATAGAATCAACTTGAAAATTGGTATTATTATGTTTTTCAGCATGACGAATAAGAATTTGACATCAATTTTAACGTTGCTCATAGGTGGCGCTGATTACACACTGCTGAATAGATAAATCGATGCTTATCTTTTTTGTGCGTGTAGAATCACATAAACTGAATCGAAAATTTGAAAGAGCAACCTTTTTTACATGAAAAATACATACTGGTTTGATGTTGATATCTTGATCCGTTTTCGAGATATTTGCCGTCTAAAGTTTCAATGCAGTTCGGCCTATTAATACAATTTTTGATTTTAAATACGAAGCTCAGGTAAATAATAAATAATAACAAGAAATAATGCATAGGTATACACTAAATCATAGTTTATTAGTAGAGTTTTTTAATAGGCCTTACGGCCACATAGTGTTTGCAAGAGGAAGTTATAACGTCTCTAGAGTGTTCATAGTAAAAAAAATAACAAACATAAAAATAATGACTTCTAAAATTAATTTGTCAAAAGGGTAACAAGTTGATACAACTGTCATATGTAATGCAAGCGCCCACGTATTATACCGGTGAATAATTTATTTAGAGCAACTGCTCCAAATTTCCACCACCCACTTCAATGCACTTTTCTATTCGTTTTCTTAGAGATCTTCTAATGTTACAAAACAGCCCTGCATTATTTCTGATTACATTGGCAACTTCTTGAATTTTTTGAAGCAACTCTTCACGGGAATCAATTCTTTCCTTGTTGACTATATCCTTCAAACTAGACCAAACAAAGAAATCTAGGGGGTTAAAATCTGGACTTCTAGGTGGCCAAGGAAATTCACTTCCACGACCAAACCATCGATGTGGAAACTGTTCGTTCAGATAATTGCGCACAGGCAGAGGAAAATGTGGTGGCGCTCCATCGTGCATAAACCACATGTTTTGTCTTAGTTCAAGTGGTACATCTTCTGGTAGTTCATTTAAATTTTGTTCAAGAAAATCTAGGTATAGTTGACCGTTCAGATTCGGTGGGAGTACAAAGGAACCAATAAAAAAATCAGATATCATCCCACACCAAATGTTTATCTTGAACTCATGCTGGAAATGTCTTTCCCTTATGGCATGTGGATTCTCAGAATCCCACAAATGATTATTCCTCCAGTTAAAAACTCCTCGTTTAGTAAACATTGCTTCATCGGTGAAGATAACTTTGTCAAGAAAATTTCGGTCCTCGTTCTGTTTTGTCTGTAAAAACTGCGAAAATCGTAGACGTGCCGCAAGATCCTGAGGTAATAAATTCTGCACGGAAGTGAAATGATAAGGGTACAGTTTCTCTTTTCGTAAAATTCTATTGATAGACGTTTGACTTATTCCTGTCGCTGCACTTAAACGGCGAGTACTTACGCCTTGGTTTTCGGTAACACGAACTAGAACTTCCTCCTCTTGTTCTACCGAGATTATTTTTGGAGCACCATTATGACGCTTAGGACGAAAACACCCAGTTTCTCCTAGGCGATTATACAGATTTCTAAAAAGTTTATGATTTGGTTGTCTTCGATTTGGATATAATTCTAAATATCTTCGGGATGCAGCAAGTCCATTAAAATCTGTTTGAGCAAAAACACAAACCATATCTCGCATTTCACTATTAGAAAAGTCATTATGCCGTGGCATTTTTTTTACTACTTATTCTAGTACAAATAAAACAGAAAAAGATAAAGCTACTTGCTTAGTACTATACTCTTTGACACAAGCTTAACAAGCATAAATAATGATAACTGTCAGATGCATTTAAGCCAACTTAGTATTTTCAGAAGAATAAGCCAACTTTGTATTTGAAGGACTAAAAATTGTATTAATAGGCCGAACTGCATTGAAACTTTAGAAGGCAAATATCTCGAAAACGGATCAAGATATCAACATCAAACAAGTACGTATTTTTCATGTAAAAAAGGTTGCTCTTTCAAATTTTCGATTCAGTTTATGTGATTCTACACGCACAAAAAGATAAGCATCGATTTATCTATTCAGCAGTGTGTAATCAGCGCCACCTATGAGCAACGTTAAAATTGATGTCAAATTCTTATTCGTCATGCTGAAAAACATAATAATTCCAATTTTCAAGTTGAGTCTATAAAAACTTGCTGAGTTATTGGAAAATTTAGAAATGAAATTATTAACTTGAACACCCTGTATCTCTTAAACGAGCAACATTTGTATAAGGCATGCCGCGCTCAATCCTCATATTTTAGGCTCTACTATTCCCAGTTTCCAGATTTCCCATTCTTAACGACTCACTGTGTATACTACCTGCTATATACATATATATATATGTACATCGTCGATAGAAGTGGATGTTCAGTGCTTCGAAAATGTCTGATTATATGTAAATGCGTATCAATCACAAGGGAATATTTCAATTTGCTGCAGTCGTCTCAATTTCTAGTTCTGCATTCACACACGTCGAAATTGAGATATCGCTTTTGACTCACCGTCACCGACAGGAACCGCAGCAAAATGTTCTCGCCATCTCCCTCCGTATACTGTCTCTCCTGGGATCGAATCCTCGAAATTGAAACACATAAATTGATTAAATTCGTCATACGTGTTCTGACGAGAAGGAAAACGGAACGTCTTCAAATACGTAATTCCTATATTAAAATGCATTAGGCGTGGGAATAAGAGTTAGACAAAAATGAAAATCGATGAGGGAATTATTATTGACTCTACCACCTACCACCGACACAACGAGTCATGTATTTAAACGTCATCTGTCAAGTTTTTTTCCCGAAAACACAGCTAGACTCAGCATTCTCTTGAAAAATCCCATCTCGATTTAAATATGCAAACTTTTATATTGACCGTAAAACATTCATATCATATATTTTACGGATAATAAAATGTAAGTCCGCCTCGTACGACTAAAATAATACTTCACATGGAGTCGGATGAATAGAGAGTGGGACATTTTATTGCAAATTGAGACGGCACGTCTTGAATTTTGGAAGAGGTTGCCGGCTGTAATACATACCTACTTCCAAGCCATCCGGACAGACAGATGCGTAAAAGCGCATAAACGTTGAGTTTATTAAATAAACAGCATGAGTAGAAGAAATAGCCGATTTGGAATGTTCCCGGACGAAGGAATACGGGATTATGTTCCCTCTGCAACGTTTTCTTTTTTGCTTTTATGTTACGAGATAACTTGTATTCCTTTTTGGATGCTGATTTTTTATATGTTAGGGAAAAATAAAATAGAACTTCTTCCTTGTAGCTTTTGTTTTAGTTTTTTTTCGTCGTACGTGGAAAGAAAATCTAATCAAAGTTGCTCTAATCTATGTATATGAATTGCTAAGTAATGCTGATTTTCAATTAATAAAAAAAATACTGAAATCTCACGTTGGTAATAAACAAGAGAATAAGCAACGAAATAAAGATTATCATTTAGATAAAGACTGTTGGAAAAAAACCTGGTGTCTTAGTGTTTTAAATTGGAAATAATATGTTTGCTATAGTCAATGGAAATCCTGGAACTGAAGAAAGGAAAAACTTTCGTTTCGATCAAAATAATCTTGAGCATCTCTCAACATTTCCACTTTCCAAAAGAGGGGAGTTGGTTTCTTAAATTTCATATTTTCGTCGTGTCTTTTAACCTCTTCCAACTATCAATTAGAATAGGTTAAAACAACTATAAAAGAATTAGAGTGGAGTGGAAGTACTGGCTGTACAACGTTAAGGTCAAAAGGAAGGACTATTGGGATAAGCAGCCAAAAATCAAACGATGTTTTAACAAATCTCCATTTAATATTCTAAGCTTTCGGTAATTAGTTTTTACCATCTTCAGAGAACGTTCTACAAATCAAGAAGTAAAAGTGCGTTCGACAGAATGACCACATAAATCGTCATATCATAGAAAACCTGCTGAAAATTTAATTTATGTCCAATCCATTAGAAATTTGTGGAAGTTTTGGAACAGATAACAAAACTAGACTTGATACTTTATTCAATTAGATGGCCTCCAAGAAGTCCAGGTCTCACAATTGCAGAATTCCAGAAATTTCTAATAGATTGGACATAAATTAGGTCTTCAGTAGGTTTTCTATGATATGAGGCTTTAATCTCTTTTGCCAAAAGTAGTGAAGTACTACATACAATCTCTGATCAAATGTTAACATTTTAAAACTTGTACCTGATAAATACCTAATTTGACAGGTCATTTCCTTTTTCATCGTTTCTGCCAAAAGTATTGAAGTTATTAAAACTAACTCACTTGCATTCGTTGTTTTAAAACAAGCAAGAATACATTTTTTCGAAAAAGTTAAAGATAAAAAATTTTTTCGTCTTGTTAACCCAATCCGTGGACATTCTGTAGATTAGATTTTTTCTTAACTCTTTTTGGTTTTTAATTTAGACTTTATGACAAGAACACAATTCTGCTAGAGTAAAACTTGGAAGAAGTTTTATCGAAAATTGTTCCAGATTAGAAACTTCTGGTAGGTTTTTTTCTCGTCATACGTGAAAAGAAAATCTAATCAAATTTACTCTAACCTATCTGAATTGCTAAGTAATGCTGATTTTCAGTTAATAAAAGAAATAACTGAAATCTCACGTTGATAATAAACAAGATAACAAGCAACGAAATAAAGATTATCATTTAGATAAAGATTGTTAGAAAAACCTGGTGTCTTAGTGTTTTAAACTGCAAATAATATGTTGGTTATAGACAATGGAGATCCTGGAACTGAAGAAAGGAAGAGCTCGTGACCTATCCATAGTGGATACTTCGAAACAGTGGTCAGAATAATCTTGAGCATCATTCAACATTTCAACTTTCCAAAACGGTGGCGGGGGAAGGGTGGTTGGTTTCTTAAATCTCATATTTTCGTCATGTCTTTTAATCTATTCCAACTATCAACTAGAATATCCGGGTTTTGACCTCTCTATGGTGATGGGGTGTTGACTATTGAGAAAATTCAAGAAAGTAAATAGAGTGTTTTTACCATGTGGCCAGATAGTGAAGGTGTCGTCCACGTATCTTAACCAAGTTTTGGGTTTTAAATTCGCATGTTAGTATTTTCCTTGGAAGTAAAGTAAAGTACGTTAAAGTAAGCCACTTCTCGACTAACTTCGCTAAGTTTGGAGATTGGTTGCCCTGGAATTGGTGGACGAATCTATAGTGTACTGTATAATCTAGGTGGCTTGGATTCCTTGGGCAGTATCTGGCAGTATCCGTTTCTGTATGTTAGAAAGATCTTTGTTGGCGCGGAAAGAACCTAGGGCTGAACGTTCTACTTTGGATAAGTTTAGCTAAGAAGATTTAGCTTTAGTTTCAAAACGAATAATACCGACATTTTCTTTAGGGAGTGTACGAATGGATGATTCTACCAAGGATATGATGTCTTCTTTAAGAATGGTTTTGGGAGTTACAGAGAACATTTTTGTTTTATTTTATTTCGCATTGTATATACATATGTACTTTACTATGACTCGGTCGAAACCCGGAAGCCCTCATAAGAGAGACTCAGATCGTGGAAGCCTTTGATATCATTTATCAACTAGAATAGGTTAAAACAGCTATAAAAAAATCGGATTTCGAAAAATGGAGGTTAAGTTAAAAATGAATTTTTCCAACTAGTTTTTTCTATATTTTTCCCGATCATTAACTCCGGTGTGTTTGTATAAACTATAGATTAGATTTCTTCGTAACTCTTTTTACTTTTTAATTTCGTCTTTATGACAAGAACATAATTCTGCTAGAGTAAGACTTGAAGGAAGTTGGTGGTTGATTAAAGTTCTATTCTTCGAACGATTGCGTTTTTTTTTTTTTTTTGGGTTTTGTCGAAAATTGTTCCAGACTAGAAACTTCTGGTAAGTTTGAGAAGCCTATCAAATTATTCTTATTTGCTGTGAGAAGGTAAGAAAATTTTTATTTGATCAGGTGACTGAGTTTCCTGTTTTTCGTATTCGTTTCATTGATGCTTTATTATATTTTGGTTCCTCTTCCGATTCATTGCAAGAATCTTTGTTAATAATTTCCTTTAATAGCTTTTGCTTAACAGAGTGGTAATTCTAGTTTGCAACGTGGTTTACTTTTAGTCTCTTATTAAGACATTCACCTATATCAAATTTGATACTTTTGTCACCAATATTGATTGTGTTCCCTACATTGTGTTTTGAACTTCTGTACATAGAATGTCAAAGCTGAATATATTAAATGTTCAGGTTGAAGTGCATTCTTATATATTTTTGCAAACATTATTGATTACGAAAATTCACCTTCAATTGAAACTATGACTAGTTCACGCAAGACGAAGTTTCATCATTCTGAATCTCTAAAAGTTTCCGTCTTTTTTACAACTTGTCTTTTAAAACGTTTTTCACCAAATAATTACATGACAACCACTGATGGGTTGTCGATAACAACGCAGAATTCTGGGGCAAAATTTAAATACAACTAGTTTTGTTGGTATAAGAAAATTTGCCATACCAATTTGCCCTCCCCAACCCCCTACTACCATCTTGGTAGTAGGAGGGTGTAGCAAATTTTGCTATGCCAATAAAACTCTAGTTGTATTTAAATTTTATCCCCCAAGATAAAAGGTAAAATGTAAATACAACAACACCAAGATTAGTAGTGGTAGGGTAGGAAGTGTAGTTGTATTTAAATTTTACCCAATTTCTACCCCCAAGGCTTTCAAGGTCAGTCAACACGAAAGATAAATGGTCAATGGAATGGATTTAAAGAAACCACCTTCACAATAATATTTAGTGAGCTCGAGGAACTCTATTATCGTGCTAGAGACTTAAAAGCTATTTTGGCAGCTGCATATATAAAAGCTACAAATAAATAATAATTTTTTTTTGTATGATTTCACACCTAACAAATTAAAAGGAAGTTAAAATTATATGGTCACAAATTGACAGGTGTCAAAAAAATACTACCACATCCGGCTGTCAAAATCGTACACTTTTATAATTTAACAGACGAGTATTAAAACTGTCGTAAGTTACTATTATAGTAGGCTATAAAAAAGAACTACTGTCCCCGTCAGAAACAGGACATTGTTTTTATCTATTGTAAAAGTTGTTTGTTGCATCATACCAACTTGAAATTGACAATAAATGACAAAAATTGGTTGTCAAATTGAAGGCATACAACTGCACTTTAATGAAACGACATGACACCGATGTTTTAATCCATGCCTGTAACCCTAGCTATATGATTTAACAACTAAGTCCACTAAAACAAAAAGGTTTGATTGCTTGCCATTTGGCTCATTGTTATTGTACTACTTAACATTTACCAATAGCTTTCGGACCTTGTTCCACTACAGAATCAGATTTAAGTTCACGTCACTCATAGTGATCCCTGCAGGAATCACATAATAACAAACCCTTTAAAACTGCAATAACTTGCTTTTGCGACAGGAAACGCAAAAACTTACACGCCCTAATAAGAACTCTTAGCAAATGCCACTTACGTATGCTATACCAATATCTAACACTAAAATTTTATTTTATTATTTTCATTTTTGCCAAAAAGATTCTATAAAAAAAGAAAAACAGGTACAGCACACATAAAAAGGGGAGAAACGCTCACGGGAAACGTGAACATAACGTGGAGAGAGAGAGAGACTACTACACTTGGTCATAAATCTTGATCCTCCACTTACTCCCCATTCTTACGGTTTGACACCCCCAGCTATAATACAGCCAGAAATTGGGGATGGAAATGCGCTCGTTGTGCAAGAAAACGCGCCGAAACAAGACAATTAAATTTTTGAAACGGTGAATTTATTACAGCCTATTTGTCTATTTCCAGATCCTAAGGGACATTAAACAAGGACTCCTGCAGCTAGGGAAGGAAGGAGTTAGGGGACCCTTATCTGGAGGTGAGTGTAAACCATGATGTACGCTTTATTTAAATTAGCCCCTTCATTCTAATTTACCCTAGCAATTTTTTCATTAATTAGTACTCCACATCTCTCCAGTTTGTATACCCGATTTTATATATCTGAATGGTTAGTTTTTCTAGATGATACCTACATGTACGATGAAGATGCGAGGATGTTAGCACCTGGAGCGCACGGTCACGATAGGGGGCATTGGTACGATGAACCACCATACGAAAGTGATCCTGAAGATTTCCTAATGGGAAGCAGTCCAGGCCCAACGGCAACAATACAAAACGGAAGAGTCTGTTTCACGTTAAATCTTCGACAGGAACCTAGAGGCGAAGGTGTTATATCGTTAAGAAGCGCAGGTGATATATCTTTACCGAGGGACACACCTACAATTCCCATTCCTAGAGGTACACCGAGGAGAGGATTAATTCTTCCGCAAGCTGGTTACCCACCTACCATAATTCCATTGAGGTATACCAATTTTAAAATATATATTTAAACGTGTATAAACGAGATTTCACCACGACAGGGAAAGTGGTGATTACGCTGGATCGGATGTGCAAAGCGTCAGCTCCAGGTTATCCACCCTTTCGGTAGATACTAGTCGCTCAGAAGCACAAGAGACGTCGCAAATGGTTTCACCGCAGTATTACACGCAATTGGAAGGGAAAATGAGGTATTTCAGAAAAACTGGGGGATACACGCGTAGTGAGGATGGACTCTCTCCAAGTCAAAGTTCGGATTACGAAGATCAAGATGATTTTAATAACTGCAGCCAGCAAATCGCTACGGTACATATGGTGAGTTCTTATTAAATTGTGTCAATTGATTCGTCAATTTTTTCGAAATTTTTGAAAGTTATTCTAGTTTGACATATTAGTTACTTGCAAAAGTTCTGGAATAATTTCAAAATTGGAGAAAAATGATGGCGAAATTCAAACAGGCAATCAATTCTCAGCTATTACTAGATGGTCGTAGTTGAAAATCAATCTACAGTAGTCCAATGTAGCAATAAGCATTCGATCAATTTCATACGAAAGAGGTTGGCAGAACAAATGTTCACTTAGCTAACACTAAGTTTATTGGTAATAAGTAGTACATTTTGCTATAAAATAATTAAGCATAGTGATCGTAGAGCGTCTACCAAAAGAATTGTGCCACAATAGATATACAGAGTCGTGCAACCGAGATGGGCTGGACGATTGTAATTAAACGATGAGGGATCTCGAAAAATCTTTTCGGAATTTGATTAATGGGTACATGGCCTACGTTTTAAAAATATTTTCTTTATACATGGTGATCGAACCAGTCGGTGACGAACCAAATTTATGTTTTTTAAGTGGTGCACTCGGTATCAGAATATTCCAATCGATCTTAAAGAGCACTTTATCAGCTTTCCAAAAATGTCATACATGTCACCCTTTTGGCTGATGGTTTTTAGGCAAATTGACCGCAAATGTAATTTTTTATGATTTTAGTTCGTCACCGATTGCTTCCCTCGCCCTGTATAACGAAACTATTTTTAAAACGTAGTCCATGTAGCCCTCAATCGAATCCCAGAAAGGTTTTTCGAAACTCCTCACCGTTTAATTATAATCGTCCACCCCATCTTGGTTGCACCACCCTGTATATTGCTGCAGCCAATCTCCTTTAATTGAACTACTCACATAGGATCAGTTCTAGTGTATCTAAAACCAATTTTCAATTCAATTAATCATCATCAAACTGATTCTCAAACTATGAATTTGCTATATTAAGAAAATCAATTTTCCAGCATTACTTGACAAAATCTTAAAGCAACAAAATCTGTTCTTCAAAATAGATTCCGTAGAGGTAGCTTTTCGCTTTGGGATCCAAATTCTCGATGTGTTGTAATGCGATTGAAGCCAGTAACGCAAAATGAAAAAAATATATCAAGAAATTCAAGCATACGTTACTCAGTGCTTATACTGATCCCAAGAAAATATTTACCCAATTTTAAAAGTTGATTCTATTGTCTAGAATGACCAGAAATTAAAATAATTAGCAGCGGATAAAAATGTTTTGCATACCTTGAAAACATTCATTTTTAGGCATACAACATTTTTGATTACAGATTAATAGAGAAAATATAAGTGACTGACTACCCCTACCTACATCTTTAGGGCATCTTTCAAGCTATCTATGGAGAAGGCTTTTCCTGCAAAAACAAAATACACATTGTGGGGGGGTTGAGAGTTTACTAGGTCCATTTGATGCATGTGTTTATCGCGAGAGTTCTGCAGTCTCTCATGCATGTATTCCAGTAGGAGCAATGACTAGTAACGAGTTCAGATCTGACAAAGACTTTGATGCTACCGTAAGAACTCCCACACGTCGGTCACTTATGAATGGTCGTTCGCTAGCACCTTTTGTCAGCTATTTTGTTGCCTCTGATACCTGAGTGGCTTAGTACCATCTCGGAATAAAACCTGACAGGCTGTAGTGCTCTGAGCACAACGTGGCTGTCAGATAAATTTTCTAACGATCCGTTTACTTGCGGGCTATTTAAGATGCCCTTTTCACAAGCTTGCATTGCAATTATTTCAGCCTGAAAGATGGACTCACCCTCCTCCCAAGCTGATGGCTTCGTCATTGGGTTCTCCAAATTACATTTCGGAGCGTTTTAGAGGCGTCCACAAACTAGCCTCGATTTGTGAACGAGGACATTTACAGTCTCCCTGCTGTTGATACAACCTCTAAGAAGTTTAATATTTTACAGAATATGAAATAAAACCAACTTGTGTATCATAAGAAAATGGTTTGAAGAAACAAAATCTTTTTTAGGTGGGAATGCCCAGGGGTCTCGAACTGCGTTGACTCGATTTGCGTTGTTTCGATTTGCGTCGTACTTTGCTGTAACAGAACCCTGACGCAGTTCAAGACCCTAGTGCATTTTAAACTACAAAAATATAATTTTTAATATGGAATGGATCGCATTGTTTTTGTCTCCTAAGGGAGAACTTGTCGTGAGATCAAAAACCGGAAAATGTGATAAATTTGATCACCATATCTCCTCAAATTGCCTGTCTTTCAATTTTAATGTTTGTTCGAACAACATATTCCACATCAGCGGCGTCCATTTGAGCTGTAGGCCATACGTACACTTTCGTCCAAATCCTTATACGATTTTAACTAAACTAAACAAGACCCTGATTAACATAACTAACTATTGACATAGTACTAGCTGAGATATGACCTACTTAACTATAAGTTAATTCAATAATTACATCATTATAAAAAAAGTATCCCTAACATATCCAAAGCGACTCATACCAATTAGATGCTTAAATATACATTAAAAAAATAGCAAGAATTGTTTAGGGATACACTTAAATGTACATTTTTTTACAAGTATATTATTAGCGTGCATTTCAGTCAAGTGATGGTAGAACTGCCGGAGTTTCTACGTTAGTAGGAAAAGTACGCGGTCTTAGAGAAGATGTCCAAAGGAAAATTTCCCGTTTAAAAAACGAAGCTAACGTAGAACAACGTTGTGTAGAGCAAGCATTCCCTTGTTCGGCAAGTTCCGTAGAAAGTCTTCCAAGTGGTTCCGGTTCGAGTAAGTTTTAACAAATCAATTTTATTATTTCCGATCGACAAAACGTTGAACAAATTTTACTTTATAGGTACCCAAGCTTTGGTCAGAGCAGGTAGCAATCACAGTTCGATATCAGCGGAAGAGGTTGATCCAAGTCCGACAGAAATGCAGATTATCGGCCGCGCAAGAGCTTTAGTTGATTACACTCCAAGTCCCTATGATAAAGAGGCGCTTAAATTTAAGGTATGTATTACTATTGAACGTATTGTCGCACATACCTTTGATCATACATCTTAATTGTTACAGTTTTACTGGGAATAAGACTTTAC
This sequence comes from Holotrichia oblita, assembly GCA_023690525.1. Taxonomy (NCBI): domain Eukaryota; kingdom Metazoa; phylum Arthropoda; class Insecta; order Coleoptera; family Scarabaeidae; genus Holotrichia; species Holotrichia oblita. Next base: position 14,197,644 of record CM043020.1, on the reverse strand, counting down.
GTTAAAGTTAACAAGGTAATATCAGAGAATGATCATATTTTATACTATAATATTATTATTACTACCGTATATTAAAAGAGATTGCTAACTTGCCTTGCTAGCTTTGCAACGTAAGTCGATCCTTTGTAGTTTAAACCCCCACCATCACGCATGATCATTTTTTTTTTAATTTTTTAATTCCTCATTTTCCCGATTATTTCCGCCAAACATGACTTGATGACTTTGTAGAAAGGTGATATAATAGACATAATATCGATGAATAAGAGCGGACAATGGAAAGGTATCTGTCACGGAAGGCGGGGCATCTTCAAGTTCATAAACGTAGAACTGTTATCGGATAGGAAGAACCGAAAAGAATTGACGTGGCATTTGAGCATCAAGACCAAACCGGTGTCCGTCGAGGATCTGCTCCAGCAGATCAATCTTCAGGAACATATTTCCGTTTTCGTTTTAAATGGTTATGAAGATTTGGAATTGTTCAAAGAGATTGAACCGTCTGATTTGGATTATTTGGGTATCGTCAACGCTGAGCATCGTGCCAAAATATTAACTGCAGTTCAACTTCTTCATGATTTAGATTGTAAGTACCTCACCATTTTATTCTTTCATTATTATTGGTTTTAATTTTATGTGACTTCATTAAATCTTTCTGTTCAACTTGCTCTAAATGAACCTAACTATGTTGTACTACTAACTTGAATAGACGAGCGGGAATCATTAACATATTTAAAAAGGTAGAGGTCCAAGTATGGTACCCTACGTCACTCAACGCTTAATATCTGTGGGTTTAAAAATAAAAAAATTACTTCCAGAATGATGACTGAACCCCGGCGCCCTCGGAAGAATACCAGTGCCCTTCAGGGGAGCCCCTGCGTTCTTAAGTGAACCCCCACGCCATTAGGTGAACCCCCATGACTTTAGGAGAACCCCAATGCCCTTTAGCGGAGCCCCTAGGTTCTTATATGAACCCCCACGCCATTCGGTGAACTCCAATGCTGTTCAGGCGAGCCCCTGCGTTCTTAAGTGAACCCCCACGCCAGTAAGTGAAACCCCATGACTTTAGGGGAACCCCAATGCCCTTTATGGGAGCCCCTGCGTTCTTAGATGACCCCCAGTGCTCCAGCCGCAGTCAAACACCGTCTCTGAATACACTAATATAACAGAATAACGGCGACCCAAATCCCTAATCACTTGATGAGGGACGGGGGGTGTAAGGGTACATTCCGAAGAAAAGTCAACCTTGCAATTTGAAGTATATTAAAAACCATAACAGTAATTTCAGTTTAATATTAATCTATGAAAGTAATAATTCTTCAATAATGATGTTCGTAAATAGAGCCTTTCATGTCAATAAAAAATTATTAAAGAACAGAAATATTTAATGAAACCAGAAAGATATGACCACCATAATCTCGAAATGATTCTTCTTCCATTATAAAAACTAATACGATTGTATTTTGATTTCTAGCGGGAAGTGAAGGAGACATAGCAGGTTCCAGCAGCGAAGGTGACGAACACAATCGAATACTGATGTTGGAAAGCGGAGAGACCTACTCACCATTCGGCCGAAGACAATTCCCCAGGGATTCTGGATGTTACGATGCGGCACTGAAAGGTCCACTACAAACGCACGTATCGCCACAAGGCGAATCAGACGAGAACAACACCAATTTCGACGGCACCAATAACCTAGACTCGGTCGTCGAACAGTGTAACAACGAGATCCTCGCCAGGGTGAGGCAAGCCCAAAAGAACGCCCTGAATTTAAGGGAAGACGTCGGTTATCTTCCGAACATTCCGAATTCGATCAGTAGCGAGAAATTACAGAGACGAGCTAAAGATTCCTACGTCAGCGTCCACGGTCAAACAACTCTGACGGATCCTTGTAGGAGAAATTTAATAAATAGGATGAGCGGAAGGAAAACGAATGCGAATTTAGAAGATACCTGCGAAGCTGATCAGAAATTGAATACTGTCAAGTATGTCGTTGCTGGTAATGTTGATGAATCGAATGCGAGCAATGTGTTGAATAGAGGTGGTTGCTTCAGTGAGAAATCTAGCGATTCCGGTGTGAGCAGTAGTTCGCTGTCTTCGGGTAATATTAAGGAACAGAGGCCGCCGGTCCCCATTCAAAACGCAACTGAAAATTCCACGATTACGTTCCCTAACTGTGCCAAAAATTCTACGTCCAATACTGCCAACTAAACGTGTTTCTAGTGTACTTTTACTACGGTTTCTTTTTTGTTTTTCTTTGTAAATGAGCTTCTAAAAAAAAGGAAGAACCAACGGTTTTCTTTTTTTTATAAATGTGATACTATTATTATTGGCAATTTAAAAGTGAAGAAAAAAAATGCGTATTGTATTGATGAATTATGAATAATTATTAAATACAATAAGCTTTAAAATGTATATTTATATTTTTAGCGTGAATTGCTGTGATAGAGGATAGGAGAAATCTATTTTTTTCTCCTATTTTTAGTTCAAATTTGATAGAATCTTGAAGAGAGAATTGTAATTACCATCTAATCCAGCATAAACCATCACATGCTCTTCTAGAATCTTTACTATGTATCGTCGTGCTGTTAATGCACCTCTATCTATCTATTATTGCCCAAAACATTATTGAACCACCCCTTAAAGCAACTTGAGGTGACCGAGCAGAGGCTGCATAATGTTCGCCAGCTCTTCTGTATAGCTTATTTCGAACATCTTTGACATAAATAAGACGGATTCTGCGTTCGATACGTAACCATTTTCAACTTCTATCTACCTAATTACCATTCCCTTGAGGGCTTCTAAAGTTTGTGGGCGATGTTGGTATACCTTGGACTTGAGATAGCCTCACAGAAAAAAAATCACATGGCGTCAAGTCTGGCGAACGTGGTGGCAACACAATATCACCACGCAAAGAGGTAACATGTCCAGGAAACATTTCCCTCAGTGATTAACGTTCTGTGTGAGGTGTGGCGCTATCTTGTTGGAACCATACATTCTCAAGGTCATTAAACAGTTCGCCTAGTTTCCGCTGTAGGAAGTCACGCTGTTGACACTAACACTCGCGCCATTTTCTTCAAAAAAATACGGACCAATCATACCAGAATTAAAAACAGCACACCACGCTGTTAGTTTGGAACTATGGAGTGGTCGTTGATGGAGTTCCTGGGGGCTGTTTCCAGACCAGACAAATGAAAATGTGCCTCATTTCAAAAATCATTGAACGTTGCAAATTAACTTCCAATGATGGGCTCTTTCTTTTGGCTGGCTATCGTTTTATAACCGATAAAAAAAGCTGACACCAACAACTCAGTAAATATAAACTATCTTTGCAGTTATAGATTATTAAATATTATCTTAAAAATATAATAATGATTTGGGCTTTTTACTTAGATAACAATCATAGATTTTATACGAGTATCGATTCATGTGACTTCGCCATCCTCTATCACACGTAAAAAATTAGTAATATTTCTTTTAGCGGGTGATCTACGTAATCAAAATTTAATTAAGCTGGCTTTTATCTAGAATAGTCGTTTCTATTTTTCTACATGTAACTGTACCTAAACAATGAGACAAAAAAAAGAATGTAAAAAGTGCGTTTCAAATTGTTACAAAAGCAATAAGTCTTTTCGAAAATTGCCAATAACATCTTCCTTGCCGTATAAATTTCTGTTGTCATTGTATACTTGTACGTATTAAAATCGTATTTAAAATAAGAACTTCAAATGGTATAGATGTTAAATGATAAACGTGATAGAGATTGAGACTATTACCTACTATAAATAAATAAATAAATAAGTAAATAAATAAAATAAATTTTTATCTTTGTTGTAGAAAGGTGTGTAAATAATTATAAATAAAAGAATAGCTGAGACGTATGGAGTTATGGTTTCGATCGAAAGTCATAATGACTCTGTGTTATAAAATATATTGTATATTGTGTAAATATTATTTATTTCTACGGACAACTAGTCTCACTTTAACCCTAAACGATGTAAATAATAATAAAAAAAAACATGAAAAAGGCTTGTAATATGTAGGTACCGGAAAAAGAAAGATTTTTTTATTATTGACTGAGAAAATCAGTGTCATGATTTTGTTATACATAATAAAAATAAACATATAGGCATATCACACCTATGTACATGTTACATGTATCTATGCAATGTGTTAATACATGTCAGTCAATAAATTTAGGAAGATTTATTAAATAAAGTTGTTTTATTCCCTATCATTTTAATAAAAATCGACAGTGGGGTCATCTAGTGAGTAATGTCTGAAGCATAGGGAGGGTGCAATGTTCCCAACTGCATAAAAATTATAGATCGATGTATGTCAGATTAACCGCCAATTTCAAGGTTAATCATACGCCAAACAAAATTTGAGGTTAAACTCCACAGTGATTTACTAAACAATATTACGAAAAAATAAAACCCTAAAAATTAATACACTTATCCTATTCTACAGCAGTATTATTTTAGTAATTTTAGATTTAAACATCAACAGGGTTACCGCACCTGTAAGGAAACAAAGCAATAAGTTGGATTGGCGCGAAGTATATTGTCATGTTTTTAAGTTTAAACTATTTAAATTACTTTAAAACTAATTTATAATTAAAAATATGAAGTGTAGGATACCAGAAATTTCATGGCATAATAGAGAACCAGTATTATCTATCGATATACAACCCATTGAAAACGATTTTTATAGGTTAGCCACCGGTGGTTCAGATTATCACGTTCTGGTAAAATTAAAATTATTAAGCCTATTCCCTTATTGTAGATGTGTTATTTTTAGATATGGCAATGTAAAATTATTGATAACGGTGCTGTTTCGTTAGATGTGATATCGGATTTAACAAGACATCAGAGGGCTGTTAACGTGGTACGATGGTCACCTAACGGACAATATTTAGCTTCAGGAGATGACGATGCTAATATAATTATATGGAATTTAAAGACTGATAACGTTCCATTATTGGAAGATGACACTAACGATAAAGAAATATGGATTATTACAAAGGTGAGTCTATTAGATTTGAAGACGTGAAAGTTATCGTTTTTGTACTAATTAAAATGTCGCAGATTATGCGAGGTCATAAGGAAGATATATATGATTTATGTTGGTCGCCGAACAGTTTAAAACTCCTATCGGGATCTATAGATAATACAGCTATCATTTGGGATTTTAATCATGGGAAAATGGAAAACATCTTGACAGATCATAAAGGTTTTGTTCAGGTACTCTTATATAATTTTTTAATGTTACGGTTAACGTTATTTTCATGTAGGGCGTAAGTTGGGATCCGAAAGGTGAATATTTAGCTACGTTAAGTAGCGATCGTGTTTGTAGGATTTTCGAAGGGAATGGTAAACACATCAGGGCTCGAATTGGTAAAGGTACTTTACCCGTACCTGAATCGCATCCTTTATCGCAGAAAGAAGTGAAATATTTTCACGATGATACGTTTAAAAGTTATTTTAGGAGAATTACTTTCACACCGGATGGGAATTTGATAATCGCACCGGCTGGATGTATCGAAACGGAGGATACTAAGAAAGCTCTCTGCGGAACGTATTTATTCACATTGGATCACTTAACGCAGTAAGTAATTCATAAAATGATCGCAATAAACTTCCAGATTTTAAAGGATGTACCTTTTGAACCTTTTTATCCGATAATTCCTGGGATGTGCCCCCCTAACGGGCAACAAAGTAGCACCCAATAACACACACCAAACAAAATCTATCTTCATTTTCCCCCAAAATCAGATCCAGATTTGAATAATTTTTGTCTTTCTTTTTTTAATAGGTCCCTTTATGTCTATTTCTCTTGTTTCACCTTCAATTTTTTCGTAATTACTAGATTGTCCGTAAAAATAGATGATTTCAAAGATTTTCCAACTTTTAACAGAGACGTAATGTCGTTAGACTTTAGAGACAATGATGAAGCAACTTGATAACTAGAAGAGGCTGATGATGCCTGTTGGCTCCCTAACCAGCCTTTAAAAAACCTGGCTAGAGCTACAAAAAAAATTTTTAGTAGAAATTGTTACCTGTTAACTAAATAACATTATAATAACTTTATTTCAAAAACGGTGCAACTATTTAAACTCACAAATTCCTCTAAAAACACCAGAAAACGTATCAACAACTTTATAGAAAGTTTCACCAGACATACAGGTTGTCTAAACGAGACCGTTCGTTAGAAGTTTATGGCGTTCTGGCCAAAATATAAATAGTCCAATATGCTGTTTAAGTATATATTATGCATTTTAAATTGATATCCGAAAAATCGAGTGTTCATTTTTTGATTTTTTTAATAAATGTCTGCTATATCAAATTTTTTTAGAAAAAATCGAATAACTACAAAATGTACCAATCGAATTGCAAAAAGTAAAGTTATTCATAAAGCTTAAAAATACGATGGCGACCGACTATAGCCGATAGCACTAGAGATCTAATAATATTTTCATTGAAGAGAGCATGATCAGCTGTATATAGTTATAAATTTTCAAATTTATATTTTGACCAGAATGCCATAAACTTCTAATGAACGGCCTTGCTGGGACACCCTGTATAGGTACTAAAAACATCATAATCGTCCATAAACTCCAAAAAGACGTGGAATCTGAAGTACTATCAATGCGAATTAAATAACTGATAGGCATCAATAGAAAGACATAAGAACTTGACAAAACACAATCATCCACAACATCCATTGGAAGACAACAAAAAAAATGTGAACACAGCTAGTAAAGGACTAAAGGAGGAAGTCCAAGAATTAAGAAAATGCCGATTTTGGGGAATATGTGAAAGAACTAGTTACTAGTATTATATACATACAAAATATATCGGCAATCGTCTCTCTCTCTGTCGCCAAAAGGTTCAGAATGTGCTAACTCTAAAGAAGTAGCTGGTCTACCTTCTGAACCATGTAATTAATATATAAAAATTATCATAATTTAATTTAGCATTCGAGTTTTGCAGTTATACAAGACAAAATTACCTACAATGATTACGGAAATTGATACATCGATCAGTCCATAAATCAAAACAGTCGTTACTTTGTTAAACCCACATTTTCTTCATACTTTTTGCGCAAGTAACGACCATCTCCGCAATTGTGGCGTCAAGAATCTCCTAAATCTAACATTAATGGAATTAACGGGTCGATGGCTGCAGTGGTTAGGCGGCTGACTATTGTTGTGAGAGGACGATAGGCGCCGGGGTTCAATTCTCTGGAAGGACGGTGACATTTTTTCAGAGAGTTTAATCCCGGATCGACTTGCCATTCGCTGTTGAGAGCAAAGTGATTAACAGCGCGGCATCATAAAAGGCGATATGATGCTGTCACAAAGCCAATTGAACACAACATACACACACAAAAACTACACCGCGAGAGTTGCAGTGATAGCTAGACAAGCGATACAGTTTACGGAGTCACTGCAACTAAGCACCCACCACATAAAAAAAAAGAAGGAAGGAGAAGGACAGGGACAGTGCACACTAACACAGACATTAAAATGTGGTAATACAAGTGATTGACATAATCATTTTCTTAGATTTAAGTCCACACACTGCTGTAATATGCTCCCTCCACCCCTCCCCAACCAGTCAAGAGACATGTTCCCGAAAACGCAATGTTGTACCAAGCATCAATTCCAAATTCCCAATTTACTAATTGTAGGAAGCCATTAGATGGCACTTGGACTTGCAACCTAAAAGAATGTGTTTTCACCACTAAATAAACCACTACAATCATTTAAACCAATGAAGACTGTTTCTCTAAAAAAAATCTGTTCATATTATCTGAAATGAACTCTAAAGACATTAGAACCAAAGATTAAATAGTGATAATTAGGAAACTTAACAAGGAATTTTAAGTATCAGCTTTCAACAGGCCCATCAATCTGTTACCTGCAATTTCAAAGCTATTTGAAAACATTTTTAAACCATCAATTTGAAATCAGAAATCATTGTACACACAGCAACAAATACTATTACAGACTGCTTTGAAAACAAGGAATGCTGTCCAAACACGATTCTCAAAGCATTTGACAAAGTCAAACTTGCCAAAATCTTGCCATGAAAAACTGAAATATTAAAAATAACCATACAAAATTGAATCGGGAGTGCTTCAAGATAGCGTCTTGGGCCCGATGTTGTATATATACTATGAATATTAATCAGCTACAAATCGGAGAGGTTAGTGAGTCGAATCGAATAGTTGACATTGTAAGATATCTTGAAAAATGTGTAAACAATCCAGTTGGGGTTTGCTGTCCCAATAGTATGGAGAGAGCTAACAAATCATGTTAATAATTGCCATTTCTGCATGATCTCTTGTGTTGAACAAAGCACATGTGTAGTGACGAATTTCCTGTTCCAGAATCTCCAAAAATATTCACTTACGACTCAGATAATAGCGATTAAGCGTCAGGTCAAGCTGACAATTTTTGGTGTATTGTTAAAGATGCTCCAGAAACAATTCACTAAAGCTCAAGTCAGGAAAAAAATAAAATTGCTGCGAATAGAAATAAATAATCCCATTTAAAAGTAAATTATGATATAAATGAAATTATTCTTTATTTTTCAGGCCAATAGCGATACTACCACTACCACAACAATGCAGCATAGCAGTCAGATGTTGTCCGATATTATACGAATTAAGACCAGACGGCCCGGATCCCATCGTAAATCTACCTTACAGAATGATAATCGCGGTAGCATCCGAAAGCGATCTGATCTTATACGACACTCAACAACCAACTCCGATCGCCCACCTTCAAAAGATCCACTACACTAGATTAACAGATTTGGCATGGTCCGCAGATGGTAGACTCTTAATGGCGTCATCTACTGACGGATTTTGTACCGTATTAACGTTTGAACTCGACGAACTTGGTACACGTTACACGAAAGAGGAAAGCGAAGTTGAGGAGAGCTTTATGAATATCAGCGGCTGTGAAGAATTAGAGAAGAGTAGCGTTGTCATACAGGAAAATAAAATTAAAGATGAAAAGGTTAAAAAAGAAAGTTTTCTCGTACAATGGGCTAATAAAGTTAAAGAGGATGGTGTTAAAAATGTAGATGAGGATAAAATTGAAGAAAGTAAGGAAAATCAACAATCTAACGAAGATAAAAATAAAATAAATACAGAAGAGAAACAAGTAGAGGTAATAGAAATTGTAGAATCTCCAGTTAAAAATACGGATGATATAAAGAAGGTGACACCCAGAAGAATTGTTCCGATAAAATTAAATTCGCTGAGCGGTAAGGAGAAAAGGAAAGTATCTACGACTCCGGGAAAAAGGAAAGGGAAACCGGATAATAATCAGGGGAAAGAATCTAAAACAAATTCGTTAATGAATTTTTTAAAAGTCACAACACCTGATAAACCGAAAACAGCCGACGTCAGTATAATTATATCTGAAGAATCTTCTAACGCTAGAGATGCTTGGGCTCGCAACGAAGCAGCGCATAGTAGTAAGAAACGCACAAACGAGGAAGATGATGAAATGGCAGAAACAATTCCCGATTTTAAATTGCATATAGAAGAAAGCGCGAGTCAACGAACTGAAGAGAAGTGTAACGAATCAATATTACTGGAAGATAATACAGGTGTTGTAGAAATAAACGATGATTGCGGAGAAAAGACATCGAAAACGATTAAAGAAAATAATACTCAGTGTAATGATGGTGTTCCAGAACGATCTGAAATAAAACAAACGGAATTAGCGAAATCCATAGAAGATAACATGAAGAAAACGCCTAGGAGGATACAATTGATAACGTTATCGAGTCCTAAACATAAGAAACAGAAGACTAATACATAACATAGGTTTTACCGCTTGCTTTTAATATTACGTTAGACTGCCGATAAGCATCAAGTATAAACATTATTAGGAAAGGTACAATTAAAAATGAATTTTATTAGAAAATGTACATTTATTAAAATGTTTAATAAAAATGTGATGTAATTTTGTAATAAAAATAAGTACTCTAAATCGACTTAGTTTAATTATCCAAACGACTATTCCTGTTTTTGGAAATACTTGTTCTTTTCCAGGGGATTCGGTATGATCTGAAACAAAAAGTGGTCATTTGGGCGGCCATCTCTCCTTTCATTTTCGATTTTTGTTAACTATTAAGATATAATGAACAAATCTGGTCACAAAAAGGTAAGTAAGCATTCATTTCATTTCAAATATGTAATCATAACATCAATTGTAACAATACGACTACAATTTATTTATTTTACCAAAAAAAAAAAAAAATAGGTCAATCAGTCAGCCATGTATTCTTTGAGCAAAAAAATAATAGGACGTTCCTTATGTCATTTTTTATTTGGACGCTTTTTTTAGGATTAAAATAAAAGAAATAAAATACTTTCAAAATCTCAACACGAGCCAAATAAGAAATAATGATACCTTGTACCAATTTATAACTTACTAAAAATTAAAATGGTTGTCAATTTCGTAGCCATTTGTCAGAAAACAATGGGGAGTCAAAGGGTATCACACTCCCTATTTTCTCTATTAATTCTTTGCGTTATTTTGGTAGGAATCACACAGAAAAGGTGCTTAGATCAGAGTAAAAAACAATGCATTCAAATAGAAAGTGAGAACAGGATTTTAACAAACCACCTCCCAAAGTGAAGATCAGGAGTCTTGACTATAGCAGATCAATAGGACGCTGAAAAGACTAACACCTATCTCCAACCGGAACAAAGGACTTATACGTCAAAACCATTTTCTGGTACAGTTGGAGGAAAAAGTATCCTGCTACATACAGTCCATGTAGATACACTAAGACAAAAATAATCATGCATTTTGAGTAAAGGGCGTCCTTCTTACATACATTGACAGGAAACCTTTTTTTCCTGCTGTACATGCAGAGCCAGAAAAGCTCACAACTGACACAAAAGAGCTAAGGGAACCCAATCTACCCTAGCAAGAGTAAGCAGGACCACAGGGAAGGAAAGTCCCATTATTTTAGCCCAAAGAATATATGGTTAATAGATTGATTTTTTTTTTTGTAATACTCTGTACAGTAATTTAGGGAAATGTAAAATTAATTATCAGATTATGCTCAAAATTCAGTAGATTCAAACACACAAAACATATCGTAACAAATCAGTAAATATCATTACTAATTACAAATACAGAAGTAGTAATACACGCAAATATGATGCCTTCAAAAATTCAGTACAGAAAAATTTTTGAAAAATTATAAAATACTTTTGGAGTAAATTAAACTGGGGTGAAAAAAAAAGTTGCGTGAATAGTCTAGTCGATAATGGCCCTCCCAAAAAAAACAAATTAACAAATTAACGAGACATCTCTTAGTTCAACAACTTTCTGCTACTACTAAAAAAGGGTGCCACGACAATGTTCTTAAATTATTCAAGGAATAAAGTCAACAAATAAGTAACCCAGTAAAGTTTGTCCATATGACGTAAAAAAGGCCTCTCCACAATTCTGTTGCATTTTCCATGAATTTTAAATGCAAAATCTAGTAAAAAAACTAGCAGTATATGTTTACTAGAGCAAGCAAGTGAATTCTTTAAAGCAAAGTACACTTGAGCGATCTTTGTGCACATATTGTTAATGTGCGCCGACTATTTTAGATCATCTATCCACAAGCCAAGTAATTTTGTGCACCTGAAACAGTGAATGGTAACATCTCTAATTTGAAGTAGATATTAATCTATTGAAAGTTTGAAAATAACAAAGTTCGATTTATCCGTAGTTAATGGACAAGCGATTGTCGTCTAACCAGGTAATGATTTTGTAACGTCTTTAAAAGAGGTCATTAATATAAATTACAAATAGTGTTGGTCCGAAGATGGAGTCTTGAGGAACTGCCATCCTTATACCGTATACATTAGATTTATAGGTATTTAAGACTACTCCTTGCTGTCTAGAAAAACGCCTATTACAACATGCCTTCTATCGTGTTCGTTCATAATTAGCTATTTTCAGTTATAACTCTTTTTTCTTTAGTAAATGTTAATTTTTATCTAATATATTATTTTTTCTGAACAAATCTATTAAATTTTTACTCATTATGATTTTAACCATTTTTTAGCAGGATAGCAATGGGCTTATTGGTCGATAGACATTTGGTTGATCGGGATGACCTGTGTTTGTGGCGCTGTCAGATCGCGTTCCCAGAGTTACATAAAGCTAGAGGAAAATCGAACTTCACGAATGGTTAGTTTAATAACGATTTCATAATAATAATAATAATACAATTTATTTTCCCAAACATTCCACAATTTTAATTAAACAAGTATATTACCTAATAACCATGTTGAAAGAAAAAAGGCAGAATTCAGGCCTGCTCTTCCACTCTCTTCCACATTAATAATGGTTTAATAATGACTAATGTCAATGCATCATAACTTGCAATTCCTAAATGATTGATGTAAGCAATATACAACGCATTCTGTTCGAAATGTTAAAAACGGCTGCAGGACATGCTATAATTGCGAATTAAGACGAGTAAAACCACGTTCTCTTAATAATTTCATTTCAAAAGCAAACTGATTGGAGTGTCAGTCAGTCAGATAAGTAGTCACAATGGTAATTCTGTAAATACCTTGGAATCTGATATAGAAGGTCCGGATCTCCATTACGAGGACTTGAGGAGCAAAAGTAAGTAGAGGGCGCCTGAAGGTCACGTCGAACTACCCTCTATCCACTTTCACTCCTGAAGAAGCCACTTATATTAGTAGCAAAACGTTCATTTTACTAGATTTTGTATTTTTTTGTACTTTTATTTTATTTTGTTTTTGTTTATATTTGTATTGCATATATTTGCACTGCTATGATATGGTCAAAACCCTGAATCCTTCAAAATATCTACAAAAATTTTTAAATGCAACATTGAAGTGGGAAAATCATAATAACTATTTGCCAAATAAACTCACAAATGTTATATTTCCCTAGACAAACTGAAATAGCATAGTGTCGTGTCAAATGTTGCTGCACATTTTGAGTTGTGGTCACTCGTATGTAGACATACAATATTGCGTTAGAGGCGTATCTAGAAAGGATTGCCATCATCCTTTTATTAATAACAACTTTTCTACAAAGCTTGGCATCTACGTTTTTGTACGTAACTATTAAACTATCAGCAATAAGTTTAATTTAACCCCCCACAGCGTCATTTAAACTTTCTCACTCTCTATAGCAACACAGCAATAACAGTACAAAAATTGATACAATACCGAAGTAAATTCGAAATTTCATTCTAACACCTTCGATCACGTTATTATCATAATTTAACTTACAGTATCCTGTCCCGGTTTCCATCCGGCAGGACAAACTTCACCATTCTCATCGGTAAATTGGAAAGCTTGGACTAATCTTAACGTTTCATCGACACTTCGACCTACAGGCAAATCATTCATCGTAATTTGTCGCAGTATCCCTTTCGGACTAATTATAAACAATCCTCTGCAACACACAACTATAAAAACAACTTACAATCTAATATCATCATAATTCACCTCAAAGCGTGTCCGACATCGTCAAGATACACTCCATAATCTTTCGATATCTTATGTGAAAGATCCGACAGCAACGGAATATGGATTTTACCCAAACCGCCTTCTTTACGTGGCGTATTGATCCATGCGAAATGCGTAAAATGTGAATCGACGGAGCACGCTACCACTGACGTATTAATCTCGTTAAATTCCTCGATTCTATCGCTAAATGCGAGGATTTCAGTCGGACATACAAACGTACTAAAAATAGGTTCCTTTTTAATATCTACAGTGTTAATACTTAAAATATGAATACATACAAATCTAACGGGTAAAAAAAGAATACTAAATATTTTCCTAGGAAATCTGTCGATTTTAAAGTTTTAAATTCACCGTTTACAACAGCTGTACTCTCCCAATATGGGGCAGGTTTCGATACTTCAAATTATAACAATATAATTAATTTATACGTAAGATATTGGACAACTTACTGACTGCTTTCGTATAATGCAACTTATGCTCCGTTTTATCCGGATCCGATCCATATGGATACACGCTACCTCCTGCGAAAGAATGGCAATATTCATCATTCGGAGTAGTTTGAAATGAGGAATGGAAATTGAGGACGATTAAGAACAAATATATAACCGGACTTTTCATAATTGAGGTTATTTTATGTGGCAGAGCGTCGAAATTGTGATATAATCGAGATTTAATTAATCTAATTAATTTACTGCTGATAACACGTTATATCTACAATATTTTGATAAGAAATAGAAGTGATTTTACGATTTGAAACGCGATATTTTTAACAGGACTTCAAATACAGATTTGAAGCAGCGCCACCTACTTCGTCGCTATGGAAACAGCGGAAAATTCTATTTATTATTAAAAAAATTAAATTTTATGCGTGCTAAACGGCGAGCCAAATTTATTTTAATTATTAATGAACGAAAAGGATGGCAGCGAAGAGAAGGATGTCGATAGTGAGGAAGAGGATTACGAAATTTATTGTAAGTATCTAATCTTTGTAATTTTAATCAGAATTCTTTAATCCTGGTATTATAAATCGTACCTCTCGTAAGAGGCTTTGAGATTGATTTATTATATACAAATGTTATTTTTATGATATCGATTCAACATATCGGTTGCTAACATTTAAATGAATACATTATAATCGAAATTATTTAATTTGGTTTTACGAAAATAAAATAAAAATAATTATTATACCTGGAACGAAAAACAACATTTAATTTCATTTTAATTTCGCGGGTATTTTAAGTTGGTACTCTATGGAAAAGTAACTGAAACTGTGCTATTTCACTGTGATTTATGACACATTGACTTTCGGTTAGAGTACCACCTTAAAATGCCCGCGAAATTTAAAGATTTCCTGCTTGGGTATATTCAAAAGAACTACATTGGAAGTCTCTAATAATGTTGTTAGCATCGATTTTAATTAAATTATTGAATAATTAACATCTTAAGTAATGAATGGAAGATTTGTACAGTATCAATAAGACAAAAACACAAAATTGGACGTTTAGCTTTGTAAATATGTGGCAAATCATGTGACAGATGTCAAAAATAAAGTACTGATATAATATTTGGAAATTTCACAGAAATTTTGTGCATCAAAAACGAAATTTGTGGTTTGAGATCAAATGAAAATGGCTACATTCCACAGTAAAGAGTAGATAGACCAGTTTCAGGTTTTGTCTCAATTTTTCCATGAACAATATTGTGCTGTCAAAAGATTATCAATAAGGAGACAAATATGTCGACAATTTTCATATTTAACTGCAGATCTGACAATCAGCAGACAAGCAATTGACAAACAACATCATGGTCTATATTATATGACCATGATGCGATCTAAATCGCCTACTGGGTGGCAACGAGTTAAATTCCCGTTTGTACAAAATCATTGTTAACTCCAGAATAATTTGTATAGTTATGAAACTGATCGAATCTTTCTTGGACAAGAAATACAAATTGGTCGCTAGTGAAAATTTCAACGAGGTAATGAAAGTTTTAGGAGTTGGTGTAGACGCCCGTAGACAAGGCCTCGAAGTTTGTCCGGAAATCTGTTTAAGCAAGGACGGAGACTATTACGTCTTGCTCTCGACTTGCAGCTTCCTACCCGGTGTGGAATTCGATTATATCACGCCAGATGACAGGAAAGTCAGGAGTACTATTACGATCACCGGTAACGTCCTTACCGAAGTACAGGTAGACGAAAATGGTAAGGTGACAACGATAGAAAGGATTTTTACCGATTCCGATGTAACGGTCGTGTGTAAAGTCGATGATGTCGACTGTACTAGAGTGTACAGGATCCAGCATGAAGAATAAATTAGAAATCTGTATTAAGGAAACAACTCTATTGATTTTTCTTCTCTTTTCTCTCCAGTTTATTGTGCACTTAAACTATACTTAGAAAAAATATTTTAATTATTAAATATACCAAGTGAATATTCTGTGTTTGATGATCAATCTTATTTTATTAATCTGCCAGTTGGGATAGTCTCAAACTTTTCAAATTCTCGCTAATTGTATAATTTTTCTGGTACAACGACCTTAACAGCAGATTTTTTATAGTTCCAAGACACCACAATTCTGGATAAATAACTTGGTGATTCATTATCGTGGAACAAAGCTTTTCTCTTCGATGAATGAGGCCACTTCACCTTTTATCTTTTTGCCAAATTGATTCAATAACTCATTAGAGTAATATCTCGTATTTCTCCTTCGTTTTTTCCTAAAACAAAAGTCCAGAAGTTGACAGTGATTTTGTCCTAGAGGACGTGACGAGTACAAACAGATACTGATTGTTCCTTTGTGGCAATAAAAACTGGCTTTACTTGTCAGATATTTTTACAAAATGAAGAGTTGAATTTGGGGCTTCAAGGCTAGGATAGAACCATATTCATTATGCAGGGGAAGGTTGAGTCAACAATCAAAAAAAGGTCTTTCTGGACATCTTTGATCGACAGATGTAAATATGACCAATTTCCGAATTTAAAACTTTTTTGGCAACTACTTCTTCGTCAGTGAATGAAGATGTAAAATGAGCCATAAAATGCCACTTGCAAAATTTGTCGGCCGCATTACGCACTTATTTCCCAGAAATATCGTCGGAATGGAACTGGCTAAACCAGTCCCACCGATCACCTATCCATCTCTTATCAATAATGACCCAGTAATGACATTTTAATAACATCTGTTTGACGTCACATTGACGTCATAATGAGATGATAATTAACGGATGTCAAATACTTATGCATTACATTTAATACCGGACAGACGAGCGTCGATAACGCAAGAGATAGCACCCATAATACGGTGGTTGAGCACAAAAGAAGAACTATCTGATATGAAGGCTAGTTGTAAATAAAATTTTACTTTGATCCATTGAGATGTAAATTATTAGTGTGAGTTGTGCCTTTACAGCTCTTATGCTCGTCAGATTCTCTCTCTTTATTTGACGCTCAAACTTTGTTTAAGTGGGTGCTCTAATGGCATAGTTCCGCTGACACCACATACCCCCCTGGGGATCTATCAAGCGATTAGAGAGTGTGACGATTATGAGAGCCTCAAAGGGTTCAATTTCAATCTCTTTTGAATTAATTAAAGGCAGCAGTATGCCAAAAAAGCATTCATATTGGTACTATTCTTACTGTTGATGGTTTGATAGGTGATACTCTACAAGACTTGGACATGTACCAAATCGTCAGACGTAGGATTAGGATCTTTCAGTTGTAGCTTTGATACAATGAAGTTAGTTGGTACTCAGGTTTATTTTCAATAACAAACTGATAGATTCTACTATTTAGTTGTTTCTATTTAACAATAGGATCTATCCGATATGAACGCTAGTTGCAAATCAAAATTTTGTTTTGATGCAAGGAGATATACATTAGTGCGAGTTGTGCCTCTATAGCACTTATGCTCGTCAGATTCTCTCTCTTTATTTGACACTCGAACTCTGTTTGAGTGGGTGCTCTAACGGCATAGTTCCGCTGACACCACATACCCCCCTGGCGGTTTATTAACCGATTAGGGAGGTTGACGTCTATGAAAGCCTCAAAGGATTCAATTTCAATTTAATTTATATCTCTTTTGGATTAATTAATGGGAACTGTTATTGTTGATGATTTCATAGGTGATAGTCTATAGAAGTTAGCTATAAGAATATTTCTGCTACAATATTGACAATAAATAAGAATACATATACCTAATTTAAGAAATATATTTCACACTCATGTAAAACTACTTTTTATTGCAGTTTTACAACCGGCTTCCTCGCCATATAACATGAAGGAAAAACTAGAAGAAGCAAATAATGCTTTGTACGACGAGACTTCCTTTCTAGAATATAGATCTTTGAAAGTTAAATTTAGAGAAGTACTTGTCGATTACGAACCAGATCTAACCGACGATGACGTCCAAAGCATAGAAAGCTACAACGAAGTCGATTACATCCTCGAACAAGAATTCGTCGAGGAAACCGTTCCTCAACAATTATCGAATAAAATTGAATTAAACATATTTACACCATCTTTAAATATCACCGAAGAAGAAGACGAAGAGACTGAAAACGAAGACTTAAAGACCAACGAGGATAACGTTCAAATCCATGAAGATCAGAATAAAGAAATTGAAGACTTAGACGCCAACCGAAACGCAAGACTTATAATAGAATATCAGGAGACTTTAACTGAAGAAACTAGTATTACCGATGAGGAAATTGAGGAAAAAATTGATTTATATGAAAAGGATACCTCGGAGGAAACAGTTGATTTATCCAGTGAGAATTCGCAGTTATCTCCCAGCAGTATTAGCGATGAGGAAATCGAGGAATTCGAAGATAATATACGCCAAACTGATGATACTAGTGAGACTAAGGAAGAATCCACGAGTGCCAAGACTGTTACTTCAAGTTCCTCTAGGAGATCTGTAGCGATGTTAAGCAGGAGGCTTTCGAAAGTAGATTGCAAGGAACATTGTATCGAAAGACTGGATACCCAATTAGATTTAACGATAAGTAAGCTTCAAATAAGCGAGAGACCTCTATGCCCTGCTCTGAAACTAATTAAGAGGAGATGCTGTGAAAAGAATCAGGTGAAGAACGAACAAAAGCTTCCTTGTTACTCAGGTTTACGGTCGGAATATGGTTTGAGTTTGCAGCAGTTAGAGAAGCGGCAAAGACGTAAGGAGGTGCTTAAAGTACGCGAGGAGAAGAGAAAACAGTTGATGGAGGAATATAAAAATAGGAAAATACAGCAGAATGAAGAGATATTTTCACAATGGTTGAAAAATATACAAAAACGCAAAGAGGAACAGGTGTCTAAAAGGAGGACTAACAAGAAGGCGATCTCACCGAAAGTTCTGGAGATTGCCAATAAATCTCCGGAGAAGATTGAACGACCTAAGACTTCGTATCCATTTATGCCAACTCATAGTGTTAAAAGATTAAAGAGGCCAAATACTTCTACGACTTGCGTCTTCATACAGGTGCCACAGAACGCGTTGAGGAAAGGGTTTCACGTTGGTGATATCCTAGTTACTGATTCGAAAAATGTTCCCACTCCAAAAGGATTGCATATTTTATCGATTTCTTAGCGGAAGCTTCGATATATGTATGCACCACATGTAGTTTATTTTGTTGTTAAAATACAATTCTTTGTACCTACCTATTAATATATGCAGTTATGATTAAACTTGGTGTAAATCTTTGGCCCTTTTTTTTCATTACCTTGCAGAAAATGGAAGGTGATAATTGATAAGGTGGGTATTACAGTTACATTTTCATAAATTTTCTGGACAACTTTCATCAATATTACCTAGCTCGATAACCGTTGGATGAATCTGACAACTTTTTCATCATATAAATATTACCCCGATCGGCAAGTAGGTTCACCTTGTTAATCTAAACGAGAGGCCAAACTCCCAGCAGGGCACATCAACGCCTTATAGGGCTAAAACTTCATCGATATTTTCTCGAGAACCGTTTGATGAATCTGCTTCGCTCTCGGAGATGTGGTTCACCTTGTTAATCTAAACGAGAGGACAAACCCCCCGGAAGGCACATTAACGTGTTTGAGCGCTGTGACCGTTCAAACTTTCATAAATTTTCTGGACAACTTTTTCATCATATAAATATTACCTAGCTCGATAACCGTTTAATGGATCTGCTTTAATCTTGTTAATCTAAACGAGAGGACAAACCCCCAGGAAGGCACATTAACGCGTTTGAGCGCTGTGACGGTTCAAACTTTCATAAATTTTCTGGACAACTTTTTCATCATATAAATATTACCTAGCTCGATAACCGTTTAATGGATCTGCTTCCTCCTCGGCAAGTAGGTTCATCTTGTTAATCTAAACGAGAGGCCAAACTCCCAGCAAGGCACATTAACGCGTTATAGAGATAAATTGTCTCGAGAACTGTTTGTTGCTCTCGGCCAGATGGCTCATATTGTTCATCTAAACGAGAGCACAAACCCTCAGGAAGGCACATTAACGCGTTTGAGAGCTGTCACCGTTCAAATTTTCATAAATTTTCTGGACAACTTTTTCATCATATAAATATTACCTAGCTCATTAACCGTTTGATGGATCTGCTTCCTTCTCGGCAAGTAGGTTTACCATGTTAATCTAAACGAGAGGCCAAACTCCCAGCAAGGCACATTAACGCGTTATAGAGATAAATTTTCTCGAGAACCGTTTGATGAATCTACTTCGCTCTCGGCCAGATGGTTCATCTTGTTAATCTAAACGAGAGGACAAACCCCCAGGAAGGCACATTAACGCGTTTGAGCGCTGTGACCCTTCAAACTTTCATAAATGTTCTGGACAACTTTTTCATCATATAAATATTACCTAGCTCGATAACCGTTTGATGAATCTGCTTTTCCCTCGGCAAGTAGGTTTACCTTGTTAATCTAAACGAGAGGCCAAATTCCCAGCAAGGCACATTAACGCGTTATAGAGATAAATTTTCTCGAGAACCGTTTGATGAATCTACTTCGCTCTCGACCAGATGGTTCATCTTGTTAATCTAAACGAGAGGACAAACCCCCAGGAAGGCACATTAACGCGTTTGAGCGCTGTGACCCTTCAAACTTTCATAAATGTTCTGGACAACTTTTTCATCATATTATTATAAATAACCGTTTGATGAATCTGCTTCCCCTCGGATAACCATGTTAATCTGATGAATCTGCGTTATAGAGATCATTTTCTCGAGAACCGTTTGATGAAAGTCGGCCAGATGGTTCATCTTGTTAATCTAAACGAGAGGACAAACCCCCCAGGAAGGCACATTAACGCGTTTGAGCGCTGTGACCCTTCAAACTTTCATAAATGTTCTGGACAACTTTTTCATCATATAAATATTACCTAGCTCCATAACCGTTTGATGAATCTGCTTATCCCTCGGCAAGTAGGTTCACCATGTTAATCTAAACGGGAGGCCAAACTCCCAGCAACGCACATTAACGCGTTATAGAGATAAATTTTCTCGAGAACCGTTTGATGAATCTACTTCGCTCTCGGCCAGATGGTTCATCTTGTTAATCTAAACGAGAGGACAAACCCCCAGGAAGGCACATTAACGCGTTTGAGCGCTGTGACCCTTCAAACTTTCATAAATGTTCTGGACAACTTTTTCATCATATAAATATTACCTAGCTCCATAACCGTTTGATGAATCTGCTTTCCCCTCGGCAAGTAGGTTCACCATGTTAATCTAAACGGGAGGCCAAACTCCCAGCAACGCACATTAACGCGTTATAGAGATAAATTTTCTCGAGAACCGTTTGATGAATCTACTTCGCTCTCGGCCAGATGGTTCATCTTGTTAATCTAAACGAGAGGACAAACCCCCAGGAAGGCACATTAACGCGTTTGAGCGCTGTGACCCTTCAAACTTTCATAAATGTTCTGGACAACTTTTTCATCATATAAATATTACCTATCTCGATAACCGTTTGATGAATCTGCTTTCCCCTCGGCAAGTAGGTTCACCATGTTAATCTAAACGGGAGGCCAAACTCCCAGCAACGCACATTAACGCGTTATAGAGATAAATTTTCTCGAGAACCGTTTGATGAATCTACTTCGCTCTCGGCCAGATGGTTCATCTTGTTAATCTAAACGAGAGGACAAACCCCAGGAAGGTACATTAACGCGTTTGAGCGCTGTGACCCTTCAAACTTTCATAAATGTTCTGGACAACTTTTTCATCATATAAATATTACCTATCTCGATAACCGTTTGATGAATCTGCTTTCCCTCGGCAAGTAGGTTCACCATGTTAATCTAAACGGGAGGCCAAACTCCCAGCAACGCACATTAACGCGTTATAGAGATAAATTTTCTCGAGAACCGTTTGATGAATCTACTTCGCTCTCGGCCAGATGGTTCATCTTGTTAATCTAAACGAGAGGACAAACCCCCAGGAAGGCACATTAACGCGTTTGAGCGCTGTGACCCTTCAAACTTTCATAAATGTTCTGGACAACTTTTTCATCATATAAATATTACCTAGCTCCATAACCGTTTGATGAATCTGCTTTCATCTCGGCAAGTAGGTTCACCATGTTAATCTAAACGGGAGGCCAAACTCCCAGCAACGCACATTAACGCGTTATAGAGATAAATTTTCTCGAGAACCGTTTGATGAATCTACTTCGCTCTCGGCCAGATGGTTCATCTTGTTAATCTAAACGAGAGGACAAACCCCCAGGAAGGCACATTAACGCGTTTGAGCGCTGTGACCCTTCAAACTTTCATAAATGTTCTGGACAACTTTTTCATCATATAAATATTACCTATCTCGATAACCGTTTGATGAATCTGCTTTCCCCTCGGCAA
The DNA here is from genome assembly GCA_023690525.1 of Holotrichia oblita. Taxonomy (NCBI): domain Eukaryota; kingdom Metazoa; phylum Arthropoda; class Insecta; order Coleoptera; family Scarabaeidae; genus Holotrichia; species Holotrichia oblita. The sequence goes on along the minus strand of CM043020.1, from coordinate 14,175,270 downwards.
GTAGGTTCACCATGTTAATCTAAACGGGAGGCCAAACTCCCAGCAACGCACATTAACGCGTTATAGAGATAAATTTTCTCGAGAACCGTTTGATGAATCTACTTCGCTCTCGGCCAGATGGTTCATCTTGTTAATCTAAACGAGAGGACAAACCCCCAGGAAGGCACATTAACGCGTTTGAGCGATGTGACCCTTCAAACTTTCATAAATGTTCTGGACAACTTTTTCATCATATAAATATTACCTATCTCGATAACCGTTTGATGAATCTGCTTTCCCCTCGGCAAGTAGGTTCACCATGTTAATCTAAACGGGAGGCCAAACTCCCAGCAACGCACATTAACGCGTTATAGAGATAAATTTTCTCGAGAACCGTTTGATGAATCTACTTCGCTCTCGGCCAGATGGTTCATCTTGTTAATCTAAACGAGAGGACAAACCCCCAGGAAGGCACATTAACGCGTTTGAGCGCTGTGACCCTTCAAACTTTCATAAATGTTCTGGACAACTTTTTCATCATATAAATATTACCTATCTCGATAACCGTTTGATGAATCTGCTTTCCCTCGGCAAGTAGGTTCACCATGTTAATCTAAACGGGAGGCCAAACTCCCAGCAACGCACATTAACGCGTTATAGAGATAAATTTTCTCGAGAACCGTTTGATGAATCTACTTCGCTCTCGGCCAGATGGTTCATCTTGTTAATCTAAACGAGAGGACAAACCCCCAGGAAGGCACATTAACGCGTTTGAGCGCTGTGACCCTTCAAACTTTCATAAATGTTCTGGACAACTTTTTCATCATATAAATATTACCTAGCTCGATAACCGTTTGATGAATCTGCTTTCCCCTCGGCAAGTAGGTTCACCATGTTAATCTAAACGGAGGCCAAACTCCCAGCAACGCACATTAACGCGTTATAGAGATAAATTTTCTCGAGAACCGTTTGATGAATCTACTTCGCTCTCGGCCAGATGGTTCATCTTGTTAATCTAAACGAGAGGACAAACCCCCAGGAAGGCACATTAACGCGTTTGAGCGCTGTGACCCTTCAAACTTTCATAAATGTTCTGGACAACTTTTTCATCATATAAATATTACCTAGCTCCATAACCGTTTGATGAATCTGCTTTCCCCTCGGCAAGTAGGTTCACCATGTTAATCTAAACGGGAGGCCAAACTCCCAGCAACGCACATTAACGCGTTATAGAGATAAATTTTCTCGAGAACCGTTTGATGAATCTACTTCGCTCTCGGCCAGATGGTTCATCTTGTTAATCTAAACGAGAGGACAAACCAACAGGAAGGCACATTAACGCGTTTGAGCGCTGTGACCATTACATTTTCATAAATTTTTCTGGACAACAATTTCATCATATAATATTACCTAGCTCCATAACCGTTTGATGAATCTGCTTCCCCCTCGGCAAGTAGGTTAATCTAAACAAAGAGGCCAAACTACCAGGACGGCACATTAACGCATTAAATCGCTGTAGGCCGTTAAACTATCCGAGAACGCGTTATAGAGATAAATTTTCTCGAGAACCGTTTCATGAATCTACTTCGCTCTCGGCAAGTTGGTTCACCTTATTAATCTGAAGGAAAGGCCAAACTACCAGGACGGCAGTTGATAGAGGAATGTAAAAATAGGAAAATTCTGCAGAATGAAGAGATATTTTCGCAATGGTTGAAAAATATACAAAAACGCAAAGAGAAACAGGTGTCTAAAAGGAGGACTAACAAGAAGGCGATTGCACCGAAAGTTCTGGAGATTTCCAATAAATCACCGGAGAAGATTGAACGACCTAAGTCTTCGTATCCATTTATGCCAACTCATAGTGTTAAAAGACTGAAGAAGCCAAATACTTCTACAACTTGCGTCTTCATACAGGTGCCACAGAACGCGTTGAGGAAAGGGTTTCACTCCGATAGGATTGCATATTTTATCGATTTCTTAGCGGACGCTTCGATATATGTACCACATGTAGTTTATTTTGTTGTTAAAATACAGTTCTTTGTACCTACCTACTAATATAATGCAGTTGTGATTAAACTTAGTGTTGTTTTTCTTAAATTTTTGACCCTTTTTTTCATTATCTTGCAGAAAATGGAAGGTGATAATTGATAAGGGTATTACACTTTTTTTGATTTTATTTCTCAATTTATTACATCAAAACATTTACAATACATTTATATACAACGAGAACACACAAATAAAATAAAAATCAACACGTTTCCTTGAAATATAGAAACAGAATTCCTCATGTTGTACATATATGCAGTATATGTATAATTAGTATCACAGAAAAATATATCCTAATCTAGGAATTATGATGTGAATGCAAATAGGGTAAATGGATTAAGTGCAGCTCAGGTTTCATTTCAAGCTTGTCCGGTGTTGCATTTTTCCATATAGTACATGTCGCCTAGGAGTTGGGTAATTGGTATTTCGCCGATTGTTTCTTTGAAGAATAAGAGTTCGACGGTTAGTGAACGGATAGCTCTTAAACTGGGTACTAGAAGCAGTAGACGGCCGAATCTTGTCGGTTGGCGTGGGTAACGTGTTCTTACGTAATCTCCGAGGATGCATTGGGCTTGGTCCTGTAGCATTTCCACCGGTTGTACATCGCAGAGTCCAGATGTTTCTGAAACATTTTAAAGTCCAGATGAAATCATACATAAGTACAGATGTCAAAGTCAAGTGTATCCATCTAACAAACAAAAGATTAAGCTTTGTTTGGAAACTGTTCCAGGTTGTTGCATTTGTTCTGTAGTGTTTCAGAGTTTTGCAAATTTAGTCGAAGAAACAAGTCACCGCACCCTCCTCTTGTTCAACATTCAAAACTTTAGAAGTAGTTCCAGATTGTTCTAGCGGTTCGAGGTTGTCGAAATCAAAATTTGATACGTTTAAAAGATGTGACGAAACATTGAAATTTCAGGTCCCCTTTGTTTTAAATTGTTAATCTGGCAGCTTCGATAGCATATGAGCCCCCATCTCACAATTTTTGAGACTTTATTAATAACATTGATGATTGCGGAGAGACATGGGTAAAGTTAGAGGAAGGGTGGTCGTGAAAGCTTAGTTTTCATTAAAAGTTTTCATTTGGTCCAAAGTCGGCGTCGGCGTCCACACTTTTATCTTGACCATCATCAATACTTTCGTTAATTTTTTTATTGATGGTGAAATTGTTTTGCTGGGGTCTTATACTTGGTAAGTTGAATTTTGGTTGGCTCTGGTACAGCTAAAAGATCTCGAAACAATAGATCAGGGTTCTTCAAACATTGAAGAATATTAGCTTAAAATGGTTACAACAACCTAAGAAGTGGCTTGCATTATTGTGATAACATTTTCCTTTGAAATCTGGGTCTCACCAGCGTTTAAATTTCAATAAGAAGTCAAAGAAACGCCTAGACCGCTATTAATGGCTGGAGAATCAGAAGGCGACTCAATGTAGCAAACCTTACTCCAAAAAGGTTAAATACGGTGCCAAAATTGGAGCAGCCCGTCTCCGTTTCACAAGAGAACATGTCGATTAGACAAACACACATGACTCTCTGTACTGTTCTTGGAGGAAAGCAGAAGCTCGAGAGAAAGGGTCACACAATGCTGCATTGCAGAAAAAGTGGCAGTTGAAAGAAGTTCCTATATAGTGTGGGCTGACATTTCCATGGACCCAAAAACCAAAATTGGTTTTTATTACTATAGGCGGCCAAGCCGGAGATTTTATTTGAATCCCATTAAGCACCTATAAGATGAACTCGAAACGGAAAGATAGAACTAGAAATCCTGCATCAGTTAAGAGAAATGAGTTTCAAGTAACACTTACTGAAGATTAGGACGTCACACTGCAACACAACGCGAGGAAGATCCATGAATTAGGATGAGTGGAAAGGGGGGACACTAAATATTGATAAGAAAGGTAATAAAGATCTTGAATTTACAGGTTTTATATTTTACTGCGAGTATGCGGCCTGAGTCAATTTTGTTTGCTTATTAGTTTATTTTGTTCTGCTTTTCGACTACTTTTTGTTAGTAGAGAAATCTGGAATCACTTCTAAAATGTTAAACTTCGAAAATACAGGGTGTACCATCTAAGATGCCTCGGACCGTAGCTCCTTTAACATACATTATATCGAAAAAAGTCTAAGAGCAAAATTATCCATAATTACAATCACCATATTTCTAAAATATTTTTGCTCAAAATTAAAAAGAAAAAACAAGTTGTTAGATCAATTTATCGATAAACGTCCTTTTTCAAAATCAATTCTGTCATGATAAAACAATAGAAATGCAATTGTCAAACCAATCGAAAAAAAATAACAATAAACTGACAAGCAGTATTGTTATCTGATCGAACTCAACAAGAAATGGTTGACATGCTGTTTGTTCTTGGAGAATGTTTTAGAAATTGTTTGTTGGCGTCACGACTGTATGCCGAGAAATATCTTCTCAGAACATGTCCAAATCCACGTGGGTTTTAAAAGGTGTTGGATAGATTTATGACTACTTGCACTGTTCAACGAGCAAATAGAGTGAGAACTAAGCCAGTTTTGACCGTAGAAAACGAGTTGCAAGTTTTGGAAGCTGCTGATATTTCAATGCGTTGTGTGCATCGTACTTTTCAGAAGTACAAGTTCCATCCGTTTAAAATTCAATTGCATCAGGAATTACAACCTCAAGATTTTGAAACCAAGCAGAATTTCTGCAATTGGGCAATCGACAAAATCGACCAAGATGAATCCTACCTTATGTGCGTGTTATTTTCGGATGAATCTACATTCCATAGATGCCGATGAGAACCCGCACGTCATGAGAATTGGGAACCACCAGCAAAGATGGTCAGTCAAAATGTTTGAGGTGACATATTGGGAGAACACTTACTTGGTCATTACTGTTTCAACGGGAACCTGAATGACAATAATTATTTAAGGTTCCTTCGTGACGACTTGATTGAACTTGTGGAAAATGTCCCTTTAGCCGCTCGCCGACAGATAATTTTCCAACACAATGGAGCTCCTGCACATATTAGTCGTGTCATTCGGGAATATTTTGACGAAAGGATTCCAGTTTCATGGATTGGTCGTGGGGATCCAGTAAGGTGACCGCCAAGATCACCTGACCCCTTTGATTTCTTCCTCTGGGAGGAAAATCAGGAACGAAGTATACAGGACGGTACCAACTATTGCCGAGGATATGCAAGAGGGAATTCGTACATTACCGGAACTCCTAAGGGCGGTGTCTAAGGCCTGTGAGTCGAAGTTGCGATTATGGTCGTCATTTTTTACATTTAGGTTAGGCTGAGTAAACACCATGTTTACAAATTTTTTTCTCATGACAGCTGACTTTAAAAAATAATGTTTTTCTATAAATTGACCTAAAAACTTGTTTTTTTCTTTTTAATTTTGTTATGAAATGTGTTTTTTTGCAAATGGAAAATTTGGAATTTTAGTTATCCAACAACGTAATTTGTTTAAATGGCTTCCATTTGATATTTTGCAAAGCCCAATCAAAAATTATCTTCTTTCCATAAATCACTTGAAAAAAAATTATGGGTAGATAGAAGAGGTCTTAGTCTATCCATAAGTTCGAAACCGAAACGCTGGTACAATTTAATCCCTGTCAAACAAAAATTTTGAACTACGGTCTAACTGCGAAGAAAAACCGTTATAACAGCGAAACCACTAAAGTTAGGGGTATAATAATAATATATTTATTTGCCCAACAGATTGCTCCAAATAAAGGGCAAAAGATACAATTAATATACTACAATAAGAACTACAAAAAGTATAAATGATTACTTGAACTCAACATAACATTAATAATTCAATGAGGAAAAAGAGAAAAAAAATTACAAACATATTGTATTGTGTCAAAGAATTATAGGATCACGATAACTGATTAATTTCTATTGACAATATTGTCTGTAGAGGTGTAGATTGTATGTCACAAAGTCATGATATTAGATTAAAGCGAATTTAGTGATGATGTATAGAATGTGAATGAGGATCTTGAGGATGAACGAGGAACAAAAAATTGAAGGCAAGATAAGAGGTAAGGAGCATCAATATTGTTATTCACAAGATTAAACACAAATTTTATAAGCTGTAATTGTCGTCTAACCTCCATTCAACATCAAATTGGTGAAGCAGAAGTTGATAGTCATAACCACGCTCGGGGTAAGAACCTTCCTGTTTGAAGTATAAATATTTTAAAAGTTTTCTTTGAACTTTCTCAAGAGTTTCCTTGGGGAGGGAGGGGGAGAGTAGAATGGATGCCAGATCAGAGAACCATACTCCAGCTTAGATCTAACGAATGCGAAGTAAAGTAGTTTAATTGTTTCAATATGAAAGAAAGAAGAGCTTCTAATCAAAAAAATCCTAACATCCTCATAGCTGACATTACGATGTCTTCACGATGAGTGGAAAAGGTAAGAGAATCATCAAGATAAATACCCAAGCCTCTCACAACTTTTTCTCAAACGAGTGAAGTTCCATTGATGGTATAGTCAAATAGAATAGAATTCTGCTTTTTCGGACATTCAAGCTTCTTTGGAAGTATTTATTTGATATGATTTGTTAAGCATGGTAACACAAAAATATATGTATACTTATGTGTCGTGGCATGTTACTTTCAACCTCAACGTTGGGGCAAAAAGTGACAGCCATTGGGGTAAGATGTAGCAGCTGATTATTGAAATAATCAACATGAATAGCTAGATTTTTTAATATAATTTATCAACAAAACTTTTATTTGATACCATTAAGAGTTTATAAGTCATAATTTGGAAATTCTTTGACAAATAAAAAATTAAAGAAAATTATTCAATCTGACAAATTATCGTCCGAGTCGCAATTTCTGCATAAGAACATTTTGTTTATTTCTAACACAGTTAACAGGAGCCCATAATTTACATCGCAGATATTCACAACACATGAGGCACAATGTTTCCTCCTCATCTTCTTCTTCATTTTTGTCACTGTCGTATTCATCATTGAATATTTGTTTGGTCATTTGTTTCTTTTTTTCTTTGTTTCCAACTGTTCTCTTTTTTTTGTTCATCCTTCAATACATTCATGTCAGGAGTGTCTGTCAATATTGTAGTCATACGGCGTTTACGCCCTCTAGTCTCTAGGCTTTAGGCTTTCAGGTGAGAATTCAGAAATAGATCCTGGCCTAGACAAAGGTTCAGCAACTTCAACTTCTGTCTCTCATATTCGTCTCGCAATCTCGTGGCAACTCGAAGTCCAGCAATTTCAGGATTAATGTCTAGTGATGGCTCATCCGCATTTATGGCACTTTCGGGGGTTTCAGGCATTGAACGATCTGTCACAAAGGCCGCTGCAAGAAAGCGCTTCAAAGATGTCTCTATTGTAAGAGTAAGTTCCGTTTCTTGAGAAACCTTTCATGATATTATTTGGGGTTGTTGCCAAAGGGAGTGCTTCCTTCACCATTGATGGTAGGTCGTAGATCGTCATCACTTTTCCAGGATTATTACGCATCCATGCTTGTTGATATGTAGCTAAATAGGTCTTGAATGTTCCATATACACCGAAATATAGAGGCTGGAGACGGTGCGAGCACTGGGGTGGAAATGATCACCTCAATGGCAAGGTGACTGGTGATTGTCAAGAAGGAAAAGTGCTGGAGATTAAATGTTGCATAAAAATTCGAAAATCGGTTGCAGTCATCCACCCTAGAGGGTTTGCATTGCTGTCTGGGGAAAATAAACATGCACTGGATTGAATTTCCTGTTGCATTAACGCAGAGGGCAAGAGTGACCAAAGTACCACGCTCCTCAGATGTTAATGCCCCAATCTGCTTGACTCCTTTTGTTGTGACAATCTTTCTAGGTTTCTGGACTGTGGCCACGCCGGTTTCATCCATGTTCCAGATTTGTGATGGTCTTAAGTTGTATTTTTTCAAAACAGCCTCCATCTTATTAAAAACATTCCTGACATTTGTCTTATTAAAAGATGTGGCTCGGCTTAAAGTTGTAGCCTCAGATACGCGAATTGATGAAGTGGGATTTCGTTTTAGGAATGAGGTAAGTAAACCATTCGCTTCGAGCCCTCTCAGCTTCCGAACATCAGTTGGCGTCAGTCCAAAGTAAATACTTGAACATTTCTTTAAGTAATCACATAAAATTTCCTCTTCTTCCTCGTTGAAAATTTTCCTGTTAAGAATATAGCCAGTTCTATCGGTATCTCTTCCAGTTTGTCTCTTCTTTCTTACATAGCGAAAAAGCGTAACATGACAATTATCTAACTCTTTTGCTATTGCTCTAATCCTGTTTTTGTTCCTCTCTTTGTTTTCCTTTCATAAGTTCTCATCTACAAGTAGAACACCTATTTATGTAACTAATAAAAGTAGGTACCTAATATAATAATTGAAAATATGTTGGGGTTGGTTGTGTGGAATACGGCACTCCACTGATGACCTAAAATACCTTAGAGATAGTGATTGTAATTATGGACAATTTTGCTCTTTGAACTCTTACGGTCCGAGACATCTTAGGTGCTACACACTGTATAGAGATTGACCTCATCGAGGCCACATATGGTGTCGTTGAAATTCCATAGAATATGTTGTGACAAAATTTCCAACATTTTATGATTTTATTCGGGCAAAAATTGAGAATAATTTGGTGCAAATTTATGTTTTTTGATAACATCATCATTTACATTGTTTCAACTTTAAACTTACCTGGTGTAAACAATACTATAGCCTTCATACATCCAAACTCACTCCCATCAGGTGATATTTGTCTAAATCTGCACATAATTTCCTGAAAAATTATACAAAACTGTATCTACGCGTTTTAGAGCAATAATCTAAATCCTAGCACATACTTGTATAGTTTTAATTTCGGTAGCTGTATGTATATCGGACGGTAACCTATCCCTAGCTTGTGTGCATCCCAATAAAGCAGATAGATCCCACGGTACAGACCATTGAGCCAGATGCAGCAGGAACAATTCCTTCCAAGATTCCTGCAGCAATAAAAGTTGATCGTGTTTGCTCAACGTTTGAAAGGGCGCTAAACATCGGACCCAGCGCACAGCCATAAATAATAGTCGGGCAGTTGTTTCCTGCAAAAAAAGAACAGAAAAAGAAAACGAGGTTAATTTTATGCTGACGCAATATCTTAATGCAATATGTTAATGCAATATGCTAATGCAATATGCTCGTGCGATATACAGTGGGCGTGGAATCAAATAGGGTTGGCTTTTCGGGCAGCCAACTACGCACGTTGCGAAGTCAGAACGAATGCGGAGAAGTCAAGTGGGAATACTCCTACTTTTAACCGAGCGAATTGACTGAAGCGGAGGCGGCAAAAATGACCGAATTACAACGGTTGGAAGTCAGCGGAAATGAGAATATTACGTTTTTTTTTCTAAGTGTATTGGTGATTATAAAATCGTTTCTTTAAATATTGTTTAGTTTGACCGATCCTTGCAGTTTAATTTTCCTTTCAAAGCTTGCAAATTTTATTAATCGCAACATAATTATTATTATTTTCATTTCATTATAGGTACCTAAATTAATTTAAACTGTTTTTATAAAAAGAACAAAATTAGTTACACGCTTTACTAGATAAGGTCCCGACATATAACTCGTGCTTTATTGACTTAGAAACACAATTACACCAATCAAACTAACATTAACCGGAATTATAGAAAGCTCGGGTCAAATAACTAGACAGGAATATGTACTTCGTATATTTTTAAATGCACATATTTATAGATAGCCCCAGGATGATGATGCAGGGAATATTCAAAAACCTTAAAAACTCCGGTAGGTACACGTTATGTAAGCAATGGAACTTAATTAAAAGTGAAATAAAATAACAACAAAGAATATTGCGCGCTCACCTGTAACATTTCCCAAGTCGGAGCCAAAGGCAGTGCTAGAGATGGGTTCGGTTGCTGCAACGTCAGGCCCGTATTAAGACCAAGGGTCGTCGCTTCCGTTGTTCCATCGCTCTGTTGCATTTTACTGCTCCAGATGATTTCCTGTTATCACAACAGATAGAATATAGATTTAATAAAACGGTTATTAAACAAATATATCAGAGTAACATACATCAAGTCTTTTTACTACGTTCTGAAAAAGATAAAAAAAACAACTTAATCGAAAAAACCCTTAGCTCACGTTTACAAAACTTACTTGACACTTCTCAGCCGACATTAATATATGTAATAATCCAGGAGGTGGTGGTAATGCTTGCGGATGAAATAGAGGAGGTGGAAGTCCTTCGACGTGTTGCGTTGGGCTATTCGGTACTGGAGGTGGTGGTGGTGGTAGTGTGAGTGTTTTTAAATGATGCGGTGATGGTGCGAAGATGCCAGGTGGAAAATGGATGTTCGTATTTGGTATCATTTTCGCATCCGTCATGGCTAAGTGTTGTATAGCGGAACTAACTGGGGGATGCTGCATTTGAGGGTTGGTGTTTTGTTGAACTTTTGGCTTTCTAGGGCCACGTTCGTGCTGGACAGCTGAAATGAAAATGCCTATCACAATTATTATGTATGATATTAAATAAATTGTATTAAATGATTAACATTTACGACAAAATTAATTCCTCCTTGGACTAGTTAGATTCCAGACACGCCTCAAATTGTTCCTTTGCAATTTCGCAATTTTTATTAGCAAAATTTAAGAGGAATAAACACTAACGTGTCCACATTTTTCGCCCAAAGAAAGCGCCTGGCGGCATTTCCGTTCACAAAAAAATTCGTTGGTTTTAGTTTATTCTTAATTAATTTGTACCTGTCAAATTTGTTTGATCACTTTTTGAAAATAACATCTAAGTAAGGTAAGAGGCCATATTATGAGACAGTGTTTCATGGCTCAATAGTGGTTTTTGATTTCTAAAATTGATTATAACTTCAATATGGTGAATTTTTTTTTACATATTTTAAGCTCTAAGCTTCTAGAATGTTAGAAAAAATTTTGTTATCGTAAAAAAGTTTAAAAAATTTTGTAATTAATTATAAATCACAGCTACTTTAACGTCCGTATTATGAGACATATAAAACTAATAAATAAATTTCATAAATTAAGTATAAACTTTATTTTACTATCCTCGCAGATATACCTATACAAAGAAAGTTTACAACAAAAAACATCAAAAATAATTTGCAAAACAAATAATAAAATTTATATTTGAAGATGTCTTATAATTTTTCTACTAATTTTTCTCTTCTTTTATCTTCCGCTCAATTTCGTTCATCTTTTCTTGTAACATTTTCATTTCCTGTGCTAATTTCTTCTTTTCTTCTTGTAATCTTCTTTTTTTTACTAGTTTTTCTTCCTTTAATTTCTGTTTTTTTTTCTTTTAATTGGGTAATTTGGACTTTGCCAGAAGTTTCCACTTTACACCTTTTTTTTCTGTGGTAGGTAATCAATAGGCAATGTAAAAGCATTTTTAAAACGTTCACACTGAATTGCTTTCTCTATGGAAATAAAATATCATGTGCAGTGATCGTAGTGACAATCAAGTAAATCTCATAAAATGTGCTTTGGCTACACATATACATACATACTAAAGATCACATTGTAAATTTTAATGATGTCACAATTTTATTTAATGAATCGAACTAAATTTTAGGAATATTTATAATAATTTAAATAAATTTATCAAATTTAAGGATTTACACTAATCTTTTTAGTAGTCTTTTGTGATCTCTTACATTTCAATGTCTTTGTATGGCCAGTTACAAATCGTTTTCCAATTGATGTGTTTATAATTCCTTTTTTTTAAATATAATATACAATATATTTTCGTTGCATTCAACATATTGTTTTTAAAAAATTTCAAAATTTAAAATCTAACATGTCTAACATCTAACTGTTTTTTTGTTTACAAAATTGTTTATCAAATATTTTATATGTTTTCAAATTTCAAAATTGACAAAATTGTTTCACAATATTCTTAGAGCCTTGTATTTAGAAAAACGATTATCCTTGTGTAAGTTACTGGTTCTTGGTTTTAAAAATAGTTAATATTTATTAGATGTATTTATATATACGTTTGAAGAAGGATTAAAATATATCCGAAACGTCACCTACGAAACTACTGTTTTTCATTTAAATTAAAAGAAGAAACCCATATTCTGCATTAGTTGCAGTAATTTCACGTTTTGAATATAAAATCTATACAGAATCTTATTTTTTTTCTTCAATCGCATTCTTCAGAGTTTTAGGAGTATATATTTTTCGTTTAGATTTTTTTCTTCTCACATCCCTGTTACCAATTGCCGCTGTACACTTATTTTTCATATTTGTTTTACTTGCCTTTACCTTCCACTGCCTTCTCCTATCAATAGGCTTTCGTAATTCAAGTTGTTATCCTGTATATTATGTACTTTACTATGACGCCGTCAAAACCCGGAAGCCCTCTCGTAACAGAGACTCGGATCGTGGAAGCCTTCGATATCATTTAATATTACAGTAAAACTTCGATCAAACGTCAGTAGGTAAACTAAGCGACTACGAGCGCAGTCACTCGACGTGGACACGCTGTATAAGCTGTAGTTTTGACAGCTAAAACCTGTCAAACTGTCATAATTATGACAATTTACTGATGTTACACAGGTTTTAGCTGTCAAAACTACAGCTTATACAGCGTGTCCACGTCGAGTGACTGCGCTCGTAGTCGCTTAGTTTGCCTACTACCGTCAGTGGTCGGGACCAGAGGGTGACGGATATGAGAAAAAGACGGATAATAGAAACAAAATTTTATGTATGTACTTATAGTTCTTTCTTTCAAACACAACTACATACATAATATTTTTACTTAAATACATATATGTGCGTATACGTATTTTAATGGAATGTACATATTTCTTAAATAACATTACATATACATATGTATTAACGAATTACATTTGCGTAAATGCGTGTTTAATCAAAACGGCGCCTGCGCCCTAGAAACAAGTTTCCCAAAAATTAATTGGCACGGCAGCAAGTATAGTGACGGTTAACAGAAGGTGACGATGGATCGAGTGACGGTTGATCGAAGTTTTACTGTATTTATTTATTGAAAAATTGCTATAAACACCACTTAAAACTACCGTCTCATAAATGGGTACACGTGCGAACTGCATGTCCGTGGAATGTGAGGCAGTCAATTTCATGTTTCATAAATGCGGACATTTCAAATATTGAAGTTCTTCAAATAGTAGAGAATATATTATGATACACTTTATTAAAAAATTATATCGAAAGTTATATTTCATAAAAAACTTAATTTAATGTGGTACAAACTATGACCCGCCCTAACAATGTAATTAAAATAATCATTGTCATTTAAAAGCATATTAATCTTGAAATGTAAGTAAATAAATAGTATATATACGAATTTTCGATCTGTTGTCTCATATTTACGTTTACTTACGTGCAAGTTTTGGAACGGTATATTCAATCATTTATTTCAAAATATTTAGTGTCTTAAAAGGATCAAATGAGGTGACCGAGGCGGCCAGTCATAATCGCTATTTCTCGATATCAGTCGTCTTGGGAACATTAGCTTCAATAAATCGATGATTTGACGAACGGAATGGCATGTTACGCCATCCTATTGGAATCAGGAATGCTCCATCTCAATTTCAGCCAGTTCATTTGCCACAAAATCGCGTATCATCGCTCGATATCGCACTCCATTCACCGATACTGTTGTGCTACTCTCATCTTCAAAGAAGAGCCTATGGCTCTTTCTCAGCACATACCGTATTAAACAGGCATTTTTGGCGGATGTAAAGGCTCCTCGTGAATCAATTGAGGGTTTATGAATCCCCAATAACGAACATTTTGCGCATTAACACTGCAACAAAGCGAAAAATGAGCCTTGTCGGCCTGGATCAAGTGGCGCCAAAAATCGGCTTCTTCGGCCAAAATGTTTTGCATGTTGGTAGCGTACTGGGTGCGACGGGGCTTCATTTGTTGAGCCGTTTGCATTTTGTATGGCAAAACATGCAAATCCACTTTCAAAATTCGCCACATGGAGGTTGGAGACAAACCAAACTGTTGAGCTCGACGACGATACGATGTTCCGGGGCTGTCAGCAACATCGGCTCGTACAGTATCGATAACTTTAAATTTTAAGCCTTGATATTGTCACTGAACCACTTTTATTAAATTTACCGACCAACAGCCAAATTGTCTTCGGTGTGGGCACATTTCGAGCGCGATACTTTTTTCTGCGTGTTCTTTTGGTTAAATTATTCATGGTTAAAATTGTATTGGAATGACGCTTCCAACGCACGATCTTGTTTGTTAATCTGACATCTGTATGTCAAGTTATTCAAGTTTATTCGATACTTCTTAACTTGACATTTCTCGGTTTTGACGTTTCTCGATAGAATGTGGACGTTTCTCGTGGCATTTCTCGACGTTTTCAATATTTTACATGATAAGCCATGTATGGAATCACCACTAGACTGCTTAGTAGATCGAGACATGTAGCGAAACTGACAATCCACGAATTGTCCGAGCTAGATCGGTATCTGCTGTTACCGACCTGTCTCATTTGACACTCGGTAGTCCTACTTCCAATCTTGTCCACTAGAGGGAATGAGTTTGGAATTAGTCCATCGTTGCAGGTGTTTTGCAATACCGGTTGAGAAACGAACTGCGATGAAATTAGGCTTCACGTATAGTAGTTGAAAAAAAAATGTGGTGGTATCTTCTTATTACGGCTGATAATGATGAATTTATTGTTAGGTTCTATCATGTCGCCGTTACCGTGGTAAGTGAGTCATTAGCAGCGATTACTTTTACCTTTTTTGAATTTCTTTGATTAATAAAAATGCCTGTTAAGTAATCATTTAAATAACTTGCTAAGGCTTAGAGTAGCGAATACTTTAAAGGTCGTATTTTAAAAAAGTTCAATAAACCCATATCGGAATTTATGTAATCATACTTACGGATAGCGTTGTATACCTCCTCGTTTGGACCCCTTTCCATCTGACGGCGACGTCAGGGAATTTCTAGCCCGTATCTCGCTTTATAACTCTAAGTTAAACAGTGTTTTTCGGTCCTTTATGCGCCGGTTTTTTTTTTAAAAGGGCTAAAAGGGATTTGTCCTCTTTTTATATTAGTCCCGTACAAAACGCGAGCTACTGAAGCTTTTGTGCTTACGTGGGCGCAGACAATCGTGACGCTGTATCCGAATCGGCGATTCCCATTGTTTTCACGGGGAGGCGAAAAATAGACTTTTTTGTATTTAGCGAAGTGATGAGAGTCCCTTTTTCGGCGCTCTCTCATATTGTGACAGGGATCTCTTTGTTATTAGCTTGCCTTGGATCGCTTAAGACCCGCATTTAAATCGTACTTACGACGGGAAAACGGCAACGTTGAGCATTTACAGTCGCTGATTGGGTTATTGAGCATAAAGAAAAAAAACTACGTTTTCTTATTTTTTTTGGTCTTAGCGAAGTAAATATTAAAAAGGATTTTTAGAAAGGAAATTGAAGATTTTTGTATTTGAAATTCATGTATGTAAAACAACCCTAACTGAGGCAACATTCCCCCGTATCTTGTCACCGCCGAAGAAGAGTGAAACGCAAGGAGGAACCTTTAAAATCTTAATCACTTTTCGCGCTTTGCGCACTGATTCGTATCAGGATCCCAATTCGCCTGCAATTTAATCTATTGATTCGGCGTTTTAAAAGGGAGCAAAAGATCAGCGACGCGCGGAGCCGAATAAAATAGGCCATCAGAGAATGATAGTGTGGGAACCGTGCCATTGTACGGACATATGACGTGCTCATAGAGGCATTTGGTTTGAATTAATAGCGTTTCGTGTCGAGTCGACCCTCTCTTGTCGATTTTAAGGATACATCTAATATACCTTTAATAGGTGTGTGCATGTATGTTGTAAAGATTAGCAAGTATGTAGAAAGTTTATCGGAATGACAGATGTAACGGAAACATTAATATATGTACGGATGAACCTGTATATATCGTGCGAACGCGACATATCGGTGTACAGGCACAGCTAAGCCGAGGTAATCCTATCATCCGATAGTGTCATGTCATTCTGTCAGTCGCTCGCCCAAGGGTCAAATATAAACGCAACGCATGCGTTATGTCCGATCCTTTGTTTTGTAACGTGAGTATTGTGTACCTACAGAAATGGAAATTCAACAATTTGACGATACATACAATATTTCAATTCTATAGAAGAGGCAGTTACAATCAACAACAAATTTTGTAATATTATTTCATTATTGTCTTTCGATGTTATTGTCTTGTTCAAGAATTTTTCAATTAGGTTAGACATTTCTCATAAATTTGGGGACGATTTTAAAAGAGATATTCATTATAATGTTGTCTTGTCGTATTGTGAATACAGGGTGAGCAGTTGCAAATTCTGATTACATGTGATCATGTTTGTTTCAAAAATTATGCCGAAAATGTTGTCCATTTCTTTAGAGATAAAATCGAACACTACGCTTCATGTTCTCGAAAACGATTTACCAGAAGTATTGCGAAGCTCTGCGATTGTGTAATGTCCGGTCTTAAAACTGGTATTCTTTAAATATAAAAAATAAAAATCACTTCTGGGTTCTTCCGACGCCCCCAGAGTTCGTATGCGTTCGCCTAAGTTCACCCAAGTTGTCTCTGAACACATAGAAGTAATTTCTTGGATTATCGGAAATTTTATATTTTCTTCATTTAAGAATCTCATTCTTGTTGCAAGTACTTAAACGATTTGAAGGCAAAAGTGTTACTCTTGGATAAAATAAATACTTACTTGTTTGCACGAACTATAAATATGACCCTAAATTATTTAAGACAACACACTTACTTATTGTATTCAATTTACTAATTACACATATGATATGTACAGGGTGGGCAAATTTCGATGTTTTAATAGGGGATCTCGGTAACTGTAAGAGGTATCAAAAAACGGACCACACCTCGTCGATCTGTTTTTTCGAGAAGAGGATGATGGTGCAAACCAAATTTGGCTATCGGCTTTCGGTTTCGAGTTATCCCTGAAAATTCAATTTTTCCCATTTTCGTTTTATCACGATATCTCGGTTATTTATGAAAATTGACAAAAATGACTTTTACGTTCTTCAGGCACTTTTTTGATTAGAATGCAATGGTGTTAGAGAATGTTTGAAAATATTTTCAAAATTCGAGGTAGGACATAAAGTTGTATTTTTTTATATGGAACATATAGTTGGCTATGATATCATTAAAAAGAGGATTTTTTGGCCATTTCAATGATATGTATCATGTGGGGTCTATTCGTTCGTTTTTACTGTATTATAGCAAAAAATTAACATTTTCCCATTGATTTTCATCATTTCATTGCTTTTTGTTAGTAGGCATGTGTCATTCAACATACATGAATCTGTCAGTAGGTTTATAAATAGTATCAATAGTTTAAGTTAATTATTTGATTGTTGCTTCACTTTAAAATTATAAATTTGCGATGGCTTATGAAAATTACGAAAAGTATGATATGTTGGAATGCTTTATTCACAATAATAATAATGCTGAAGCTGCATGTGAAACATACTTTAATCGTTACCCGGAAAGAAGGCAACCTAATAAATCTATTTTTGACTGAATGAAAGAAAATCTCATTAATTTTGGAACTTTTAACAAATGAAGACCGACGAATCACACATATTTTAAATTTCATGTTGAGAATAAATTAAAACATGATTAAAAATTATTTACAATAGATGTTAGAACTGGCGCCCATTATTCACAATACATAATTCACACCGTCTCGAAACGCTCCGAAGTGCATTGTGAATATGAATACAAGAAACAGAATTAAGACACTGTATAAAGTTCTCTTTCAGTTCGTTAATGTTATTATGAGTTTGTTTGTATAACCGGTCTTTAAGATGTCCTCAGAAAAAGAAATCTAGGGGTGACAAATACGGCGAACGTGGTGGCCACCTGTCCGTGCCTATCCAGTTGTCTCTAAAATTTTTAGTCGGCAATCCTGTGACTATTCCAGTGTTATGGAGCGGTGCGCCGTCTTGCTGGAAAAATATATTTCTTATCTCGTTCAAAGGTAGTTCCAAAAATTCTTCTACTACGTTTAAATTACGTATAAATTTGGTATGCCAGAATACGATTGTCAAATAGGGCACACCAAACACTAAAGCCGAATCGATCCTGATTTTGAACATCGACGGCACGGTAGGGGTTAACATCAGACCACCAATGTTCATTGTGTCGGTTAAAAAATCCGGCACTGCTAATGTAGACTTCATCCGTCCAAATAATTTTTCTAAAAAATGATGGATCCTCCTGAATTTGTTGAAGATATCAATTGCAGAATTCTAAGCGTCGTTCAGGATCAGTCAATAGGAGCTGCTGTTGTTTCCTCACTTTGTATGGCCTAAACTTATGTTTCTTCAAAACTGATAATGCACGTCGTCGTGATATACCCAATTCCACTTCAATTTGACGGCTTGAGATTGAAGGATTTGCCACTGCCATTCCAATAACATTGACCGTAACTTCCTCAGTATCTTCCTTATTATAATTCTTCGATCTTGATTTGTTGAATGTTCCAAAATTAATGAGATTATCTTTCAGTCTTCCAAAAATAGATTTATTGCCTTCTTTCCGGATAACGATTAAAATATGTTTCACATGCAGCTTCAGCATTATTATTATTGAGAATAAAGCATTCCAACATATCATACTTTTCGTAATTTTCATAAGCCATCGCAAATTTATAATTTTAAGGTGAAGCAACAATCAAATAATCAACTTAAACTATTGATACTATTTATAAACCTACTGACAGATTCATGTATGTTGAATGACACACGCCTACTAACAAAAAGCAATGAAATGATGAAAATCAATGGAAAATGTTAATTTTTTGCTATAATACAGTGAAAACGAACGAATAGACCCCACATGATATATATCATTGAAATGGCCAAAAAATCCTCTTTTTAATGATATCATAGCCAACTATATGTTCCATATAAAAAAATACAACTTTATGTCCTACCTCGAATTTCGAAAATTTTTTTTCAAAAATTCTCTAACGCCATTGCATTCTAAACAAAAAAGTGCCTGAAGAACGTAAGTTTTACGTTCTTCAGGCACTTTTTCAACTAGAATGCAGTGGTGTTAGACATTTTTTGAAAAAATTTTCGAAATTCGAGGTAGGACATAAAGTTGTAGTTTTTTATATGGAACATATAGTTGGCTATCATATCCTTTACTGGGTTTAATATTGTCTGTATAGCATATTCTTGTAGCTATAGACATTGAAGACAAAATCAAGATTGTTCTGCTTTTTAGTCAAATGTTTAGTAAAAAATATATTATTTTCATTCTGCCCCACGACAAGATGACTTTAACACACTGTATTTTTTCAGTTATATTTTAATTACACATTATGGAAGCCTCTTGAAGCATAAAAAAATGAATGTAACACTATGCCAATTAGAGTTTGATTTTTTAAATCATAGAAACACTTTATTTTATAAAATGAATTTAATATAGGTAAATACATTTTATTTAGTTCCAACATGCTTAGATAACATAAGGACCCCTTTGCCTAATTAACTAAAAATATATTTCTAGATATTAATTGAAATATTAAGCATAAATACTAACACTTACAGAAGAGAGTAAACACATTAAAATGAGAATCTGACCTAAAATTAACCAGTATAGTATCAATAGTTACGTATAATTCAACAAACCACTGTTTTGTACAACTTCTACCAAGATAATAAAATTCGTGGTGTGTATTAAAATACATATTTACCTTGATTATAATAGATTTTTAAGAAAATCATTTATTTTACTCAAATTAACGTAATTTTTTCATTTTAATATATCTTCTATTGGCAAGTAAATATTTATTTGTTTCAAGTAAATATATTCAAAGAAGCCTACATCTTTGGTCCAAGAATACGTTTTTATGTGTGTGTGTTCCCCTAATCTTGTCTGTGTTTCCCGTCAGTAAACTTGGGTTTGCCAGAGAGTCCCAGAATTTGCCCACATCCCCCTCAATTCCCCTCAGCCTCCTATGATCCCACATGTTTACCCGTGTTCTCCTGAGGACCCTAGAGTTCGTACACGTGCTCTTAAGTTCCCTTTATCTAGCTATGGCCTCCCGTTTATCTTCATGCCACCTGACTTCGAATTGCCTGCGATCCCCTAAGTTTATCTGTGTTCCCCTTGACGACAGCTAGGCTATCCTGGAGTCATCTGAAGACCTCAGACCCAAGACCTGGATTCACTTAAGATCCTCTGAATTGTCTGTGCTGCTCTTAAGCGGTCTACAGACTCTACGAAGTGTTGTATTACTTGTCTTTTTTAAGCATTTGGGTCCAGTTTTGGATAATATTTAAACACATTTCATTTAGACCAATCTAAATATTACTTAATTATTATTTCCGAAAGAAAGGCCAGTTTCTCAAAATATTATGTCATAAATATGTAAAATGTATAATCAATTTTTCCACCTTTTAGACATGAAATCACCTACAAATTATACCATACCAAACGAAAGGCATACGATGTTCTAATTGATCATAAGAATTGGACATAAAAGAAAGACCAAAACAAAATTTATGATTTGCTTTTTCGTCCAGAAAGTCATAAAATTCCTCCTCTCACTAAAGAAGAGAAAAAAAAACTTGTTCATAGTACCATGAAAAAGGCTACACATTACTTTTTTCCACAGCGAATATTAGGTGTTCGCATATAAGTATACAAAATAAATTATGTGCCCCGCATCGTCGAGAGAGAGAGAGAGAGAGAGAAAGAGAAGAATTTCAGCCAGTTAGATTGGCAACATCGCTACGGTTCGTCGTCGGCGGCTGTATAACCCACCACAGTCTAAATCACCTACGTGTCGGGGCGAATGTTTGGGGGGGCGTTAGCGTCAGAAGGGGGTGGTAGTAGCGGGTATATAGTAGAGAACCACGCCGCAGGCAGTCCGTAACCCTGTGAATACACAGCTGCGAACATCAGCCCCGCTCATTAATGATGATGTGCTACCATCGGCCTCAAGACTACTTCACTTTTCGCTACATCCCGGCTAGACAAGGGCTGTTCGTCAAGAGAGGATATCCACGGATGATAAATCGTTTTACCGGCGCTGATGTCGGTACCGGAGTAAAGCTCCGGCCTCTGACGTTTTACCGTTTCGTGTTTATTACGGACTGGTGTGGTGGAAACGTGAAAACGAAACAGGAAATGTTGTATATTGCACGTCAGAAATTCGAATTCTATTATTGCTGTCTTGAAAAAATTAAAATCAGTTACTTTCACTATTTTCCTTAATTAGCAAAGGTGTTTTAGGTAATTAATATTTTGACCATTATCAAACCATAATGGCTAGTCAAAATTTGTGACATGTGAAACATGACAGAGCTTTTGCTAAAATTCGACAAAAAATTGTGCTTGCAGAAACGCAAAAGACATTTTAGCAAAGATGGATACAGTTCGTTCTCCAAGAGACCTAACCAAATCGATTTATTTACTGGACGTTATTTATTTTATAACGACAGCATGGAATCAAGTCTCTTCAGTTAGAATTCAAAATTATTTTCGTAAAGGTGCGTTCACGTATTCAGAAGTTTTTCAGACTGATAGCAATTTTAATGCTGAAGATGAGTGCTTCATTAATCTGGAGCAAATGATGTTAATTTTGATGAATACGCAAGTGTTGACAAAAACTCCCCATGGCCTATGAAGATGGAAATGTAGAAATAAGCGTTGAGATTGGTGAAATATTGCACCTGATGATGCAATCTGATTCTGATGAGGAGTTCGCGGTGAACACAGACATTGTCAGTATTACATATGTTAAGATGTCAGCCGTCCACGATGAGGAACGCCAGAAAATCAGTCCGTATTTCAATCTGGATTCCACACACTTAAGATAAAACATTCTACAATGAAGTCGACATTTACCAGACCACGCAATTGCCTAATTCATGCAGGAAGAGCGTAGTTGCAGGAACTCAGCCTTGGGGCATGCCTCATTTGAAATAGATATGGAGAGAAAAGAAACACTTATCAAAGGAGTCATTTTCTCCGTTGACACAAACATAACTCTTGCGGATCGTCAGAAAAGACTCCAGTAACTGGTTAGGAATACCTCGTATGCCCAAATTAACAGAGTTTGGTGGTCAATAGCATCAAATGGCTTACTAAGGTTAAAAAATACTCCACCCACATACATATTATCATCTAAGGCTGAGTACCTACACAGTACGTCAGCTGTAGACTTTTTGGGGGCAAATCCAAACTGTGTAGGAAAAATTAGGATGATGATGATTTTCTAAATAATCCATTAATCTTTCATTTATTAGTTTTTCAAATATTTTTGCGAAAGCAGAAATCAGCTCGGGGCGGCATCCTTGGAGAAAAACCAGGATTTGAATAGTTATGAAAAATTAATAGGTGGAATTTTAATAAAATGCGCTTTTAATATGTTTTACGAACTTTTAAGTATAGGTTGTATCAACTCACTTCAAAAATCCTCAAGCATGAGAACTACATAAGAAGATTGAGATGTGTAGTTTTTTAATAAAAACACGTTTTGATAAATGAGTAGAGATTTCGTTTGTTAAAGACTAAATCTAAAACCGAACCAAAAATACGAGCAACATAGATAAAATATCAAAATGTTTCAAAGAAACCTCTCACATAAAGTTCTGCAAAAGAATTTTTTACTCTGTGTTTCCATTTGTCGAAACATGTATGAAAGCGGAGAGCACGTCCTGACAAGTTTTGACACGATTTTTACCCTACCATTATAAAAGAAAAAGAGGCATTCGATTGTTTCATTTATGCAATAACTGGCTCACAGGTTGGATATTAGTGGACTATTAGGTTGTGTTAAATAATTCAAGTTCTTATGCTCCATTGTAATTTGCTACAAAATCTTAAATTGTATCAATCCAATAAATAAGCTCTTGCAGACAAAACACTTTGACATACCATCTGCTATGGAACTCTTGAAAAATTGTAAAGGATTTTTCAAGGATCTTAAATCGGACAAGGCCTTTAATGGAATGCTTTACGATGCTTGAGAACTCGTCTTTGAAATATAAGGCAGAGTTTTATTTTTTCACATTAGACCAAGCTATCAATGCACTTGAATGCAGGTTTGATTTGATCAGTACCCACAGCAACTATTTCCAGTTTTTATACAATATTTATGCGATTCCTAAAAAATTGTAAAGATCTAGAAATAGTGTTGACTGATGGGGATTCATCAGATATAAACGCACTGGACCTGGCACACGAGGTAGTATCGGTCTTGTTTTTAATAAATAAAAAGGAAAGTCCAATCGATATTTTAACATTCATTTCAAAGGTGGATTTTGTTCCAAATCTCGGTATAGTTTTAAGAATCTTACTCAGTCTCCGAATAAGTGTGGCAAGTGGAAAAAGAAGTTTCACCAAATTAAAGTTAATCAAAAATTTTTTACGCTCTAAATCCACCGAGAAGAGAGAGAAAAAAACACATTTTAGTTTAATTGTATTTTTAATAATTACGTTTTTATTTTTAGTAGATAGTTCTATAATTTGTTTTATTATTTTTTAATATATGTATTTTGTAATTATTGTATACTAGATTTGTGCGTTCTCTATTTTTCTGTGCAATCATAATTTCAATTTAGTGCCAAAATCATAAATCACGACTTCAACTTCAACAGTTTTAATAGCAATTTTTTGGCTCACGTTATATTTTACTAGTAAGCGTGGGAAGGGTTTAGGTTATCTTTTAAATTTTGTTACAAAGGGGCGGCATTTCATCTTTCTGTCTGGGGTGGCGAAATTACTAGCGCCGTCCTTGATTTTAGAAATCTTCAAGCAATCGGGAAATATTCCGTTTTCCAAACACATATCAATCAAAGTAGTTAAGGGTGTGGCTATGTGGATGGAGACATATTTTAAGATGTAGCAGGGAATGTTGTCCTATACCAGCAGATGACCTCATCAACAGCCAGCAGGAAAAATTATTGGGTAAGGACATAGTTGGTGCGGCATCGGAACGTGGTTTCACTATATGTACTGATGAGAAGTATCCTTTAAAGGTATTAATAACATCTTGAGAATCGTTTATTTTTGTATAGTTGAGTCTGTATCGTTAATAATTTTCCATACCATTTTAGACTTGTTACACCAGAGATCATGACACTAAAATACAATTTGTTGGCATCCGCAACACGGGATTTATAGTTTCTTTGCAGTTGTTTATGCAAATTATGGAAATACTAGATAATGATGAAGAGGATCAATCAAAACGTATAAGGACACAATAGCGCTTTTACAGAGCAATCAACTGCAAATCAGCAGCTTTATTTCATGAAATTTGAGTCTCCCAACTCCATCTCCACATATACTGATGTTAGCGAAAAAGTTCACTCCATTTATCTCAATGTTGAAGCTCAAAATTGTGTTTTTGTTGTACAAAACCATGTGGAGGTGAGGGGGTTGGAAACGTGCAGCCTTACGAATCGACAATCAACCAAAGCAAGTTATAGTCTTTAGCGAAATTTGAAGCGTATTTGGGGCAATACAATTAACTACAATAATTTTTTCTCGCAATTCTAATATTTTTAAAGCTATCTATCGACTTACAATTAGTCAGAGCAAAATTATTAAAAAAAAATTTAAACTAAACATTATTACATATTCAGGCCAAGTTGATCTAACTAATTATACAATAAGATTACCCGAACATTTCGATATAGTCACCTTTCGGCTCATAAGCGACGTTTGATTAATGACGGTTCGTAATCTAACTTGGATTATTGCTGAACGCTTCGTACGCTTCCCCGGATGGTCGGATCTGTAGGCCAATACATACTAAGCTTACACAGTTTGATGTCATGAAAGCACCTAATCATCCATTATGGAACGTTTCCAACTTGACACAATTCTGAATATAATTATTACAGGATGGGGATCTATAACGTACTGTATGTAATAAGGAAGAAATTTGTGGTTATGTAGAACTAATTCTTTTGTCGGACACGCGAAATAATTGCTTGATTAATTGATGGGAAGATTGACTTATCACTATTCTATTTTAATAAGAACTCTAGAAATGCAATGAAAATCGTGTTGAAGGTTCTTGCTTGTTAGTTTTTACAAAACTTTTAAACGAACTACCCAGTATTAAAATTTTGTCTTCACATGCTCTCAAAATCTACCCCCAATATATTAGATCTTACACAATATTTATAACATCTTAAACGGGCTATTTACTGTAAAGAAATGCTATCTGCTCTAAGAAGGCTTAGTGCCGCCCTATTTATCGTGCCGCCAATCCCCCATTAATGCGACGTTCAAAATTGGGCAAAAGGATCAGCGGTTACAAAGTAGAATAGTCGAAGAGGATGAAGAAGAAGAAGAAGAAGAAGATGATGTCGTCGACGGAGAAGATGCAAGTGATCCTGATCCCGGCGTACAGACGATCCCACCCTTTTGTCATTTGCACCTACCCTAAGCCGGGATCGTGCCTTCAGGCAACTTACGTAAAACCATCACGCTAACGTGTGGAATAAAGCGGTACAGAGAACACAGACGGAGGGATCTTAATTTATTCAGCGGTGTAAGATATATACACGTGAGAATCCTTACACTGATACTAGATGATTAATGAAGGTTATTTAATCGAAATTAGGTGCTTTCAGTGTGATCGATACGTGTGTTAAGTTTGCTCTCTCGACTTATTTGCTAACTGAAAGAATTATTTCTCGAGAAATATATTTTAGTACCGTTTTAAAATCATTGAATTGATTGGAAGTTTTATTAAATGTATATATATAAAAGGAATGTCTACTAAACTAACACATGAACACCAGATTGGTAGAATTTTTAATCATCAAGTTCTAAAAGTTCGGTAAAATGGGACACACCTCTTTCTCTGATTTTTTATTGTAAACTTCAGCTTTTTTACTAACACACATTTCAAACTTTGTCCATCTCGTCTAGACAACTGAATGCCACCTCTTTGTTGCCCATTTTTTATCGACATTTAACATACAAATATTAAACTCGACCATATTCGAGATTTAAATGTTAAACTACCCTACAGTACGTCATTCGATCAACTCAATTATCAAGTTCTTTTTCGATTATTTGGGCTTTCGATTTCGTGTTTCAAAGCTTCAATAGTCTCTAGATGGTTAGCGTAGCAATTATTCTTAACACCTCACAAAAAATGCCCAAAAGTTCAATTATTATTGGCTGTGTGGCAAGTAGCATCGTCCTGTTCAAACCAAACATCGTCCATGTCGACCTCTTCAATTTGTAGAATCAAAAATGGTCCAATTACGCCAACATGGCAAAATTTATCAACTTCTCAATGATGACATTTGAATTATCTGAGGTTGAAATGCGACAATGTTGCTTATTGATATAGGTTCCGATGTTGAAAATGGACTTCATCTGAAAAGATGGTTTTTCGGTAACAATGTTCAAGTCTAGACCATTGGGGAACCGAACCCATATCGGATGGTCATGAGGCTTTAGTTCCGGAACAAATTGAAATTAGTAAGTCTTCATAGGCAAAATTTTCCTTAGAGAAGTGCAAGAAATGTTCAATCACCTCAGAACGATGACGAGTTGATGTTGGTGGATTTTCAGACACACTAGGGACAAAAGTAGCAATGTAACCAATTTTACAAACTCGCTTCACGAAATGACCCAAAAACTGAGTTGAAGGCCATTTTCCAGTTTTGTTTAATCGTAAAGGGTCCCATTTTGCAAATGTCAAACATAACATTCATTTCCTGTCAATTCGTGACTGTCATTTCTATCTGTCAAAATCAAAATAATCGGTGGTTCAAATTCCAAACGTTAGATGGCCCGTGACAGATGAGATTTAATTGTTAATGTTAAATTTTCATATATATTTAATTTTAAACTATTCAACTTATCGATGTTTGTGTAGAATCTAGTGCAATAATAAAACTAAATTCAGTTGGCAATACTGTAGAGATTAATTCATAGTATAGAACATAAACATAAATATTTAGCTGTCAAAAGTTTAACGACCGATCTTATAACGTACAAATTGTAAACGTCTTTTGTTATAGATTTTTGTACTCAATATATTCTTTTAAAATCTTCTGTGTTCGCTAATTTACTACAGTTTGACATTTAAATGCTGCTAAATTTATCCATATTTAACATTTAAACGTCAAAGTTCTCCATATTTTACACCTAAACGTCAAGTTGGCTTATATTCGGTGTTTAAATGTTAACGTCTCTATATTTGTTATTTTTGTGATTTAAATGTCAAACTTATCCATGATTGATTTTTAAATGTATATTATAAATAGTCTTAAATTTGTTTGCTTTTAACGTTAAGACGTCAAACTTGTCAATATTTGAGATTTAAATGAAGAAACTTGTTGATATTTGACTACTAAATGCCCAACCGATCTGTTTTCGACATTTAAATGTCAACATCTTCATATTTGCCTTTGAGATGTTGCTAAACTTGCCCATACTGATGTTAAAATATCAAACTAGTCTACAATCGTCATTAAAGCGTTAACTTATTATTATTTGTCATTTAGGCATCACTATAAGGGTCATATCTATAGTCTGCGCTTGAGGTTGTGTCGATGCTTGAGCACGCGATTTTGTCAGATTTGTAATGACATTTACGTCAAAATCGCGTGCTCAAGCATCAACAGAACCTCAAGCACTGACTATAAATATGACCCTAAACTAATCCATGTTTCAGATTTAAACGTCAGAATCGTATATATTTGACCTTGACAACTTAAATTTTTTCATGTTTGAAATTTAATACTTGAAATTTTTAAACTTGTTCATATTTGATATTGAAATGTTAAAAATAGTTCTTACCCAAATATTCAACTTTTCTATACTTGACTATTTGAGAAGTTAATGTTAAACTTATCGTTGTTAGTGATTTAAAGATCAAACTTGTCTATATTTGAGATTTAAACGTTAAATTTATGGACTAATGACATGTAAATGTCAAAGTTGTCTATTTAGTTGTTAAATTTCTTCATAATTGAAATTGTAATGTTAAGCTGGTCTATATTTAGATAATATCGTTCTGGTACATATTTGACAATTAAATGCCAAATTTCTCTATATTTGTCATGTAAAAATGTTAAACTCTCTGGTGTTACCGAATATTATCTGTGTTAGATTTGTTAATGTTTGACATTTATATGTTAAAGTTGTTTAGATTTGACATTTAAATGCAAAAGTTGTCTATAGTTGACATTTAAATGTCAAGGTTGTTTAGATTTGACATTTAAATGTCAAAGTTATCTATATTTGACATTACATTTTACACGGTTGATCGGCTGCCGTACTCTGTAGCGTCAGCCGTGGCAATCATTTGAATAATGTGTTTCATTCTTAAATGTAAAGGTTCAGTCTTTCAAATGAAACCATACTTTTGAAAAAGTATTCATTTCTTTTTTTATACCTGATTCAAATTCCAAACGTTGGATGACCCTCCTGTTATAGAGAAGTTTAACATTTAAATCTCGAGTATGGCCAAGTTTGACATTTGAATGTTAAATATCGATAAAAACTACATTTAAATGTCAAATTTCTCCATATTTGTCATGTAAAAATGTTAAAGTTGTTCGTGTTTATTATTTAAATATTGTTAATCCTATCCAGGTTTAAGATTTAAATGTTAAAATTATCTCTAGTTGATGTTTAAATGTTAAACTTGTCCCAATTTAATTGTCTTCTACTCACCGGTGTTACCGATTATTATCTGTGTTAAATTTGTTAATGTTTGACATTTAATTGTAAAAGTTATTTAGATTTGACATTTAAATGACAAAGTTGTTTAGATTTGACATTTAAATGTCAAAGTTGTCTATATTTGACATTTATACGTCAGAGTTGTTTAGATTTAACATTTAAATGGCAAAGTTGTCTGCATTTGACATTTAAATGTCGAAGTTGTTTAGATTTGAGATGTGATGTGAGACGTGTAAGATTCGAATGCGGAATTGGTCCATATTTCACATTTAAATATCAAATTTCCTGATAAAACATTGAAAAGCCTGAAACGTACCGGTATTTGTCATGTTAACCCTGAAACGTACCCATATTTGTCTGTTAAATATTCTTAAGCTTGTCCATGTTTGAGATTTAAATATGAAACTTGTCAATATTTGACATTTAAAATTTCTACATTAAACCTATTTATTTTTGACATTTAAATACTATTAAACTTGTCCCTGTTTGACAATCAAATGTTTCTAAACCTACCCATAATTATTAGAGTCCAATTTATAGTAAGGTTGTGTCGATGCTTGGGCACGCGATTTTAACGTAAATATCATTACAAAAATCGTGTGCTCAAGCATCCACACAACCTCAAGCACGAACTTAAATGTCAAACTTGGCCATACACTTGACTATTTGTCATTTAAATGTTGCTAAAGTTGTCGATATGATAAGCTATTCATGGATTATGTTTCTGATGGCGATTCAAATTAACCAACACATTTTCACTTCTTAAAATGAATTGTGTTACTCACTTGAATACTACCTACATAATTAATTTAGCCGTATATAAAAGTTTGCACCGTTGAATGGCAAAATAAAAGTTTAACGAAGGAAGATGTCAATAGACCGCAAGAGTATTGAAAATTTCATCATTCACTCAGAGTATACCTACTGTACGGATAAGAATAGGATTTTGGGTAAGATAGAGAACGAAAGATGGCATCAAGAGAGCGCAACGAAAGGGCGATGTTCGCGACAAGTTTTGTAGTTGTTCAGCCGCAAACATGTCACCGATTCTCACCCTTCCGGCTACGTCGACACCTCCTTCTCCTTCTGCTACTTAGTTGCTCCACAAGCCGCCATTTCCGCAATGTTCCCGTGAGTCACTTAAAGTTGAGAAACTTGACGCCTTATTGGGAAACTTGAACGCATTATCATTCTCCGGATTTTCGCTGGCTGTAAAGTGGAAAGGGTTATAATTTACCTTTAGGAAGTTGATGAAGAATGTTTTTTTACTCTCTGGGAATTGTTTTGGAAAAAAGAACAGAAGTTTGAAGTGATGGTCGCCAAAAATCATCTTCACATCGTCAGACGAAATCCAATTGAAGATAAACAAGGGACCTCGGCGTCGCAACGCCCAGGGGCAGCCGATATATATATATATATATATATACACCCGCTGAAAAGCAATTTCAGAGCAACACAACAACGTCCAGGTGTAAATCATGAAACACACGCAGGGAGATGACAACGGATAATCCATTTAAATGCATCCGCTTTCCGCACATCACTTCACAATGATGTATACGTACGTATTCGGAAAAATGCCTGATGATAGGGAAACATTGATCTGAAACGTGCGAGAAACTCACGCTGTGCGTTCAGTTATCGATGCTTCGCAACGGACGAATTGAATCCTTTGTGTCGAGGGAATAATGTAATTAATACCCCGCGGTGTTTATCTGTAATTCAGGTATATTCTACTACTTGTCAATTTTCTTCTTGCTTGTTCGGTAGGGTTTGCGAGTTTTATCCCGGAAAAAAAATCCCTGAAAAATTGTTACATACAAGAAACTGGACCTGATAGTAATCTAATCAAATGTGATGTTTTAAGGTAGGAAATGGAGACTGATTTTATTTCAATCTGTTGCTTTTGTATACAAGAAAATATAAAATATCTGTCGCGTGTTTCACTTAGATATATACGGCGAAAAAGATGTAACAAGACCACCAGATATAACATCTCTCACAAAAGATGATCTTTTAGTGATATTCCCTGTGTGTTCTCATTGTGTGCAACGGAAAATATGATAGGTCGGTATCCATATTATAAGGGAACGTTTCAAAGAAGTAATATCCTCGCTGGTTCGTCAGAGAGATTACTTTCTTACTCCTTGATGTTGTCGAAACCGCGGCATTGCCTATATATTGAACACGAAGCGAAACGGCAAAAGCTCCGGGAGCTTTTTGCAACCTCGTTCGCCCGTAAAAAGCTTATTGAATCACATCACGGAATCTTGCTGCGCTAAATAAGCGCGACGATTGAATTTATAAGGGACGATGTTAGATGGGGATGGGTGGGAGGACGAGAGGGATGTCGCTTTTCCGAAATGGGTCCTGCGTACGTTTATATCCGTCGGAAGATGGTAGGGGATGATGTAAGCGGCGGCGAAGGGGATGAAGCGAGATGAGAATTTTCGGGTGCGTTGAAATCGTTTACGCGGAGCGCAGGAGATTTTCGGATTTCTTGTTATTTCATCTTGTTTCTTGTTTTTGTTAGGTGATTCGTAATTAGGCGATTGAGTTCGCGTGCGTTTTAACGGCACCGTTTTTGCGACGGTGAATTAGCGAGGATTGCGAAAGATGATTAGTATTTGCGGGGGAATGATTTTCATTTTCTCGATGTTTAGGTATTCGTCTCTATCTTTGTATTTAATAGAAATGTCAATGTTGTAACCGCGATATTAATTCTCACGTTATATTAATTTAAATATCTTACCACAAACGAATAAAATATCAGTAATTTGTACTCATTCTACAATTGAAATCCTTTTTGATACTGAGGATGTTTGATGGTAGATTATAAATAGGTTATAGTTGATATTACACATGAATTGGCTCAGATATAGAGGGTCTTTCACGAAACCCGTTAATTAGAAACTTTATGGAATCTACTGTTAGTACAATTCTGCAACTTTGACAGTTGCATTTGTAATATTGGTTCTATTGTTTTAAAATATTTTCAACGTTTAGGTACTACATTTACATTTTTTACTGCCATTCATTTATTTCGGATATGTTACATATTTTTGTCAGTCGTTATCAGAAACTAAGCTATGGCAATTAATTGAGTACAAGCGAGCGAAGAGAGAATTAAGGAACTTAATTCTGAATTCCAAAAGGAAACACTGGAAGAAGCTGCTAGAAAACCTTGAACATGATGTTTGGGGCGATAGATTCTAAATAGTTATGCGCCATCTGGGCACCCTAGCTCCCCCGTACAACCCATCACAGGAACTTAAGGCACAAATCATTAGGCAATTGTTCGTTATCAAGGACGATTATTCTGAGAGATGTACCAAAACTGTAGATGTGATGCCCTTTACGAGAGAAGAATTATTAGAAGCAGTATCCAAAATAAAACTTGGCAAAGCCCCTGGATCTGACCACCTGAGGGCTGAGGCAGTAAAAATTATCGCGGAAGTGATTCCAGACACTTTGCCGGACGTCTTTAATAGGCTACAATGTCAGCAGCAGTTCCTTAAAAAATGGAAAGAGGCCAAAGTAGTCCTCTTGTGGAAAGGAAAGCCGATGGATTTGCCTTCAGCCTATAGACCGATTTGCCTTTTAAGTGTAATGGGAAAGCCATATGAGCAGCTAATCAAGAGCAGGTTATAGGAACAAATAGATAAAAAAAAGGGGGACTGTCGGAGCGACAACTTAGTTTTGTCAAGGGACGTTCGACTACTCACGCAATTAGAACTGTAGCAGAGACGGTCAGAACATCTAATAAGAAATGGGTCGCATTAGTGGCGCTGGATGTAAAGAACGCCTTCAATATGGCATCCTTTAACAGAATACTTGGAGAGCTGGTAAAAAGGGGAGTCTCCGAGTACCTTTTGAATATCATTGGTGACTATTTCCGCGAAAGAAAGATTACCCTGAAAAGAGGATCATGCCTGCATGTTAGCGCCGGGGTACCGCAGGGTTCGGTACTAGGTCCCACGTTGTGGAACATCATGTACGCTGGAGTCCTGAACCTGGAATGGATGGAGGGAATTACGGCGATAGCCTTCGCGGATGATTTAGTGGTTGTCGTAGAGGCAGGCGACCCAAGAGAACTGATGTTCAAGGCAGATGAGACGTTAAAAATAATCGCCGCTTGGATGACCTCGAACGGGCTACAAATAGCTCCACAGAAATCAGAGGCCGCTATACTCAAGGGACCCCGTAACATAGAAAACATTTGTTTTGCGGTGCTGGGTAGAAAAATCTTCCCTAAACTAGAACTAAAATACTTCGGTATGATCCTGGACAGGAACTTGACTTTTGGACCACAGGTCAAATATGTTATAAGCAGGGCCGAATCCAGCCTGGCAGCTCTGCAAAAACTCCTACCCAATATAGGAGGTCCGGGTGGTAAAAAGAGGGAGATGTTGTATGCAGTAATTCAGTCGCAACTGCTCTAGGCAATACCAGCTTGGTTTGGGGCATTAGGCACCAACAAGTACAAGGACGGGATGGAAAAGCTTCAGTGACGAACCCTTCTGAGGGTAGTGAGCGGATAAAAAACTATATCAGGGAGCGCGGTTCAGGTGTTTGCCGGGATTCCACCGATTACTCTAGCCGTGGAGGAACAGCGGAGAGCTTTTCGTTCCAGAGAAAAGCAGTCAAGAACGAAGGAAGGAATAAATTAGATTTTGTGACTGTATGGACGAAAACCTTGATTCCAGATCTGGTGCCATGGGTTCAATGTAAATTTAGAAGGGTAGATTACTTCCTAGCACATTTCCTGTCAGGACATGGGCATTTCCACTCATATCTCGAGAGGTTTAATCTTACGGAAAGCGATGCATGTCTCCATTGCGGTGTCACCGACGCCCCTGATCATGCAATAATAGCCTGCGACAAACGGAATTAGAGAGTAGGATTGGCAAAAAGCTAGACCAGAATAACATCATTAAAGCAGTGATTGAATCTGAGAGAAATTGGATGGAAATACGAGCACTAATAGTTAAGATACTGTCTTCGCGAGAGTTCGAACAAAGAAGCGGACCCAGCAAACAGAAAAACGTGAAAACCACGTAATATTTTGGTAATATTGCAACCAAAAGACGTGTTTTTGGCACGTGTATATAACGAGATTTGTACGTTGAAATGTCACACTTTTAGGACGTGTTTTGAGGACGTGAATAAAACGTATCTTAAGACGGTCTTATTACGTTCTACCAGGACGGCATAAATACGTAATTCAAGACATAATTAAAGCGAATATTAAAGCCTCATTTATACATGCTAGTCAACTCGGCCGAGTGATAGACTAGCAAGCCATTAGCACTCATACAATAAAACATTCACTGTAAACATTCACTGGTGCTAGCTTGAACTAGCACCAGTGAATGTTTACACGTATTATTTGAGTGCTAGTGGCTTGCTAGTCAATCACCTCGGCCGAGTTGACTTAGCATGTATAAATGAGCCTTAACAGCATGTTTACTATACCGTATTACTAGGACCTAATACCTACTGTTGCTTTAATAAATTATGCAAGTTAATGAAGTACATATCTATTAAAAAAAAAACTGGAAAACATATGTATATATAATAGTTTGTCCGGCCATCTTGTTATGTTTATGATATTTCCACAGAACGAGCGGGTTACTATTAGAGGTTATGAAAACCAACCCTCATATATCTAATCCCAAACAAATCCAAGAACGATCTTTAATAAACTGCCAATACATATGTATATATTTGTTACATATACACACAATATTAATACTGTATTTAACATCTACATCGTTTAATTCACAGCACTCCCAATTTACAGCAATCACGTCTAAAGATAAACACTGACAGTAAAAGAGAAATGGCCGTTTTGGCCTGTATATGACTCGAGCGATGGCGCGTAATTCAATTTCATATTCTATGCAATATTACATCACTATTTATCAACAGTTCCAGATTTATTAAAATAAAATCATGAAGCATCATGAACTAGTTGTAGAATAGTAGGTGTCCTAGAACACAAATAATAAAAATTTTAAAGTGTATTTATATTTGGGAGCTTTTTGGGTTAAATTTGACGTATAGAAGACGTCCTTTTAGTACCTAAGTTGCCATATATATATGTTGTATGTAAAATTGTTGTTCTATATATCTCAATTTCGGATTTAAAAATCTTTAATTCTCCTCAATAATTTTAGTTTGCGCAAAAGTTATTGAAAATATGTTCTCTACATCAAATACATTATATATTCATTAGGTCGCCCAAAAACTCGTTATAATAAACCAAAATAAAACGTGAATAACACGAGCTCGTTTCAGTTCTGTTTGCTGGGGAGTCAACGTACATGCAGGATGGGACAGGGGGAAGGAATAGTTTTTATACTATAGAGGGAACATCAGAACTCCTAATCCTCACTATGTCAAGGAAGGGAGAAGTAGGCAGAAGTATGAATGAAAGACAGCCCAATCATCCTTGAAGAAAAGAGGACAGTACCGAGGATGATAATGTGGGCGGTTCAATTGGGCCACTTGTTGAAGGCTGCGGCCTTCCTACACCCTTTAAAAAAATCAAGTGGCGTTGAAATTTAATGTATTTATGAAAATATTTTTACATTTTCCAACGTTAATAAAATGTTTCGCCTATAACGTTTATACAACGTTTATGGAACGTTAAATTATAACGTTTTATTTTTGTGACATTAAGACGTTTCCTAAACGTTATATAAACGTTTTTTCTAACGCTTTAGACACCTTTTTAGAACGTTTCACAAACGTTACATGCTATCTGGGATCTTAGAGATCGATGGATAGGTCCTAACGGACCCTCGAAATAGCCGCCTAGGTCACCTAACCTAACTCCCTTGGATTTTTTTGTATGCGGTCATTTAAAAGAATGGGTGTACGCAAGGGTAATAACAACAAAAACAGAATTAATCAACAAAATAGAAACATCGTTTAGAAATTTTAATGACCAGCCTATGGAGAAAGCGTTAACGACAGAATTACAAAAAGGCTTATTCAATGTTTATCCCAGAATGGTCAACATATAGAGCATTTGTATTTTTTTTTATTGTATTAGATTTTTATCTTTACCATTAATCCAATTATATCATTGCATTTAAAATAACAAAGTTGCGGAAATCAGATTTTGTTGAAAATATTTTAAAACAATAGAACCAATGCTACAAATGCCACTGCCAAAATTTCAGAATTGTACTAACAGTAGTTTCCTTAAACTTTCTAACTAACGGGTTTTATGAAAGACTCTGTATAATTGTGATTGTCGTTAATGTTCCTGGTTAGTCGAAGATCAAACATACTTCTTATCAAAGTTTCTAAAATAAGTTGAGGTGTGAGACCATATCTTTAAAACTGTTAAAAAAATTATACTCTGAAAAGATAAAAGGAAAGAAAGCAAGTATGAGTGATAAAGCAGTTTGATAATGAAGCAGATAAGAAGGAAAATTTTTATACTCTCACAAAAAGTCCAAATCTAAACCTCGATGAGGTCGTGTATTAAGTTCACAAAGTGATGAACGATAGTTTTGCATTAATTGTGTGAAATTATATTGAAAAAGGCTAGCTGGAAAGCATTGATTTGCAAAACACAATCTTTTTAATTTTCTTTTAAAACTATGGGACAAATTTTCAATTGATTTGGTAAAACATTAAACAACCGACATCCCATAAATGTCAAGGCTTCCTGAACACAAACTATCCTGTCTGGAACATGCAATCTGTGATCAAAATGATTGGTATTACAAGAATAATTATATGGCAAATTCTCAAGTTTAAATTTATAGACAAGACATGGAACTTCAAACACGTACACCTCACAAACAGTAACTATATTAATAGTTTTAAAAACCTCTTATTGTAGACTGTGCTAATCAATGCTAGTTTCTGAGCGTGTGGAGAGAAACTATAAGCTGGAACCTGCAAAATCCACGAGCATTGAACGATTGTGAAAAATCTTTATTACCAGTTTATTGATATGCAAACAAGAAAGGTTAGAGGAGTGCATTCAGAACTACGACGATATTGTGTACAAGAAGGAATTGAGTTCAAAATTTGCCAGTTATGAACAATGCTTCAAGTAATCCTTCGACTTTCGAAGACCCCCTAGGAAGCATTAAAATCTTATTTTTACCTCCAAATACGACAGCCATCTTACAGCCCATGGATCAAAGTGTAATAACAACATTCAAGTCGTCCTATTTAAGAAGCACATTACATCGGCAATTTTTGTAATAATAACATTTTTCACGTCTCAAAAAAGTAGATTGTATTTCTCTGAAAGTACAAATTATAGCCCATTTTTTTATCTATCATTTATCTATTTAAATTTTTTTCTACTTTAGATAATCCCGATGATTTTTTGCTATTATATTTTTCATATCCGCCGCGAAAATGTAATTACAATTGAAGCCTTATAACGGTTTCAATTAAATGCGGAACCGCTTTTAAAGGCATCTCTTAAAGTCAACCGATGATTAGTAGACAGAACTAATACTCACAATTAGTCCTTTCACTCACATAAGTACACGAATTTCTACGGTTTAAGAGTCGATAATCTAATCACGGTTTAATTTAACTACATGACTATTCTTCGTTAATAACGTAACGATGAAAGCGATTAACTTCAAAGGATGTGATCAATTTTTAAAGGCGAATTCTAATTGCCGCGACAAATATGTGTGAACTTGGCGCAGAAGTATTCTCAATTAAATTTATTCACTTACCATCTTTGTTCATACTCGCTTCGAAGCACTTATGTAGACGGCACGCCCTGCACTGATTCCGATGGGTTTTGTCCACAGGACAACGGCCCTTCATCTCACCGGTTGCCTTACACGTATACACGCGATTCCTATGGATGCTGCGCTTGAAGAAACCCGAACATCCTGAAAAATCGTTGAGGTACGCGGAATTAAATGATGCGGAAATATTTACGTCGGTTAACTTACCATCGCAGCTATAGATGCCGTAATGTTTCCCTGAGCTCCTGTCACCGCATACTTTACATGGAATATCCAATAGTCTATCCCCTAGAAAGATAATTAGAAATATCTTAATTGAAATTAAAACCGTTAAGTTTGCAATAAAATCGAATACATTTTTTCAATAGGAGTCAACCTATTCTTTTAGTCTATAAGGTTTTATTTGAGTGATTTAATGATAACTAGCTAACAGTTGCACATTTTGAACTGGAGAAAAAACTACCAAGAATGCTTATGTAGATAGTATTTGCGTATAATGGAGCACAGATAAAGATAAAGTGATTGAAAAGTTTGGAAAAGAAATATAATAAAACACTGTACACATTCTGCTTTATCCATTCAATTCCTTCCGAGAAAAATATCCTAAAATAAAACAGATGAGCAATAAATTAATTATGCCTATTGAACATTTATTTTGGTAAGAAAAATAGAAATGAGCTTGGCTAACATTGGCTGACACAATTAGTTTAAAATAAAGGTATGAATGTAAAAAAACGTGGAGTTGAGCCAATGGTGACGAGGTGGATCGATGCCATGATAAGAAACAGAATGGTGCATGTGTCACAGAACCTATGCACTATCTGCGACAAGTTCGAAGGCGTGGTATCCAAGAGGATGCAAGTCGCACTGATGAAGAGATGATGTAAAAGAGAAAGACTACACTACAGGCTGTCAGGTTTAATTCTAAGATGGTACTTGACTGCTATAGGAAATTTGAAAAATTGGCGAAATATCACAGAACTACGCTGAGATAGTTGCCAAACCACTCTGGAATCAGATGCAATGAAATAGCTGACAAGTTAGCAAAAGACGCCAGCAAATAACCATGTATAGTTCCAGAACCAACGTGAGGAAGCAACATTTACAATTTGTCACCTATATCAACCTTGTGTCACTTCATTTTCCTAAATAATTGATTAATCACGATTTCGTTCACAAATGTGATGATTGTCATGTCAAACACATTTTCAGGACATCTAATTAATAAAACTGAAAGACCATCATCGATCATCATCATCAGGTACATCGAGATTGCAGTCACACTAACACAAACGAAAAACACCTTGTCTCACAGTCTGAGTAATCTTTGTACTTCAATAGTTCGCCACATTTTTGTAACGGTGCTGAAAAACTTTTAAAACATTTCAAAAATATGCCTGTTCTCCATTCAAAAAGTGTGGATGCAGTATGGTGAAAGGAAGGGTGACCATCATCATCACTTTGATTATATGTAGGTATTCTTTATTAGTTTTTAATGAAATAAGCCCCGTTAGGTAGCTGTCTCTCTTCGAATATTGACAATAGTTTCAGTATTCGATATTAAAATTGATTCTAATGCCTTGTTATACAAAATAGTTGCGAAAACATCACAGAAACATCACCGTAGCATGTTATAAGAAAAAAGAAACAATATGAAATTAAAAAAGTCTGAAAGTACACTGCTCGACAAAAACTTAGACGCGATGATATGTTGTATGATATGATATGGCGGTTTGCTTCTCATTTTTCGACGTCTAATAAATTTGGAATTTTTTATTATCCGCTGTATGTTACGCACATTAGTACGTACTCCTGCCCGTTCAGCGATAACACGCGCAGATGCCGATGAATGCGAAGCAGCCCGTAATATGGCCCGCTTATCCCTCTCGCTTACGGCTCTCGGACGCCCCTGACCTTTCGGTTTCCCGTAATTATCGGGATCTTTTAAAAAATTCCGTACACAATGGTCACTTCGTTTTAACCGACGAGCGATTTCCTTCTTTGACACCCCATTTTCGTACCACGCCAAAACTTTTCCCCTTTCTATTAACGATAACTGTTTCCGTCGTCCCATATCTTCTACTTTACACAACAACGCAACAATTGTAATAAAATTGATCTAATAACAATCTTCTACAAGAACATGCATCGAACTAAAATTATTTTGGAATAAATAAGATTATAAATACGCAGCGTCTAAGTTTTTGTCGCATTTAATTTCATGTAATTTCTTAGAAACCCTCATTTACTACCTGCAGAGTTGTAAACAGAATATCTCATATTGAAAATAGGTTATACAGAATACAAGCATTTATGACCCTAATCCGTATTAAAAGAAAGTGTTGTGAATTTGAGTTTTGCATTTAATAGGGATCGCGTCTAAGTTTTTGTCGAGCAGTGTATCTCTCTGGAGAGGTTGGTGCAAATCTCAAAAGTGCTGCTAAATCGGTTTGATCTGCAGATAAGCTTTGATCAATCAAAGCAGCACTTTTGAGATTTGCACCAACCCCTCTAGATAGATCTGCAGATAAGCTTTGATTGATCAACGCTTATCTGCAGATCTAACCGGTTTAGCAGCACTTTTGAGATTTGCACCAACCTCTCTAGATAGATACTTTCAGACTTTTTTTAATGTCATATTTATTGTTTTTTTTTCTTATAGCAGGCTATGGTATTCTATCTATGGTGCTTTCGAAACTACAGTAGAACCCCGATTATCCGTGCGCGCTTTATCCGGCGGGGGGAGGGGAGCGGATTATCCGTGGCTATCGGCCAGAGGCTGACGCGTGAACCCATGCAGACGTTCGTCTCGGGGAATCGTCAATTTATGTGTTTAGTATGTATGCACTTCTTTTTCGTCATCTATCGACCGGCTCATTAGTTGATAGTAAACAAAATTCAGCGTACCGGTGCTAACGAAAAGCGTAAACGCAATGTTTTAACTATAGAACAAAAAATGGAAATTTTGAAACAATTTGAAAAAACAAAAGCGTTGCAGCATTTGCTACAACATATAACATTGGAAAACAAACGGTTCGCGACATTGTGAAGAAGAAAACCGAATTACAGAGTTTTGTAGCTAAAGCTGACAGTGCAAAAGCTATTTCTGAGAGGAAGTCTCTTAAAGGATCTACTTTTCGAGAACTTAATGATGCTATGACCAAGTGGTTCTTACAGGAAAGATCGGAAGGGGTTCCACTTGCTGCAGGCTCAGAAACTAGTGCACCAGGTTAGCTTTACGTATTTTTGTACTGTTTTTTAAATAATTTTTTAATTGTTTAATTAGGTTTTAAGGTAAGCAAAGACCGTTTAACAGTGCTATGCTGTGCTAATGCATCAGGAACCCAGAAGTTTAGGTTAGCTGTCATTGGGAAAAGTGGTTTTCTCGAGAAATTTATACAAGTTAAAACTTTTCTGCAAGAAAATAATCTTCCACTCAAGGCTGTACTGTTACTGGATAATGCTCCAATACAGCGCAACTAAAGTCAGCAGATGGGAATATAGTCGCGGCATATTTTCCTCCGAATGTGACATCTACTGCCCAGCCAATGGACCAAGGTGTTATAGAGACCATGAAAGGCTTTATAGGAAAGACCTTATGCTGCAATTGTTGGGAGAAAGTGAGGAATGGAGGAAGTGGGATTTTGGAAACGTATGAATGTGAAAGAAGCAATTTCTGCTGTTGCTCGCGCTTGGAGTGAAATGAAAGAGACTAACATTAAAAAAGCATTTTATAAAATAGTGACCTTAGAAGATACAGCAGATGAAGAATGTGCTGAAAATGATAATCGCTTAAATGAAGGTGAGTTATCAATCGAACACATAACATCTATAGCCTCACGAATCGAAGACTTGGAAGAAATAGACATCGAAAAAATAAATGAATGGATAGAATATGATCACCAAGAAAAAGGGTATCAGACTCTGGATGAAGATTATCTAAGGCAGACCTCTGAAGAAAGTTCTGACAAAAGTA
This sequence comes from Holotrichia oblita, assembly GCA_023690525.1. Taxonomy (NCBI): domain Eukaryota; kingdom Metazoa; phylum Arthropoda; class Insecta; order Coleoptera; family Scarabaeidae; genus Holotrichia; species Holotrichia oblita. The sequence continues at coordinate 14,133,804 of CM043020.1, read as the reverse complement.
GTGATGACGATGAAAATAATTTCGTCATCAAAAGAAGTCATCGAGAAGCAGGAGATGCAATAAATATACTTATCAATTATTTTTAAGAACAGCCTGAAACTTAACATGTACTTCAACTTAGAAAAATGAAGAAAATTATAAGAGGCAGAATTTACGAAGCCCAAAAACAAAAAGTGATTTTATTGACGTTATTATATTTCACATAATATGTATGTAGTATATATTACATATGTATAAATATTAAAACTTTATTTTTTGTTACATGTTCAATCACGTTTCTTTTGTTCCTTTGACATACGCACATATGTATTTGTTTAAATAAATTATTAAAGAATTAAAATTGAGGTTTCTGGATTATCCGTGTTTTCGATTATCCGGCGAAAGTTGGGTCCCGGCTGACCCGGATAATCGAGGTTCTACTGTATTTTGTATAACAAGGATATAACAAAAAGAGAAAAAACGCTGCACAAAAAAATTACAGGCATGATGCAAGCAACAAATATTAAGCTGATGTAACACTGGTTGTTGGTATATTGTTGGAATGGCCCTGTAAACGAGTGCAAGCATTTTTGGTTTTTAATAGTGCTAATAGCTAAAAATTAAATAGGTTGTTTTTGATAAAACGCCTCAATTAGAACTTAAGAATATATTTTAGAATACCTTAATAAACATAAAAAATTGTTCATTTTTATTTTTATTGGCAAATTATCTCAAAATTTCTTGCACAATGCCTTGTTTAGTTGTGGAAATTACCTTCTCATTGAGCTGACTGAAGATCGCGACGTAATTTTTGTTTAAAGCTAATGAGAATCTCAACAAAACGTCCAAGAAAAAGTATTGTGTTTAGCTTTGAAACCAATATAGAAGTTTGTATCGTTTCAAAAAAGAGACTACGATGTCGATAAAAGTTAAACGTTGGTAATCAGGGCAATAGACCACAAGTAGATAATTTTTTCCCAATGTTCAAAGAACTGATTGTTGCCAGCTATAAACCAGATACATCTCTCACACAAATCTTTGCCAGAGAACAACTAATAGAAAGGAGAAGAGCTGATCATGGAATCTATGCGCAGAATCGGAAATTACCATTTTCTGAATTGCATTTGTTTGTATTTATATTGTGTATAGTGTTTTATATGTTGTATAGTCGTGTCGTACTGCTTTCGAAAAATTGAATTTAGTTTATAATTTTTTAAGAATCAGTCGCTTGCAGTTCTCTCTAACAGTCAAAACAAAATCCCAAAAAAATCGTTCGTTAACCCATTCATAATTGCATAGTACTACGTTTCATCCAACCTGTTCTTTTTTTTTACTATTTAACTAGCTGTATAAGTATACGAGGTCCTCAAACGATGCCACATCAATAAAAATAGAAAAGTCAGCTGTTCTCCCTTCTAGTTATTCTGTACCAGTGTCTCTTAGCGCTGGGCGTATCATTCATTTTTTGGGACGCGAAAAACTTAACAACCAGATTTGTGACAGCAACTACAATGGGTAATGCATTTAATAGGTTCAGAAAATGTCGAATTGTGTCTCATAATCCCCCTTGAGCACTTGATTTTGTTGCAACAAGAATCACTGATCAAGATTTTGTTACCGTTAATGCTGAGAGTGAAATTGCTACTGATCATGTGGCGTTGGTAGAGGCCCAACAACCAGTAAACCCTCGGCAATCTACCATATGAGGTATCATCACGTCCATAAAAGAGATTGCTCCAAATAAAGAACAATTAATATACTACAATAAGAACTGCAAAAAATTAAGTATAAATGATTACTTGAACTCAAGTTTAGTTTATTTATAAGTATAAATATTTTAAAAGTTTTCTTTGAACTTTCTCAACAGTTTCCTTGTTGGAAGAGTAGAATGGATGCCAGATCAGAGAACCATACTTCAGCTTAGATCTAACGAATGCGAAGTAAATTAGTTTAATTGTTTCAATATGAAACAAAGGAGAGCTTCTAATCAAAAATCCTAACATCCTCATCGCTGACATTACGATGTCTTCACGATGAGTGGAAAAGGTAAGGGAATCATCAAGATAAATACCCAAGTCTCTCACAACTTTTCTCCATTAATGGTATAGTCAAATAGAATAGAGTTCTGCATTTCTTGACATTTAATTGTAAACCATTAGCTAGTCGGTTAACCGATTGACTTGATCCTTTAAATAATAACAATCAGTAATGGAATTTACTGTGGTAAAGAGCTTGAGATCATCTGCAAACATACAATTATCAGTATTAATGCAATCCATCAAGTCATTAATGAATAGAGTGAACAAGAGTGGTTCGAGATTGGAACCCTTCGGAACACCTGATTCTATCAAAAGCTTTTGATAATATGTATAAATAGTATCCACTTGTCCACAAGAATCGAATTGATGATTGAGAAATTAAAGTGACAAGCTAGGATTGTTAAACAGCATAAATTTAAAGAATTTAAGGCAGCTGCTGATGCCTCTACCTAATTTAGAAATCTTATAATGCTTAACCTTATATTTATATTTCAAATCGTATTCTGCATTATAAACAATACACAGTGTCGTAATAATAATCGAATATCACGTTTCGTATTAGCATAATAAAATGATTTCTGCAATTCCTCATACTTAATTTAAATATCTAATTACTAATTTGTCAGAGTACTTCTTTCTTGTGACACAAAATACTCCTGATCTGCCGTCTTGTTTAAATGCGCCCATATAAAGTGAATAATCGTCTAATTAACACGGATAATTATAAATTAGTATTTATTAAGAAAGGGCGAGAATAATTTCGAAATTAATATATGAACGTAATGGATCATTTCCACGGTCAGATTGCCGTTTACATCGTCAATGTATAAGCGGACACTTTCGACGAATTAAACCGTGCTACAAATCAAATTACAGCACTGATGCGAAAACATGATACTGTATACACATAATCATGCAGTCGTTATTCGAAGGTATCGAGGCGCATCATCAATTGTATCCGAAACAATCGTATAGATTTCCTGATGTCTTTCGGCGTGTACTACATTAATCGTTTTGAGATTTCCGCGAATTAATCCGGTTTGAATCTTGGGAGAAAATTATTATTGAAACGATTTTTCCCAATTTTATAATGTACATAATAAGTACTAGTAAACTAAAATGTAATATTTTTTTTCAAACTATAATATAATATTATATTATCACATATAAAGAAAAGCAAATTCGTCTTAACTCAAAAGCAACCGTATCAATTTATTCGGACAATTACAATAAAGAAGCACCGCTATGAGCAACTACACTACGATTATAATAGGTTTCATTATATGATCGTCCGTTATTAAAAAAGTCATCACACAACTACATTAGAATTATCAGAATTCTTTTGTCACTGGGTACGAGATGACTTAATTTCGTCTATTATCCTGCGTACCTAAACTAGATTCTGAAAAGAGGAATCGGACAATTTCAAGTTTCTCCTATTTGCTTAATATAATAGCTATATACACGTATAATAATCTTGGTGTATATGATGTGATAAACAACGTGCGCAATTATATTTCGTTATTCATTTTGGCGGTGGGCGCACAGGTTACGCGAGATTTCCAGAATAGAAATTAAATAGGCACTCAGCAGTTAGTTTTCTTCCGTAATATGAATAAGATCATTATGCGGCCGAACAAAACGGTCACTACCTACGATGTCGATGGAGAAACGATTTTTTTTTTAATTAAAATCACATTAATGATGTTGAAGCGTATTAAAATCATTCATATTATTATCGTTATTACGTTGTTATTTAGTTATTTCGCTCTACTTTCTTTTTGGAAGTGTTAATGTTATGCTATGCTATAATGAATATATGATTACGTTTATACCACTATGAATTAGGTGGTGAAGAATTAGACAAGAGATTTTAACCATTTTATATAAAGAATTAGGTCTTAAAATGGTGGCTGTACTATGGGTAACCATTAACCGAGATCCTGAACACTTCCCAGCAATATTCTTTAGTCTGGATGAAACCTGGGTTCACCATTATGCTCCTGAATCGAAAAGGCACAGCCTGGAATGGGCGCAGAAGGGTTCACCACCCCCTCGAAAGTTTCGTGCAATAGCATCTACGAAAAATATCATGGACACAGTTTTTTTTGGGATGCCGAAGCAATTATCCTTGCAGACTTTTCACCACCTGATCTGACTATAGCTGGGCAATATTTTGCTGCTTTAATTTCAAAACTGGGTGATTCTATCAAAGAAAAAATGAGGAGAGAACTCAGCAGTCCTATTCTCCATATTTGGCCCCCATAGTGACAACTCAACGAACACCTTCGTAGGATTCACTTTCCCAACGATGAGGCGTTGATGATAGTAGTGAGGGAATGGTTTGCAGCCTAAGACAAAACATCTTTTTCTAAGGGTGTTAGAGCTCTTTGCCTTCGTTATACCGAGTGTGTCAACATCAGAGGCTATGTTGAAAAGTAAAAAATTCCACCTTTCCAAGTTGTGCCATTCAATGTCAGGGACAATAATATCTGAACTGCCATCATACATGTTACATTTTTTGTATTTTATTGATATAGTAGATACACACTACGTTAAGAACGTTTGCCACAGCTCTAGCATTTTTTCGAATGCGTTCTATTTCATCGGAGAAATAGCTACCAATATTCTACTAGAATTAATTTTATCTTCAATAGCTACACTTTCGATTAGATCGTCCAATGAACATTGCCACGATTGCTTGAAAATCTTGGTTGGAGAGAAGCTTGATCACCTCCAACACCTCGAGTACATGGAAAAATTCCAGTTGTCCTAAAACTAGATACAACTACAGTACTGAACAGATTAAGTGTTAATTTTACTAAAATCATTTATTTTAATATATATTTAAACTGCTGAAACCTAATACTTAATGAGGCCTCCTTTGGCTTTAATCAAACCCTTGACACGGTTTGGCATAGAATCAATCAAGTTTTGGCATTTAGACACCATCTTTTTTTCTCTGAACCACACTTGCCATTGCACATTGCCGAAATGAGGTTTTCTTTTGCTGTGCTATCCAGTTTTGACAGACGAACCTTGCAGATAGCCCATACATTTTCAATAGGGTTGACGCCAGGAGAGTTTCCTGGCCATTCTGGAACGGTAAGCTGGTTACTTTCAAAGAGTTTTTTCATTTTCTTGGATGTGTGACAGGGCCAAATCTTGCTGAAAGACGCCGTCGCCAGCAGGCCATCGCTTCTGGAGTTGTGGAGTCATTCTATCCTTCAATAGGGGTACATATTTTTCACTGTTCATCACCCCACTAACAGGAACAAGTGGACCAGACCCATAGTAGGAGAAACATCTCCAAAACATTTGTTTTTTCCTTATTCTGATGCTGCTTATTAATTTTATTTATTATTATTTTTGGAAGTGTGCTCAGATAACGCGCGGTTCTATTGAGGTATCCATAGGCAAAGCAGTACAATGCAACTCTCACTAACCCAATATCACAATAAAAACTATCTTTGTAGGCTATGGAAACTGAAACACGCTTACAAGTAACACATAATGTCAACGTGTCATTTAAACATCAATTTATAGATGATTATTGCCAATAGTCAAACAAGAAATGTTGTCAACGTGAAAAATATGGATAAACTGCACTTGTTTCAATTAATCTGTTCGGTACTGTAGATATTTCGAAGATGCAGCTCTGCTCCAAACATCACTTAATATGTCCTCAAAAGATAGTCTGCTGTTTCCTTTTTCTGTTAAGATTCTTTTTCATAAAAGTATTGCAATCGTTGTAAAAATAAATTTTGACTACTTTAAAAATTACTATGGCAGTTTCTTCTGGTTTTCTTAGCAGAAAATAATCCTTTGGACATAAATACATAAAAAATATCTCAAATGTAACCATTTTGATTTTTGAGACATCTAAAAAACAGAGTTAAGTGGGCATTCTAGTTTGTTGCATCGTTCTTAAGTTGAAACCCCAACCCATAGATATTAAACTGTTTCTCGGTTTGTTAGTCAAACCATCGGTGGTTAAAACATTACTTAACAATTCGAACTAAAGGGATGTCCTCTGTTTTTCGTATGGCCAGACTTGATAGGTTTTTTGGTTGAACTTAGATTGTAGACCATGTTACTGTGCCCCAATTTGTTCACTATTGATTAAACTTCGCTTCGTACTAGGAAAAATCCAAGCCTCTGCACTCTTCTTGATGTACATAACTAACTTTTGTTCATTATGCTTTCTCAAAAATGATGCCAAGCCCATAAGTTTTGTTAAAAGTACTTCTGGAATTATTCAAATTGGATACACAGGTGCTGATATCTAGTGGTACATCTTCAAAATATTCTACTTCACCCTCGTTTACATTTTTTCTCCGTTTAAATAAAAAGGAAAACTATAAATGTAATTTTGGGCAGGCTTAAATACTCTTTCAGAAAGTGTAGTTAATTCTGCGTTAACATTTATTGGAAATGTTGTTCCTTCTTATCTTGCAATATAGATTAATTCCTAATTTCAAATTCGGGCTGGAAGTGGTTAGGGCACGTACAAAATTCCTCACCAACAAAGGAGTAATATCATATGCAAACAAAAACTAACTCTTTGGCTTTACAGAGAGTAGTCACATTGTAAAATATTTTTAAAGGAAAAGGCTTTCTCTACTGGATAATATGACGCTGACTTCACTGGATTAATGTCGTTCAGTTAGCATCATAATCATCCATCATAGCCATAACACCATATTATTTTAAAGATGTTCCTTTTGGAGAAACTGAAGCGCAAAACCAGTATTCATTGAAAAGACTTCAACCTAAAATAAAAACTCTTCATCAACAAGGCTATTCTGCAAGAGCTATTGCAAAAAAATAAGTCGATTAGACTATGTATGTAGGTTGTGAAAGGTTTTATTATGAATCGAGAATTATAGAATATGTTTAAAATTGCGAACAAAATTCCTTGTAACTAACACAGAACGTCGAGCCATATTGTGTAAAGCATCGAATCAGGCGTTAACGACAAGATAAATCTTGAACAAATTAAAAACGAATGCTCGGAATGATTGGTGGTAAATGTAAAAAATCTACTGAAGAGTTGCCCAATATTAAAACGTCTAAAATGCAATAATTTTGGAATTTGAACGCATTGCATGTCTTGAGTTTACTCAAGCAAAGAAGCAATGACGAGAAGAAGCATAATTTGGATGCCGTGGATGGTTGTTTTTATTATTACCATGATTTAGGTAAGAAAAAGTGATTCTGTTACGATAGCGTTTTGATATTGCTTCGGTCATGCTCCATACCATGAATGAATCCATTTTTGATAAGGAACTTGTTGATTTAATAATAGTGAAGGGCATCCAGAATGCAGAACAGAACATTCAGCGTATACAACAAGTAAAAAACAAGTTTTTCAAGGTTATGGTAGACCAGGCATATGTTTTTCAACAAGATAAAGCACGCATATTATCCAACGTTGGTTTAGAACAAGACATCGACGTTATGGATTGGCTGTCTCTCTTTGTCGATATGAACATTATGGAAAATGTTTGAGAACAAATTCATGAACTACAGCAAGCGCTAAAACGAAGTTGGGCGAAACTTCACGTAGACTACTTGATGTTACAAGTAACATTAGCAAAAGTACTGTTAAGATGGCGACTGCTGCTGGGACTAGCACCCCTGCATGTGACAATCAAGAGAACTACAGTTCTGAGGCGACTATGGAGACTTAACCGAACATCTAAATATTCTAGGAGCTACAAGCTCTAAACAAAATAACTGACACCATGAGTGTCCAACTGTGCCACAAGCAACCATTCAAAGTGATGCTTCCGACCCGCGACGAATGGAGCTCTGGAGGACCTAAATGCGAAAATGGATCGCTTCTCTGGTACACAGACGAATCCAAGACAAACAAAGGGGTAGGGATTGGCGTTCATGGACTTAAAACCAAACTTTTTAGATGACCCTAAGGTCATCCCCAATTATTCTTTAGACAGAAACACACGCCATAGACCTTTACGTCCGGAAAAACTGACGTTCCCAAAAGCCAGCCCAAGAATAATAATAATAATTCATGCCTTAGCATCCCCCAACAGCTTGCGCCAATTACAGGGGGCATCGGCTGGCCATAAGTTATTATTACGCCTGCGGTTCTAGACCGACTTAAGATGTGACCTTTCCGCATTTGCCGTGGAATTTGGAAAACTACAGAAAACCAAACTCAGAAAGGAAGCACCAGGGTTCGAACCCGGTACTGCCGGACTACGAGGCAAGTGTGCTAGCCACTAGACCACTAGCCCGACCGAAGAAGGAAGTTTAAGACTGGGAGACGAAAGAAATGGTCTCAGTCTGAGGGAGAACCCCCAGACAAACATAGTTGAAGAAATTTATTAACTCCTCGCTAAACAGTAATAAAAAACACTACTTGATTCCAACAAATCAGAATTAAGAACTCTTACGGGCCTTCTGTCTGGCTACTGCTCTCTAAAATACTTTCTTAAAAAGCAAAGCCGGCAAAGATTTCAGCATCTAGAACAGGTGTCTTAACACCTGAACAGATCAAAGTCTTGGTACCCAAAGAACTATAGTAAAATGAGAAAAATGGAGATTCTTTAAGCAGCATTTGATCTTCTGCATCTATTGAAGGTTTTCAAAAATCATCATCGTCAATTTTATTAATTTTGGAAATCGGACAGATCGAAACCATCAACTGATTGCAGTAGGAACTATAAGAAAAACAGTCAATATCCATCTTTCAATTTCACTATCGCCTTAAATAAGTATTAAGTAATCAAAAAACGATTGTATTAGTCGTATGACAGAATTCATAAACCCTTTTGTTCGTAGCAACAAACAACTTATCCACGCTTTATAGCTCATTGATTCTACTTATTGTCTATTCCGCGATGTCTATTTCATATATCCTTATATCTCAACGACAATGCATGCAGAGTTAATAGAGCAAAAGCATTTCGAACTAAATTTTTCCTTTAATATTACAAATTCGCGTTTCGCAATTAATTTTTTGCGAGCATCCATTTAAATATTCCATGCTTCGTTAGAACAGTAGGTAATTATCAATGTTAAATGCACTCAAGATTACTAATAATGACAATTGGTATCGAGATCTTAGGACACAATTTAACAAAGAAAGTTACATAAGTATTTCCTAGATTAATTCTATATACTTAATTTAAAAATGTGCGCTGAGCCTTTGTCATATATTTTTGGTAATTAGTTACAAACATTATGATGCATTAGATTTACTAAATTGTATATTATAATCAAAAATATAAACCGAGAGTAAGAGTATAATTGTGAAATGTGATTAAGAGAACGAACTACTTGATAATATAGTTCCAATGTTTCGGAAATCTTTTGTGTGGAGCCGATCTTGTGAAATGCCACCATTATAATTTTGTTCAAAAGAGTTTAACTTATTATTAACTTATTATGCATGCATTCGTAACGCTTCTAATGAAATTTTATTCGAAAGAAGAGAATTGCGATTTTATAAAACGTGAAAGTAATATCCAGTAGGTGATATAAATGTATATTCGATCGCAATTATAATTTTCGGAATTAACCTTCGCTGAGCGCAATTTCGACATATCTCATCTCTTGTTACTACTTAATCTAATTATCTATGAATGAAGGAAATAGCAAATATAATCTTGTAACTTTGTTCGATTCGTAGGTCATGTAATTACTTTTTAGCGGTTCCTTTAAAATATAATTTTAATAGTAATAGGCTTTGTATATAAATAAAATGCTGTGAGCACCATTCTTTCGTTTACTTTTCATTTGAGTTAATTAAGTAGGTTTTAAGAATTAAGATATTGCATAAAAGTCAGGTGCAGTGATATACATATATATATACATAGTTAAATATACAGGAGAATGCCTCTCTTAAGTCTTTAGAAAATTTGATTTCTTTGTGTGCCCTTTCCGGAGACACAACCGAAGAAATTCAACCCTTACTAAACACAGATCTTAAGGATTAGGTTCAAAATAACTTTGCAACACATCTTAGAGTTTAATTGATTAGAATTATTTAAGCGGAATTTAGTTTGACCAATGTTAATATTAAGATGACCATAATGATAGTAGAATAGTCGATCCTTTGATCCTGTGGATAGTTACCAAAATAGAGCACAAGAAAAGGGTAGATCTTCAAGTTTGATCGCTTCATTTAGTGTATTAAGTTATCGATGCCGAATTAACCGGATCCTAATCTTATAAAATGAATTAAAGGACAATACAAAAAATAGAGCTACGGATTTGCTCCCAAAATCTGTTAATTAAGAATGAAGCTAAACTAACACAACTACATAAGTTTAAATCTTTATTAATAGATACAGCAAAATGTCTGTAGTCACAAAACAAACACCCAAATTAGTTTAGAAAGTGCATGACAAAGCATATGTTTTTAGAAATAAAAATAAATTCGAATGTTTATTCCATAATTGGCTTGGAAAAGAGAGATAAGCTATTTTAAATTTAAACTGTGGTTGGCAAATTAAATTCAAGTATACAAGTTTGGATTATTTACTATACCACTTTTTATAACAATTTTTATAACAATGAGTCATGTGCTAGTCTGAATTTAATAAATTTGCTTTCATATTTATGAAAAAAAGTATCCATCAGAATATGAAATATCTTTCGACAGTTTCTCTACCAACTTGAGACCCTTGAGTCCAAGATAACACTTTGCAAAATGAAGCAAAACTGAGCAAAGAGTGGCATGACAAACTGTGTCAAATGCTTTGGAATAATCTAACAGTACCAAGGGCCAGTGATTAAACCCCCATTCGTAGGGAGTTTGGGAGGGATGTGGCCTCAAATCATTGACAGTGGTAAGATTTGTGACTTTAGGACGTGGTCTTGGCTTCAGAACATACAAATAGGTTTGTACAGCATCGCTTTCTCATTGCTAACAAAGAATAAAGATGGCAAAATGCCAATTCTCACAATAAAAAATGAACATTTAGAATTGCTAATCAGATGAGTACCAGAAGAGCACAAGAACTTCTAGCAAAATATTATTGAAGAAGAAAAATTATTTTACAACTAAATATGTATTTGTATTTGTTGTCTCTCAAACAATATTCTTTTGGGGTTGATAAGTTTCCTTCATAGCATGTCTGATAATGGAAATTTTAGAAAAAAAAAATCATCATCTTTGGCTTCGAGATCTTTGAATGAACGGAAGAACTTAAGGATTGGTTTCAAAAAATTTTTATCCCTCAGGCTAACACATTTAAACGAAGTAAAAATTGTCTATGATTACTACAATCATTACTACATCAGCTAAATAATATCCATGAAAGATGGTATTAAGAAGGATGTTAAATGCTAAAGTTTGAGGGCTTTTATTTCCCTTAAAGAAGTTGTTGTGGCATTAACCTACTCAATGTTAGAGAAGGCATAAGTTTTGGGATGTTACATATTGATGAATCTCAGGACTAATTTGGGTGCACACAGATCAAAGCCTTGGATCTGTTCGAGTGTTAAGCTCACATGTACTAGATTCTGAAACCTTTGCCGGCTTAATGCTTCGCAATCGCAAAGTATGTGCTCGACTGTTTCAGTTTCCAATTCACAAAATCAACACATGTCTTGATTAAGTTTGTCCAGAAAGTACGTAAGAGTCCTTAACTCTGACTTGCTGAGATCAAATAGTTTTTTATTATTATTTAGCGAGAAATTCATACATTTCTTCGCTTGTACTTGTCCGAGTGTTTTTTGGGAACCCCTTGCTTTGCAAATTCATCTGCCACATCATTTCCTTTGGTACTGGCGTGTTCTGGTATCCATATCAGGGATACCCTGTTTGTTGTGGCTAGTTGGGTCATACAGCGACTTGACTATCGGTGCATATATAGATGCTTTTGCCTCTCAGAGCTCAGAGATTTTGAATGTGATCAGTTGCAGCAATTATCCGAGCTACTAATTCTTCTTCCGTATCAATGGGAGTCTCATAAATAGTTTTCAGAGGCTGTGAAATGAGGAGGTACCCCATCGTGTTCGTACCACATTTGTCTCCTTGTGATCAGTGGCACATTTTCCAGAAGTTCTGGCAAAACTTCTTCACGGAAAATACGATAAACATTGCAACTCAATCGTAAAGGTAAAAATGTTTGGCCTTATGTGACTTTTTTCTGATACGATCGAATACATGTAGGATGGGGATTGTTCTCACTCCAAACATGAGAGTTGTGAGAGTTAAAAATACCTTCTCTTGTGAAGCATTCGTCAGTGAACAATATTGAAGAACAAACGTCAGGACGTGTTTCGGATTGATGTATATATGTACCATCGAGCAAAGTCTAATCATTGTGGATAGTCTTCAAAAACATTAAAGACTTCTGCTCTGTTAAGAAGTTGAACACAATGTAAGATTACACAATAACATTATAGTCTATGTATTCGTCCTCTCCTTCTATTCAAGTAAGTTTATATTTCCCAATACTGTTAATTTTTTTACTGAGGAAGCATATTTCATAAAATTCATATTTGTAATCTAGTTTATCGTTTAGTATTAAACCAAAATTTGTCGGTCTAATTTTTTTACACCCTGTATATATATATGTTTTAGGACTTGCATTTGATCGGTCTTAATTTTGCATGCAACGTAGGGACATTAAGTCAACCATGTTTGAGTGATATTAGTAATGAATTTAAGGACTACAATAAAGGACTCCAATTATCCTCCTGGAAATAAATCTTCAAGTGATAAAAGTAAAGTTAAAATAAAAGTTAGATCAGGAAAATGAAAATCTTTGAAGCCACCAAGGAAACTCTTGAGAATGGCAGTGGAAATCTAATAGATATAGTAAGGAAGCATAAGAAATATTTAAATAAATACATCATTGAAAGCTTAGTCACAGAGAGATGTCTATGATATCTATTGGTTCTAGATTGGTGATTAAATAATTGTAGTAGGACCTGACAGAAAAAGAAACGAAACATTTAAACGCAAAATAGTCTTACAATATAATAAAGAAAAAAGGGAGTAGACATTTCCAATCGATTCCTACAAGAAAATGTCAATTAGTAGATTGCTTGAAGGTGCTTTTCATTTACTTATTTCAAAGTTTACAATAGTGATGTATTTAATATTTTTTGTTCGAAATATTGTTGAGCCATACATGGCTCATAAAACACGTAACCTGTTAACGTCCAAACCATCTTTTTATTAGACTTCAAACGCAATATTGCAAGACCATATATGAAAAAATAATCATTATCAAATTTTCAATTTTGCAGAAGATCCAGTTCAAACATAACAAAGAAAAACAGACGTGTATGTGAAGTGTCTGACCTATTTGGATGTGCACTGCAAAGGAGTTGCACAGGAGAACAAATCAAATGTGCAAAATACACAGACACAGAACTGCATGTCGACTATTTTCTCAAAATTTTTGCAATTGAAAATTTCGTGAGCCCCAAATGAGTGTCAGGGGTTTGTAGGTTAATAAAACAAAAATCAACTGAAAGCCAATTTCATCAGTGTCAAATCAAATAATATTAAAACATGTGTAATATGTTAAGTTGACAGCTTATGACGTTTCAAGAACATATTATGTTAGAAAATATTTAATAAGCAATTTTTATTGTTTAGTTTGATCGTTATAGAATTTTTTACAATCTAATTTATAAATACAACATGAATGCATGGTATTAATAGGATTCAGTTTTTCCTATTCGAGAAGAAAACAGAACTCCAGACTAGGAAAGCTAATTTTTAATCACTAATTAATATAATTGATGACAAATTTAATTTTGACAAAAATATATCTCTTACCTGTTCCCATCCTCCGGCCCTGACCGGACCGCACTTTACCCCAAATGGAAGAATCAATTTTGTCTTTCTTTTCGAACAACTCGGCCGAAATATAAATCTAATTCGAATTTAAAACGTAGCTCGATAGCTTTATTTTATCGTAGAAAGTTCATCTTTCTATTACGCGAAATTTAGAAAATTTTAAACCTCTCTAAACGAGCTTAATTTCGATTTAAACCAGCAGCGATTCGATTATAATTTCACGTGTTCGATGTTGGTATTTAATTTTTCTGGCTAGTTTATATATGTGTATATGTATATGTAATGCTGTGTGTGAATGTGTGTATATAAATCCGGTCAACGCGGTTCGAAAGCTCGACTACACGACTGATCCGGAGCCACCGGTCTTCGGTCTGCAGGCCATTTTGTCACACCCCTACCCGGAGTCATCCCCACCTATCTCGAAACCATCCCCTTTTCCGGAGTTAGGTTGCATCGCGTTCGTTACAAAGAGGAAGTTAGAACTTTACCGGCGTGATGTTGATCCAACAACGGTAGAGTAACTATATCTATATGTAACTGCTTGGTGATGTTTACCTTTACGTTGACGATCGGACAAATGTTTCAATATTTGGATAATAACCTAGATCGAATATGGAATTACAATTAATTGTAATATGTAATTATGACGTGAACTTTAAGCACTATTATTTGAAGTAATGTAATATTTTATTAAGTTATTAATGTGAAAATCACAGGAAAGAAAAGATTGTTTTTGAGCTTAATCAGAAGAGTTCTGTCGAAAATGAAAACTTGTTGCATCGACTCCATTTCTCACTAAGGAATAGGTGAAAGCAAATTGATATGATATCGTTTGAATTTTATTAATAAATAGTCATATTATACAACTTATCCAGAAGTGGACAGACTTGGCTTTTTTAAGGAGGATTGGGTAAGAGTTACTTTAAAGGATTACTTAGTCAGCATGTAGAAGGGGTTGAAATCTTCTGGGTGTCTTTAGAAGTTATCTGAAGGCTGATGTCTTTCGAAGTTTCAATGATTCTCTTATTAATTTTTGATGGGAAAAAATATATTGTATACACAACATTAAAATCCGATTTATATCCACACAGAGCCATCAAAGATGAATATAAGAATTATTGGGAATCGTTAAGAATCCTGATGACTTCAACCGAGAAGATGGATGCAAATTGAGCAAGACCTACTGAAGCAAATGTACCCCATCGAGTTGGAACTATCACAAAGAAGAAATACGATTTTTAACAAAACGTAGAAAAGCATCATCAGTCTTTAGAAAACTTCCTAAAGAAGCTGAGAAAAAATTGTTGATTTAAAAAATTAAAGTAGTATTATATTTTAGTATTTATTAGAAACACAAAAGAAATAATAATAATAGATTAACGACTTGTCTTAACTTATTAACTAAAAGTTACTTTTTAAACATTTCCCCGCTTAAGTTCTAATAAACTCATTAAATTACCGGGTCGATGGCCGCAGTGGTTAGGCGGCTGACTATTGTTGTGAGAGGGCGATAGGTGCCGGGGTTCAATTCTCTGGAGGGACGGTGACATTTTTTCAGAGAGTTTAATCCCGCATCGACTTGCCATTCGCTGTTGGGAGCAAAGTGATTAACAGTGCGGCATCATAAAAGGCGATATGATGCTGTCACAAAGCCATTTAAACACAACTTACACACACTAAAACTACACCGCAAGAGTTGCAGTGATAGCCAGACAAGTAATACAGCTTACGGAGTCACTGCAACTAAGCACCCACCACACATTAAAAAAATCTAACAAGAGATTTTACAACTCTGCCTGCTTTTGTTTTCACAACCGGAGGGTCCTCAACAGATAAACGAGGTGCTTTATCATTTAAATCATTTTCAAGCAATGAATTTTCATCGAGTTTTAAATTTAAATTTAAGTTGTTTTTCGGTTGAACATCCTCCTCATCAACAACGTGAATACTCGATAAGACCTTGGATGTTCTCCAATTCCTATCACCTTAGCTCTCTCCCAAGTCTTTCGAGTAGGGTGTTGAACAACTACATTCTCTCCTGTTACAAAAGAATTGCGAGATTGTTGCTGTTTTATTATAACTGTTTATAACTGTCAAAATGGAGTTCAAAACGCCAAAAAACATCAAACATTTTCTAGACATCCAAGCTCTTCCTCACCCTCTGTTGAAAAGCTACCACAACACAAAAAAATCTGGGTTACTTTGCGTTTATTGACTTTTGCAAGTATTTCTCTCATCTAGAGAAACATGTTAGGATTATTTCAAAGAGCTTTTTGAAAGAAGATATATGGCACTTAGGAAATCATATCAAACAGAGCTTTAGTGAGATTATAGAGATTCATGCCTTCATAATCAATCAATTTCAACCACTGAAATTTCAATTGAAACCACCGCCTAGCAAAGAACTGCAGTAAGGGTATTAAAAAAAGAAAAATTGGTCGTACAAATTATCTTCGGCTCAAACGTCGCATACTCTGAGAACAATGAAGAAAGCAGTCTTTTGGATGGAGGCTCAATTCTCACTTAAATCGATCTCAAATTTTACTTCAACGTTTGGTGAGGTATAATCGGTACAAAATTCCGAGAATTCTCTATATTTTTGATGCCATTTTAATTGGTAATGGCTACCTCCAGTTTCTAAAACTGACTAGAACTATGTTGAAATGGTTTCAACATGAAGGTGAACATAACAACAATTTGATACTCAAACATTTCTTGGATGAAAAATTTACAAATTCTTGGACTTTAAAAAAGAGGCTCCTGTTTTTGAACCACCACGTTTGCTAAATCTAGAATTTTGGATTTTTTCCTGTGAGACAAGGCAAAAAATCAAGTAAGTACACAGAAGAATCTACAAAATTAGGAAAATGGTTTTAAGCAATCATTGCCGTACAATATTTCAAGAATAAATTCGTGTAGGGGAAAAATTTAATTCTAGAAACAGTTGGTGGATATTGTAAATACAATGCAAAAGGAAGTAGAAAGATGCAATCACTAATGTCCAGAGATGACAAAATAGTGTAATTTGAATCCATTAAAGGCAGATACTTCACTCTATCAAGTGCATTTCAATACCCTTGCTCTCCCATATTCAAAGAAACCAACAAGATATTAAAAATCCATCTGGCATAACAAAAAAACATTGTTATTAGGTACTTCAATTAAGTACATTTTCAAATTAAAAGGGCACATTTCTTTCAAAGTTGCTGAATAAGATGGAGGTACTGTCTACTACAGCTGTAAACGGCTCTTTAGTATATAAGTATTCTAAAAAATATACAAAGAAAATAAATAAAAATTAAATATAACCACCGTATCTTCTCTTGCACTCGCACTGGCCGGGTAGTATTTTACCCAGATGTACTCTTTTTAAACAATCCAGCCTTCAAACTTGTTTTGGAAGCAACAATCGTTTATTTTTTCTTTATAATCTAAAAGAGTTAAATTTATGTTTTGAATTAAATCATCTAATTCGTGAATCAATCATCAATAAAGTAACATTTACTAGTGAAGCTGTTATAAGGTTGTTCAAGATCATAGGGGACATATTTTCGAGATAAGAAAACTAATTAAAATCATCAATAACATGTTTAGTCCATCAACCCCCAGCCACACGGGCGTGAAGGAAAACGAGACGGAGGATGAGCTGGCCAGACGAGGTACGTCAAGGCCTTTCGTAGAAGCTGGCCCTTTCTTCGGCATCACCAAATCGCAAATTAAAAAGTCAATCTACGAATGCACATATAACAGGTCCAAATAATGGTGGAAAAGATCACCAGAACAAAGACAGTAAAAAGAATTCCTAAGGGAACAGAGGCCTGAAGATCTACTGAATAAAGACAGGAAGACTGTCAAAGGTCTGTTGACCGGTCATTGCAGACTGAATAGGCATATGTTTAACAGCGTCCTGGCTGATGATGCTCTCTGCAGATTCTGTCAAGAGGAAGAAGAAACCCCAGTTCATGTTTTGTGCCACTGCGAGGGCCTAACAGGGACAAGATTTCTAGTTTCCAGCAATGGTCCATCAAATAAATTGCATTTCAATAAATTAATATCAATATAAAACCATTACTATTCAGTAATAAAAATCTTATATTAAATTATTACTATTTACACACGTAAGTTCTTTAAACAAACCAAACACTCTGTAGGTACACCTTATATTTCTGTCGCTCCTTCTTTCCATACTTCGTTCCTTTATATACGGAGGAAAAGTTTGATTTCGCAGCATCGGAGGGCCCCGAATTTAACCCTTACTTAATGTTAGTAATCCCGAGTTAACTGGTGCGGTAAAAGGGTTCGACAAAGTTGAGTTTGTCGAAGGATTCGCCTCACTTTTATCTCGCTCTTTCGACGTTGGTACCGTTTCTCCGATACCCTCCTCGGATTTAATAGTCGTTAAAATTTAGCATAATCTTCGTTGTATATCCCAGAATTTGGGTGAAACGACAAATTAACCAATCTTGTAACTACAAAGTGATGTTTGATTTTCCCACGATGTAAAAGTTGAATAGGACATCTTACACGAAAGATACCTACTTATTGTGTATTGTTACATTTATTTTCTTCTTTATTCTTAATCGAATGGGTTCAAGTATGTACCTGTACATACCTAATATGGTGCGACAGCCCAAAAATCAGAACAAAAGAATTGCAAAGATCAATCAATCAATCACTATAAAATAATCATTTTTTTAGATCACCGTGTATATTATCTAAAGATATATGTAGTAAGTGTATAAAAGAAAAGAGGAAGAACAAAATTCCGTAGTTTCAATGGCGTCCGCTATGGCGTGGTACATACATATAGAGGAGATGTTCCGGAGACGGTTTTTGTTTCGGAATGCATCGAAGCTGAAACATTTAACCAGAACACATTTCAGGTTTCAGTCGAAATGAGAAGCTAGGTGACTGTAAACTGACGCTAAAACAAGGACGAGCTCCGATTGGCCGATCGAGGGGGTGGACACGCCCTTAGATAGCAACCCTGCCAAGTCGTTACGCCCACCTGCGTATTCCCACACTTTACAACCACGGGTCACTAGATACAGCTACCGATTTACGGCTCGGGTGCAGCTGGATACATGTTGGCTTAGCTCCCTCGTCGTTCTCCTTTTCTTATTTTATAATACACTGGTGATGTGTATGTATGTACTTATGTATGTATGTAGGTAGGTATAGCTCCTTATAGTGGATGTATAAACAATATTACATTTACCTCGTATTTTCTATTATATTGTGGTTATTTCTTAATTAAAATGTATGCTTGAGGTATTCATGTAAGGTACTTAATTTGAAATTAAAGAAATCTCATGGTTTGACTATTAAATTGATTCATCAGCACTTCCTTTTCAAACAGCACACCATGTCTGAGTTTTCCCCTCATTTTTTTTTTCTTTAATGGAATTACGCAGTTTTAAAATTAAAGCAGCATAATATTGCCCAGTTATAGTCTGACCACGTTGTAAAAAATCTATAAGGATAATTCCTTCGGCATCCCAAAAAACTGTGACCATGATCTTCCTCGTATATGCTGTTGCACGAAACTTTCGAGGGGGTGGTGAACCTTTGTGCCTGCATTCCACGCTCTGCCTTTTTGATTCAGGATCGTAATAGTGAACCCAGGTTTCAACCAGGGTAACGAATCTTGTTAGGAAATGTTCAGGATCTCGCTTAATGATGGCCAAATTCGTCTTTGAAGCGACCCATCGTGCAACTATTTCATGGACCAACACCTTGTCCACAGGTCTCTGCAAAATTTAAAATTCCTTGCCTAATTCTTCACCGTTATGTGAATATGTATTAGCCACTTCGAAAAAAAGAAAGAAACGAATAACTCAATACGAGGTTGGAGAACTTTTTACGAACGCGTTTAGCAGAACAGCTATAATATCAGCAAGGCAGTCAATGGATACAGAGAGGCTGGAAATTATCCTATTGATACAGACAAATTCAAAGACTGCTTCGAAAACTTGTCATTAGACGGTTCCCACGTCAGTCAGGCTCAAGCACTTACTTCAGGTCGTATAGCTGAACAAACTTTGAGTGAAGCTATAGATACAGTCAGTCAGAGTCAACTACCAGCCCAAGATACCAGTTCAACTCCTGGAAATTAAATTAATTTGGACATGACCATTGTTTTCCTCCTCTTTTGAAGGATAATTTAATTTTTATGAAGATTCGTTTTTGTGTCACTAATTTTAATTGAAATATTACTAAAAACTTGCATTATGTACATGATTTAATATTTGACTAACCAATCTAGACAGGGAGACTGTTGTTGGTCTGACTTCTCTGCCTCTCATAAAGTTAACTACGGTGACTCCGTTTCATACCTCTTTTGGTAAATTCTACAAAGTATAGTTCCAACAAACACCGTAATAAAATGTGAGAAATAACAATGTACCTATCATTCCTAAAATAACAATAATTTCCAAACGACAGAATAAGAAACATTATCAGATTGACATTGGTTTTCATTCTGCTTCGAATTTTTGGTAAATTATTCATTTCGAAGAATTTTGTTACCGTTATTTTATAGGTAGATTAACAATGTTACTGTTACAATTAAAGTTTAGTATATTTATGACTTTCTTTTATTATTTTAGAGCATCTATTGTAAGTTAGGTATTCCCATTTACTCCACTTTCCCCTACTCTTATATTTTTAAACATTTTTTCAAATACTACTTTTAAGAACTATTTTTAAATATGAGATTTTTAAACAATATTTTTTCGAAGATTTTTAAGCACGATATCTTCAAAAACAATTCTTTTACACACTGTTTTTCGACCACTATTTTTCACACACCATTCTGCTAATACTATCTTTAAACCAAAATCTATCAGGCACCATTTTTTAAACTCAATAGTTTGTAGCACTAGTTTAAGAACTACATTTCTAAGAACTATTTTACCGAACACTTTTTTAAATAGTATATTCTCATTTCTAAACTCTATATTTTCAAACAATATTTGCTGACACTATACTGCCCAACATTATATTTTGAAAGACTATGCTTTGGAAACACCGTATTTCAACCAGGCACTTTTCGAACGCCATTTTTTCGAATACTCGACTGCCATAGGAAGCTGGAAAAACTGGCAGCACATCACAACACTATGCTGAGATGGGTGCCAAGCCACTCTGGAATCAGAGGCAATGAACTAGCTGACAAGTTAGCAAGAGGTGACAGCGAACGACCCTTCATAGGTCTACAACTGACGTGTGGGAGTTCTAATGGCAGCACCAAATCTGAACTCGCCGATAGGCATTGCTCTACCGGACTGCACTTGCCAGCATCCCAGATAGCATGAATCGTTGTGACAAACTTGTCGTTACTATAAATTACTATAAATATACAGGGTGTTTCATAATAAATGCAATGAAAAAAGTTTCTATCAACTTACCCTCTAAAATGCACCATTTTTGAGATACAAAGTGTTGAAATTTAATTAAAAAAATCCTCTCCAAACCGTAAAGGTAACACATTTCGCACATTTCAGCGTACGTCATCATTATATTTTATCGATCAAGGGCGTTATTAGTAAAATAAATTTCAAAGAACAGTTTCAACAGCATTAGTATACGTTGAATTATTTTTTAAGATATCATGTTAAATCACTTTACGTTGGCTGGGGTAGTTAGTAGATTATTTTACTTAGGCAAATTCGATCGAAAATTATAATAAGCGTACTTTTGATACTGTATATGTGTATTGCACGTTTTTAAATGCAAAACATTTAGGTATCAAAGCTTAGGTTTGATTCATAGGTATGTATGTGACTAGTCAAGCATCCTATCTGTTTGTTTTTAGAATGAAAAAATTGCATGATTTTGCAAATTGCCTAGACTTGCAATTGAAGAATGAGTACCTACTAGCAGGAGCAGAATTTGTAAGATATTGGCACAATATCGAGATATAAGTTCACCATAAAAGAGAAGTGTGAAAAGGATAAATATATTGCTAAAAAAAGGAAGTAAGAAAAGTTGTGAGCGACTGGCTATCAAGGTAAACATCGAAAACTAAGAAAGTTAAGATTTTGATTTTCAAACATATCTTGATTTAAAAATAGTTTTTTTTTAGAGAACGGCAAGCATCTGTAAAAGAGCAAAGTCGTCACTTTGGTTAACTTTTATCCAAACATAAATGATTTTATTCTCTTTCAGCTAATCTTGCCAAACCTTTAGAAAAACTTGCGGCACTTGTCGATACTGTCGTACGGTTGTTCGTCAGACTTTTCATAGACTTGTCACAAGTGTACGACAGACTTTTCATTTGTCAAGTAGGAACTTTGTCATTATTTCACACACTTACTATACACTTGTCGAACTTGCCGACATCAAGTCTATGGCGAATCCGCCCAAATTAGAAAAGATTTCGCAAGGTAGTATTTCTGAGGAGAGACAGGCTGAGGTTACTCACAGTGATCTTAATCATGAGCATACTAAACTCTCCCTGTGTAGAAACTGTGGCAGTGTGGAAGAAACTCCAGTCTATCTCTTTGCTGACTATCCTGCAGCGGACAGGAAGAGGCGGATATAATAATAATAATAACACATTCCTTAGCATCCCCTTAATAGGGGTGATCGATTAGATGGACGCGGAGTAACTCTTGATCAGGTTGCGGACTTCTTCGTCCAGGTGCAACATGATTGAGAGGACTAAAACGGCATGGAGGCACAATAAGGTCTCTTTTTTGACCGAGTTTGCCTTTCGGGGTCGTCCCCGCCCGTGCAGTCGGAAGAGAAACTCTATTTTGCAAAAATTATTTTTAAACTTATTTCAAACACTCTGCTTTGTCACCCCCTGTTAGTCTAGCTCTATTTCTAAATGAGTATTTTTCATTATAATCCAAATATTGTTTTTGACAGGATATATACTTTTGAAAGACAAACTTCAAAACAATATTTCTTCTCAACCTATTTCAGGCATTCCGATACCTTTCTAGAGTAACCATTCTCTGCTGGATATACAGGGTTTTCAAACTTAAGTCGGCACTATTGCTAACTTTGTTATTATTGGAGCTACAAAGTTGGTTAAATAGGCAAACTAGTGTAGTTTTCAAGCAAATTACAATGGCATTTAAAAAAAATAATTGACGTACTGGGTCACGTGATATTGTGAAAAATGTAATTTTTTAAAATGGGGCACCAGTATACAGTTCCCACGGTCGACAGAAAATTTTATTCTGAACAAAAAACTTTCCTTTTATCCTAAAGTCAATAATAACAGAGTTATTGATGATTTTCAAATTTGCCAAGGTGGCTGTTATTTCATAAACAAAATTCGATTGTTTTGCAAATGTCATCAACATTGAAATATTGCATTCAACCTCTGTCAGTAAGCAATTAACATTTTGTGTTTATTGATGAAAAAATGCCTTTCACGCATTTAGAAAAATGTGATATGATGGAATGTTACATCGTTTGTAATAAAAATTCCCTGCAAGCTCGTGAACGTTACGGTGTTTTATTTCCTACGTGCAACTTGCCAGATCGAAGGTACTTTTTACTTTTGTACCGTAAGTTTCGATCCAAATGAAAATGTGTTCAAGAAAACTAGAACCAAAAACAATTTATAATAAGTGAAGCAACTGAAATTAACGTCATAGCTTTCTTTGAGCTAATCCTAATAATGCAATTAATGATTTGAAGAAAGTGGACTATCTTTGGAAACTATTCACAATATTCTAAAAAAACATAAGTTTGTGCCGTTCAGATACAGACCTATTCAGACGCTGGTACCAGGAGATCAAGAAAGACGGACTCAGTTTTGTCAGTGGTACATTAATCAAGTTAGACTTAACCATAATTTTTGGCGTATGGTTCTTTGGAGTGACGAATCAAATTTCTCCAACAGGGGTATGTCTAACAGGAAGAACAGCCACTATTGGAGTCGAGAAAACCCGATGCTTTTCCGTCGTTGTAATCCGCAGAGACGCTTTAGTGTTAATGTTTGGTGTGGCTTGATTGATTCAAGAATTGTAGGCCCCGTATTTTATCAAGGTGCATTAACTGGCGAGAGGTATGTCGAAATGTTAACCGCTACCCTTGGAGAATTCTTGGATGACTTGAATTTAATGGATAGACAACAGATATTCTTTCAACAAGATGGCGCTCCTGCCCATAATGTTCTCCAAATTCATAACTTATTACATGACCTTTTTGATGGCCGATATCTATCAACTAACGGGCCTATTCGTAGCCTCCCCGATCACCGGATATAACACCTTTAGATTTCTTCTTTTGGGGATTTGTGAAAAGTGCAGTGTATGAAAGACGGTATGATACTCTTGAAGATCTCCAGCAAAGCATCAGCCATGCTATTAATAATATTGATGGTAGAATCATTGCTAAGGCTACTAGAAACGTTAACAGGCGGGTTCAAAAGTGCTTGGAGCAAGAGGGTGATGTTTTTGAGCATCTGCTCTGAATTTAAAATTTCTTGTTTTTTTTTTATTTTCGAAACTAACAAAATAACTTAAAATAAACAATACTGTTTTTAGTTTCTGTAAAAACAATCATCAATAACTCTGTTATTATTGACTTTAGGATAAAAGTTCATAGGAACGTTTTTGTTCAGAATTAAATTTTCTGTCGACCGTGAGAACTGTATACTGGGTGTCCCATTTAAAAAAATTACGTTTTTCACAATATCACGTGACCCAGTACGTCAATTATTTTTTTAAATGCCATTGTAATTTGCTTGAAAAACTACACTTGTTTGCCTATTCAACCAACTTTGTAGCTCCAATAATAACAAAGTTAGCAATAGTGCCGACTTAAGTTTGAAAACCCTGTATATAATTAACAGCAGTATCATAGATATACACCAAGTTAAAGTTAATTTACAAGAGAATATGTGCGGATTTCTCCACCATAGTTAGCATTTGAATTCATTAGCTGTATTAGAGTACTGACGTCGTGTCTCTTAAAGGTATAATAGCAATGCAAAGTAGCAAATTCGGATTATACGTGTCTACCTTGAATTATATGCAAATATTGTTAAGATAAACATTTAGGCTCCGTAATATGCCTAATGTTACTATTGTGATAACATTTAGGGACTATACAATATATGTACCCTTCTTGTGTATTTATAAAGTCTTTAACAGTTTATGTAAATCATCTTTGCATATTTCTGCTTATTTATTATCAAAAATTCTTATAAATATCTCTAATTCCTAATCTCTATTGCTTCATTGTTTGAAGTACCTACACATTTCCCCCCAAATACAGTAATACAAACCATTGTCATTATATACATACATATATATCCGTGTAAGAATTGATTGCAGGATTAGATAAACACAAACGCGTAACACCGAGGTAGTTATTTACTCGGGGCGGCGTGTGTATCAGCGTCCGATGTGTTCGGGATCGACTAAGGGGAGGAGGTTGACCCTCCACGCCACCTAGCGATATACACGGCGCTAGAGCCCGTCGAACTAATCCCCGGAACGTGTCTTCCGGGCTGACCCGCGGCCTGTTGATGTCAACATCACACCCTCGTTGCCACGATGTCACATGTGTATGTTCTATTCGATTTAGCACTTTGGAAACGGCGACCCGTCTAATCGGGTAACACGGACGGATATCGCCCGGTCCGCTGTACACATCGTTATCCGGATGGCGGAGGAGGGAGTGATCCAAACGGTTACGCGTTCCAAACCATATTATAACCATTTTCGACATGTGTATACATGCAGCTTTCGTGTAAATGTGCGATGGA
Organism: Holotrichia oblita; assembly: GCA_023690525.1. NCBI lineage: Eukaryota > Metazoa > Arthropoda > Insecta > Coleoptera > Scarabaeidae > Holotrichia > Holotrichia oblita. The sequence goes on along the minus strand of CM043020.1, from coordinate 14,108,258 downwards.
TAAAAATGACGATTGAATCTATTCCCTCAAATTTAAAAAACAAATTCTTTCTTACCCTGTTTTGGTGGAGGTGCCGGCATTACAAAATGGTAAACATGAATAATCTTCAAAACGTAAACTTCTTTAATTCTCGCTTGATACGATCATTAATAACATCCTTTCCATCTATAATACTCTTACACGATATAGGTTCATACATTAATATGTTTACGAAAATCCACTTCATCAAAGTATATACGACAGGTATAGGTACTACACCGGTACGACGATACCCAAAGCAAGAACAGGCGACATTCCAACGGTATATACCGCATCGTCCATTGATAAGTTAGCTGTTCATTTGTCAAAGGACGTCACGCGGCGCGAGTGAGACACTGCATTAAGTAACCGAGGGAGAATTCAGACAATGGTCCTGAAGGAGTGCACCACTCAGACATCGTGACAGTCGCACACCTTCCATTAGGTCGGGGGGATGACGGGTCGCTCGATGTCATTATTTAAATCTAAGTGCTCCTCACGGCGAGAAACCTTCGCATTTGCAAACACAAATACATTAAAAGAGAAAAGAGGCTATATTAGATTGAAGCCGCGTGCTTACGTTTTCTCTCCAACCAACCCTCGATATAATTTCATCTGCACGTTAAGTAGGGATTTTGTGAGAGATAGCGATGTTCATCTCAATAGTTTAGCGCAAAAAAATATTCTAGCAAGGTATAATTACTGATTTGATGAAATAAATACACGTACAAGAGAATCTATTCTATAGATAAGAAACTTGATTCCTTGAAGCAATTATTAGATTCAAGAAAACGATTTCCGAAATGCTACACTGGAACACAATTGAGAATGGATTTCATCAAAGGTAGAATTGAATGTTATGGAGCCATCGATGGTGAACACATCGCTATTCACCAGTCTCCAAACTGTGATACTAAATTGTTTAAATTATGAAGGTGCTAACAGTATTGTTTTGTTAACTGTAGCGAACGACAATATTCCTTCCGATATATAAATGTTGGTTTATTTGAAGCATTAGATAATGGCTCATTAGTAAATTATGCTTTTCGACTAAAGACGTATCTAATTAAACCTTTTACAAAAGTGGCTCCCTCTCAGGCAAGAAGGATAGTATAATAGAACATCCTTTCAGCATTCGAGTCAGTTGATTTTGTATTTTTGAAAAGGCTATTGCTTGTTTACCGGAAAGTATTGATAAAATTATTGAGATGGGTTGCGTATTACACAATTGGATGAGGGTTACATCTATATACAGGGTGTTTAACAAATATGCGGCAATATTAAAGGGGGCGATTGCCCAAGATAATTTTATACAAAAAAGTTCCTATAAACATAGGTCCGCAAACGCTTCGTTACCGATATACAGCGTGTTGAAGTTTAATTTAAAAAAAAAAGTAAAAATTAGATTTTTCCAAAACGGCTTGAGATATCATAACAGGAAGGAACACGAAAGATGAAACAAAATTTGCGTTTGTGGGGTACAAAGAATCTACGTGAAATGCAAGAAGAGCCATTGCATCCTTTCAAAGTGACTGTTTGGTGCGGCATTTGGAGTGACACAGTGATTGGCCCTTATGTTTTTTGAAGACGCCGATGGCACCACCACAACCGTAAATGGTGAGCGTTACAGGCAGATGCTAAACGAGTTTTTTTGCCGCAAATTGCTTCATTGAGTCACGATCATTGTTGGTTTCAACAGGACGGAGCAACCGCTCACCAGCTCGGGCAACTGTGGAAATTTTGATCGCCAGATCTAACAGCACCAGACTTCTTCCTTTTGAGCTTTTTAAATCAAGGGTTTACCACAACAACCCATGAACCTTTCAAGCCAATTTGGGGCCAGATGTTCTGCGAACAACAATTCAAAATGCGGTAAAACGCAATAATGTCATCAATTTTACACTTTAAATAAACTTTTTATGAAAACAGAGCTCTTTTTTTCATTTATAACAAAATGGCAGCCAATTCAAATTATGACATTACTTTTGCGCTACCTTGTAGTATAGTAGACTACACTACAAATTTATACACCAAGTTGATCTCTTGATGAAGAAGAAGAAGAAATAAATTGTGTTCATGTTAGGCAGGGTACTTGGAGAAACGAGATTAGACACGTTTTGCCGTCTATACGAACTGTCGAAAGTGAACACTCTCCCCACACATGCACACAACAGAAAAAAGAGATGGAATATTGAACACGTCCATATCATTTCATTGAATCTTTTATTTCCTTATTCTTTTCTTGTGAATATGTTGATCGTAACGCTCATATTTGTAAATGCGAGCTCTTGTGTTTTACCAACATGGTCTTTCTCCGGACAACCGGACAACATTTTTGCTATTTTGGTCTTAATATTTGAGATATTATTTGAACTTTGTTTGTTCAATTTCTTGTTAAAAATAAACTGGTTCTTTTGGTCTACACTCGAATTGTTAAAAATGAAGAACTTCTTGGAATAAACCATATATTTTGTCTTATACAAAGTGGCGCAAATCCAAGCCCCCTATGAGAAACTGGTATTGTATAAAAACAGTTTACTAATAGCTGTTTCTTCAGTTTTTGTCTAAACATTTTATATGTTTCACTTTTATAAGAAATTGGCACCTATATAATGATTAATATTCACTGCTTGTATTACCACGGCTTTGTGAATATTGGTAAAAGCACATTGAGGAAATTTTTAGCACCAAAGTTTCGCTGGCACGAGCTCCATAGTCGTGACCTTGGATAAAATGTGAAAATAGGTCCTTCTAGTTTTTCCAGACAAAACATGCAAACTCCAAAACATAAGTACACGGCATAGTTAAAATTTCTTTAGTTTTAAACTTCATAACACAAGAATGTCTTCTCTTGAGATTGAAAATACTTCGTTATCACGATTTTTGCGCTCTAAACACTTTTAAGCTGTTTGAACAGCTGCCCCAAAATATGATACAGTACCCGATGTATTGATCAACATTAGCTGGCCACTGCAGCATCCTCCATGGTCCACCTGATTCTTCCAAGTCATTTGGGAATCAAACATCAATCCCAAGAACTTTGCATTGTCTGTGGATGTCAATACTAGGTCTCTGTAACCAACTTCTATTAGAGGCTCCTTTTTGAGATGGAAGCACATAATATTCGTCTTGTCAAAATTCAATTCTAGACCATTGCTAATATACCACTCTTCTACATTCATCAAAGTGGTAGAAATCTCACTTTTGAGTAATTCATATGATTCCGCCGCAGATATTAGAATCGACGAATCGTCTGCGTACATTGTCAATATATCTTGTTAGTATTTAAGGGAAGGTCATTGTTCATCAACAACATTCTGGCACAATGCGTTTAAGAGAAGATATATGTAGAATGATGATATGATGGAAAGAACAGGAACTTCGACAATAAGGAAACGATCTCGGCAGTTAGGAATCAATAAAATCATACAATTATAATGATAATACGGCTCATGAGGAACGAGAAAATCGGATCAAACCCAATATTATTATAATTTAACACGACCCTTGTTATTCTATTTCCACGCAACATAGAATTGATATAATATAATCTCCGGTAATTTATTATCAAGCTACCGAAGAAGCTCACGTGTACCTCATTCATATTGAAGTATCTACATACTATATCTAAAGGACCACTCACGAAGGATTTCGCTGCGATTCCAGTCGCGTGTCTATAACTACTAACACCCTGTAAAAACAGATTAGACAATTACCGTTCGGTTCTCTGTACGTTATGCACGGGTGAGGTTATAGAACAACAAAAGCTTGTATACCTACCCTCTCTCAACTCGGTACGTGACCGTGGATGCAACGAGGCGGCTTTTCAATATTTGTTTTAAATATTTTTATAATTTTCGACAACACAACCTTTCACGAAATTTAATGAAGGAAAAAAAAAAAATCGAGAGCCTCTTTAATTTACTTTTTCAAATAAGCGACGCTCTCTTTAAAATTACATCGTAACATCACGATAGGTTTTTCTTAAAATATTTTCATGTTGAACACGTAACTTATTTCCCAGCAGTTTTCTGTTTAAATTGATTTTATTCAGTGTAATTACTACACTTACTACACAATAATTTAGTGATTGTAAAAATGGGGGTATAGTTCTTATAATGTTTAAATAGTATCAACAATACAAAAACACTTAAGTATACACAAAGAAAAATTGCTGACGTAGAGTCATTTCTTCCTTTTATGTTGGCCATTGTCTTCTCTAATCAGAGACTTACAATTATTTTCGAAGAAATTTCTTTTCTGTCCATGGAGTCAGTCAACAGCTTCATCGATCAGCTTGGGCAAATCAAGAATCTGTCTGCCTCCTCCCAAGTTATTGGTTACAGCATTAGCAGTTCTTATATCTCCTAGAACCAAGGGTAGTATGCACTTTGTGTTTCTGGCAGCTTCTATCAGCAATGAGGCGCATCATCTCCTTTTTGACAACAAGTTACTGTTATTAGAATGTATAATATCCAATATTGAATCCAATAAAGTTTCATTATGCTTAAGTCTTGTTTCCGTATTATATATTACATACACGTCAAAGGCTGCTTGGCAAGTCCTGCGGTCTCAAGCCTCAAATGATCCTATGGTCATATACGGCAATTATAATCTATCTCATAATCACCTATGCTGCTTTGGTACGGTGGTCAAAAGCAACACAGAAGACTGTACAACAACAGCTTCAACAAATCCAAAGACCAAAACCTGGGGACATTAGAGGACACCTTAAAATCCTTGAAGATCCCAACATCAACTACCTAATTCACATTACAAAGGACAAGATCCCTATATGCAATACAACTTCGACCAACCCTACAAAGTGGTCATCGAAAGCCACACTAAATGGGCCTTCAGTGAGCCTCAACTAAAAAGGATCCTCTTTTTAGTTGGCATGGTACACGGACGACTCAAGAATAGAAGAAGTGGGGACGGGCATTGGAGTCAGTAGGCCTAAACCACTATCTGAAAGTGAGCCGCTGAAGGAAGTGAGTGCCTACACATACAAATCCAGTCTGTTGCATGAATGTATATGCAATTTAAGGCAATTGGGAAGCAATAACCACGTAACTCTTCAGTGGGTCCCAAGCCATCAAGAGATCGAAGGGAACGAAAAAGGAGATAAACTTTAAGCCAAAAGCAACAAAAATGCCTTTCATTGGACTTTATCCCTGTTGTGGGCTGCAAAAGAGCTACCTAAAACAAGTAGGGTAATGTGAGGTATTATGAGCATATAGTAGGTAATATGAGCATGGGAAAAGACTAGATTAAAAATCCATTTAACCAAGAAACGAGCCAAGCCGGGAAAGACTGGTTTTGGGATTTCTTTAAAAGGAAATAAAGTAATCTCTATTAGAAAGCCAGAGGCAACATCTACATATGCAATTGGTTTAATAAAATAAAAATTGAGCAACCTAAAAAAATTGGTTTTAATCAAACAAAAGTTGAATTATTCTTGTGCAATACAAGCGGTGAAAAAAATTTTTTGTTTCATGCAAACGGTGCATTAAGAATACCCCAGAAAACATCTTCAATGTCGACGAATCTGATACACAACGCTACTAATTAAGCCAGGAAAAATTGTTGCTAAGAAAGGTGAACAGTTTTTAAGTGCACTACAACTTTCGGTGTAAAAAGAGTAAATTGATCACTGTTGTGTGCCTCTTTCAATGGACCAAATAAATATTTGCGCAGTTGGACCTCCTACCTGTATGTTTGTGTTTCCTCGAGTCACGGATTGGATGCGTCGAACTTTTTGGACAACGGACCGTCGGGTGCAATTGGTGTTGCAAATCCTTATGGGTGGATCAACGAAGAATTGTTTGGTGTATGGTTTGCTCATTTTCTAAAGATAGTTAAACCAGATGTTCATCCTGAACCGCTTTTACTTATTCTCGATGGCCACACCTCACTTACCAAGAACCTGTCACTAATTGAGAAAGCAAGAGACAATAACGTGGTGCTATTATCCCCTCCATCTCATTGCATCCATAAATTACAGCCGCTAGATGTGGCTGCTTTTAAAAGTATATTAATAACATTTTATGACCAAGCAGTAGCATCGTGGTTAACTGAACATCCTCGGAGGATTGTTACAAAAAAGGAAATCCCAGCACTCTTTATGAGCGTATATGGCAAGGGAGGTACCTACCATAAAGAATGCCCTGAGGTGTTCTCAGAAGAAGATGTTGTTGCCTCAGATCTTTATAACCACACTCAAACTGATGTTCAAAGTGGAACAGAAAATGCTGATAATCAATTGTTAGTAACTCCTACAACTACAGAAATTGTTAATCCATCCACAAAACACCTAAGAAGACAACTGCTCACCACTACGTAGACGCAAGCTCGGAAATAGAAGATCTAAAAGCAGTTTATTTTAATATGGATATGGTTGCTTCTAAAAGCAGTAATGAAACTAAGTCTGCAAGTTTTCTGGACCTAATTCCAGTGACCATTAAAAAAACAACTGCTCTTTAACGAAAGCGCAGAGTAGCGTATTCCACTGTTCTGACAGAGAGCCCTTACAAAAACGAACTTTTGGAGAATGCAAAGAAGAAAACTATAACTAAACAAAAATACTTTCTAAGAAGAAAAAGAACAAGAAGGATGAAGATGCGAATTGTATTTTTTGCGAGGAGTCTTTCTTGGTTACTGGTGGTACATGGATTCAATGGTGGCAGGGTTTCTGACAGGTCATGTGGCCCTGAAGTACCACCTACATAAATTCGGAAAAGCTGAAGATCAAATCTACCGTCTATGTTAAGAAGATGTAGAGACGGCAGAACACATTTAATGTAAATGTGTTGTTCATCAAAAGCCTCCAACTAGTCTAACAACTAGAAGCAGAGCAATGTTATAATAGGTCCATGAAGGTAGCAGTGAGTAAAGGCAGCAGTGCCACTGCCCACATATCTAATCTAATCGAATCTATTACATACATAGGATAGAATTTCGGTAACAAAGTTTTACAACTTGATAAGCGAAAGATTGCCAATATTTTATATCATTCACCATCGATGATCCAAGAGAAAAAAACGGAAAACAAAATCATGGGTTTGTACAACACATTCACCCGCCTACATTTAATCTTTCTCAAAACGTTTCGCGAACGTATCATCTCCTCCAATGCCCAACACCCTACCTAAATACAGACGTATCAGCTCCATAAGATGTTATTTTAGGTGACGGAGCATAAAGCCATCTTGAGCGGTTGATCTCCCATCAGATGTAATCCGCTACAAACGTGGAGGTGACTCAATGCGAACTGCACAGATGGCGCCAGTATTCAGAAAGGGCGAACATATCCACCCTCTGACAGCCCACCTCGTACATATATAACTTCCTGATCGGTGCCTTGTAATGACGCAATTTGTGATAGATTAATAATACTCGCACTCTCTACTATACGATGGATGCTGCTTCTGCCCTGCTGTTCGTTGCCCTCACCGACAACATCCGGATATTTTCTCATAACAGGAAATAAGCTGGGCGTAAAAAACTCGCTTTTTTATTATTGTTTTTGTATTGCCAGAATAAACTGATTATTTGTTTACTATAGTCTAGACTTGCTAGATAATAGTACTCATCAAACGAGTTTTCGAGATTTTTAATGTGAAATCAAAACCGAAAAACTCTAAAAGCTATGTTTAGTTAAGAGGAAAACATTCAAGAATGCATTTAGGCCGTTCATAATTCCAATCAATAAATCTTAGACAAATGTACAGGTTACATAACAAAAAAGGCAACAACACACTACAAATTTAGAAGTGACAAAAATGACTTCAGATCTTCAAATTTCTAGTTCAGAATGTTTTGGCTGCCTGATCACTAGTCTTAGTTTTGTTTAAACATCTCAACATCTTTTATAGATATTTGGCAAGGAGAAATTTTGGACAAATCAATAAGGTTTGTGTAGAATAGGATTTAGTGCAGTGTCATGTAATATGGACAATATTAGGACCTGTACACATGCCTAATGCAAACCAAAACTATTGGAAGCATTCTTTTCCTTTCGTTGCCTAAGTTTGTGGAACCTTTTGATAGAACTTCAATCAATTCTCATTAAATCCAATTGATTCCATTCGAAAAAACTATGCATTGGACGTCCCTGGGAGAGGCGGGGGAACTTTTAAAGAACCTCTTTATCTTGACTATAAATGTATCTAAAATGTACTACTAAATGTGTCCATGGCAAAGAGATATTACCCGGAAAAGCAAACATAAATAAACAAGTATTCTCTATTATAGCAAATGAAATAAATATTTTTATAACACTTGCTAACACGACACATGTTAATAATGTGTCTGTACCTTATACTGAATCTATTCTGATATGAATCGCCGATAGTCAAAATTTAAATTAATTTCTAAATTTAAGATTTTCGGAACATATTTTTAGTCTGCATTAAATTCAAATTCGGGATTGTTTCTACCAAATCTGTATCTCGTTCCTACAATTTAGAGCTACGCAAAAATGAAATCTTCAAAGAGACGGAATATTATTTTTATTAAAAACTTTAATTTCCAGTAAAATTTAAATCTCTTTCCTTCAAATTTTAAATCATTTTTAAACATCTCCCGGATGCTGCCCTCTACAAAGGAGTAGTTGTATTATTGACGACCTAATTTAATTATTCATAAGATGATAAGCTTGACGATGTTTATTTTTACATATGATCTTATATATACGTAGATTTAATTGTAATTATAAATTGTGATGTTAATTTATAATACTTAGTTAGATTTTTAAAATAAACTAATTTTGAACTAATCTCCCTGCTGGCGCCACCTATTAAAAGTTATCTGAAAGACTGATACATTTTGTAAGTTTCTTTCACTTTTTAATGCATTATTAATAAATTATATTTTAATTTTAATATTTAAAATAGTTTTTATTCTAAAACGAGCAAATTTTCATTTTGAATAAGTAAATATAATTTTATTTATAGTTATCTGTAAATAATCTAACGCTCCAATCTTCACGCTAGTTATGTTACGTATGCTTTTGACATAAGCATAACCTAACTTTTCCAATTATTTTACAATAATATAAATGATAAAGCGATTTTTTAAAGAAACATATATGGAAATAATTAATATAATACTCACCTCCTAATTATGAATTGGACGAATTTAAACATATCATAAAATGTCGAAAGTTGTTTTAGGAGGAGGTTTAAGTGGGCTTTCCGCAGCATATTATGCTATAAATAAATTCCCTAATCAAGTCATAACTTTACTTGAAAAATCCGACAGACTTGGAGGTTGGTTAAAATCTACCAGACAAGATGACGGATCTATTTTTGAGCAATCCGCAAGAACTATAAGACCTTCCGGCGAAGCAGGAGCTAATACGTTGCAATTATTAAACGAGCTAGGTTTAAATCACGAAATAGTACCTATACTTAAAAATAAGCCCTGCAGCTTTAAATCGGATGATATATGTTAACGGAAAATTACATCTTTTAC
>CM043020.1:14015945-14098266 GCA_023690525.1 Holotrichia oblita | reverse complement strand
TAAATATTACCTATCTCAATCACCGTTTGATGAATCTGCTTTCCCGTCGGCATGTAGGTTCGCCATGTTAATCTAAACGAGATGCCAAACTCCCAGCAAGGCACATTAACGCGTTATAGAGATAAATTTTCTCGAGAACCGTTTGATGAATCTACTTCGCTCTCGGCCAGATGGTTCATCTTGTTAATCTAAACGAGAGGACAAACCCCCAGGAAGGCACATTAACGCGTTTGAGCGCTGTGACCCTACAAACTTTCATAAATGTTCTGGACAACTTTTTCATCATATAAATATTACCTATCTCGATAACCGTTTGATGAATCTGCTTCCTTCTCGGCAAGTAGGTTCACCTTGTTAATCTAAACGAGAGGCCAAACTCCCAGCAAGGCACATTAACGCGTTATAGAGATAAATTTTCTCGAGAACCGTTTGATGAATCTACTTCGCTCTCGGCCAGATGGTTCATCTTGTTAATCTAAACGAGAGGACAAACCCCCAGGGAGGCACATTAACGCGTTTGAGCGCTGTGACCGTTCAAACTTTCATAAATTTTCTGGACAACTTTTTCATCATATAAATATTACCTATCTCGATAACCGTTTGATGAATCTGCTTTCCCCTCGGCAAGTAGGTTCACCAAGTTAATCTAAACGATAGGCCAAACTCCCAGCAAGGCACATTAACGCGTTATAGAGATAATTTTTCTCGAGAACCGTTTGATGAATCTACTTCGCTCTGGGCCAGATGGTTCATCTTGTTAATCTAAACGAGAGAACAAACCGCCAGGAAGGCACATTAACGCGTTTGAGCGCTGTGACCCTACAAACTTTCATAAATGTTCTGGACAACTTTTTCATCATATAAATATTACCTATCTCGATAACAGTTTGATGAATCTGCTTTCCCCTCGGCAAGTAGGTTCACCAAGTTAATCTAAACGATAGGCCAAACTCCCAGCAAGGCACATTAACGCGTTATAGAGATAAATTTTCTCGAGAACCGTTTGATGAATCTACTTCGCTCTCGGCCAGATGGTTCATCTTGTTAATCTAAACGAGAGAACAAACCGCCAGGAAGGCACATTAACGCGTTTGAGCGCTGTGACCCTACAAACTTTCATAAATGTTCTGGACAACTTTTTCATCATATAAATATTACCTGTCTCGATAACAGTTTGATGAATCTGCTTTCCCGTCGGCATGTAGGTTCACCATGTTAATCTAAACGAGAGGCCAAACTCCCGGCAAGGCACATTAACGCGTTATAGAGATAAATTTTCTCGAGAACCGTTTGATGAATCTACTTCGCTCTCGGCCAGATGGTTCATCTTGTTAATCTAAACGAGAGAACAAACCGCCAGGAAGGCACATTAACGCGTTTGAGCGCTGTGACCCTACAAACTTTCATAAATGTTCTGGACAACTTTTTCATCATATAAATATTACCTGTCTCGATAACAGTTTGATGAATCTGCTTTCCCGTCGGCATGTAGGTTCACCATGTTAATCTAAACGAGAGGCCAAACTCCCGGCAAGGCACATTAACGCGTTATAGAGATAAATTTTTTCGAGAACCGTTTGATGAATCTACTTCGCTCTCGGCCAGATGGTTCATCTTGTTAATCTAAACGAGAGAACAAACCGCCAGGAAGGCACATTAACGCGTTTGAGCGCTGTGACCCTACAAACTTTCATAAATGTTCTGGACAACTTTTTCATCATATAAATATTACCTGTCTCGATAACAGTTTGATGAATCTGCTTTCCCGTCGGCATGTAGGTTCACCATGTTAATCTAAACGAGAGGCCAAACTCCCAGCAAGGCACATTAACGCGTTATAGAGATAAATTTTCTCGAGAACCGTTTGATGAATCTACTTCGCTCTCGGCCAGATGGTTCATCTTGTTAATCTAAACGAGAGAACAAACCGCCAGGAAGGCACATGAACGCGTTTGAGCGCTGTGACCCTACAAACTTTCATAAATGTTCTGGACAACTTTTTCATCATATAAATATTACCTGTCTCGATAACAGTTTGATGAATCTGCTTTCCCGTCGGCATGTAGGTTCACCATGTTAATCTAAACGATAGGCCAAACTCCCAGCAAGGCACATTAACGCGTTATAGAGATAAATTTTCTCGAGAACCGTTTGATGAATCTACTTCGCTCTCGGCCAGATGGTTCATCTTGTTAATCTAAACGAGAGAACAAACCGCCAGGAAGGCACATGAACGCGTTTGAGCGCTGTGACCCTACAAACTTTCATAAATGTTCTGGACAACTTTTTCATCATATAAATATTACCTGTCTCGATAACAGTTTGATGAATCTGCTTTCCCGTCGGCATGTAGGTTCACCATGTTAATCTAAACGAGAGGCCAAACTCCCGGCAAGGCACATTAACGCGTTATAGAGATAAATTTTCTCGAGAACCGTTTGATGAATCTACTTCGCTCTCGGCCAGATGGTTCATCTTGTTAATCTAAACGAGAGAACAAACCGCCAGGAAGGCACATTAACGCGTTTGAGCGCTGTGACCCTACAAACTTTCATAAATGTTCTGGACAACTTTTTCATCATATAAATATTACCTGTCTCGATAACAGTTTGATGAATCTGCTTTCCGTCGGCATGTAGGTTCACCATGTTAATCTAAACGAGAGGCCAAACTCCCGGCAAGGCACATTAACGCGTTATAGAGATAAATTTTCTCGAGAACCGTTTGATGAATCTACTTCGCTCTCGGCCAGATGGTTCATCTTGTTAATCTAAACGAGAGAACAAACCGCCAGGAAGGCACATTAACGCGTTTGAGCGCTGTGACCCTACAAACTTTCATAAATGTTCTGGACAACTTTTTCATCATATAAATATTACCTGTCTCGATAACAGTTTGATGAATCTGCTTTCCGTCGGCATGTAGGTTCACCATGTTAATCTAAACGAGAGGCCAAACTCCCGGCAAGGCACATTAACGCGTTATAGAGATAAATTTTCTCGAGAACCGTTTGATGAATCTACTTCGCTCTCGGCCAGATGGTTCATCTTGTTAATCTAAACGAGAGAACAAACCGCCAGGAAGGCACATTAACGCGTTTGAGCGCTGTGACCCTACAAACTTTCATAAATGTTCTGGACAACTTTTTCATCATATAAATATTACCTGTCTCGATAACAGTTTGATGAATCTGCTTCCCCCTCGGCAAGTAGGTTAATCTAAACAGAGAGGCCAAACTCCCAGCAAGGCACATTAACGCGTTATAGATGATAGGCCGTTCGAGAACCGTTTGATGAATCTATTGCTCTCGGCCAGATGGTTCATCTTGTTAATCTAAACGAGAGAACAAACCGCCAGGAAGGCACATTAACGCGTTTGAGCGCTGTGACCCACAAACTTTCATAAATGTTTGGACAACTTTTTGAATCGATAACAGTTTGATGAATCTGCTTCCCCCTCGGCAAGTTGGTTCATTAACCTTGTTGAATCTATCTGAAGGAGGAGGCCAAACTACCAGGACGGCAGTTGATAGAGGAATGTAAAAATAGGAAAATTCTGCAGAATGAAGAGATATTTTCGCAATGGTTGAAAAATATACAAAAACGCAAAGAGAAACAGGTGTCTAAAAGGAGGACTAACAAGAAGGCGATTTCACCGAAAGTTCTGGAGATTTCCAATAAATCACCGGAGAAGATTGAACGACCTAAGACTTCGTATCCATTTATGCCAACTCATAGTGTTAAAAGACTGAAGAGGCCAAATACTTCTACAACTTGTGTCTTCATACAGGTGCCACAGAGCGCGTTGAGGAAAGGGTTTCACTCCGATAGGATTGCATATTTTATCGATTTCTTAGCGGACGCTTCGATATATGTACCACATGTAGTTTATTTTGTTGTTAAAATACAATTAATATAATTCAGTTATGATTAAACTTAGTGTTGTTTTTCTTAAATTTTTGACCCTTTTTTTCATTATCTTTATTATCCCTTATTGATAAGGGTATTACACTTTTTTGATTTTATTTCTCAATTTATTACATCAAAACATTTACAATACATTTATATACAACGAGAACACACAAATAAAATAAAAATCAACACGTTTCTTTGAAATATAGAAACAGAATTCCTCATGTTGTACATATATGCAGTATATGTATAATTAGTATCACAGAAAAATATATCCTAATCTAGGAATTATGATGTGAATGCAAATAGGGTAAATGGATTAAGTGCAGCTCAGGTTTCATTTCAAGCTTGTCCGGTGTTGCATTTTTCCATATAGTACATGTCGCCTAGGAGTTGGGTAATTGGTATTTCGCCGATTGTTTCTTTGAAGAATAAGAGTTCGACGGTTAGTGAACGGATAGCTCTCAAACTGGGTACTAGAAGCAGTAGACGGCCGAATCTTGTCGGTTGGCGTGGGTAACGTGTTCTTACGTAATCTCCGAGGATGCATTGGGCTTGGTCCTGTAGCATTTCCACCGGTTGTACATCGCAGAGTCCAGATGTTTCTGAAACATTTTAAAGTCAAGATGAAATCATACATAAGTACAGATGTCAAAGTCAAGTGTATCCAACTAACAAACAAAAGATTAAGCTTTGTTTGAAAACTGTTCCAGGTTGTTGGATTTGTTCTGCAGTGTTTCAGAGTTTTGCAAATTTAGTCGAAGAAACAAGTCACCCCACCCTCCTCTTGTTCAACATTCAAAACTTTAGAAGTAGTTCCAGATTGTTCTAGCGGTTCGAAGTTGTCGAAATCAAAATTTGATGCGTTTAAAAGATGTGACGAAACATTGAAATTTCAGGTCCTCTTTGTTTTAAATTGTTAATCTGGTAGCTTGGATAGCATATGAGCCCCCATCTCACAACTTTTGAGACTTTATTAATAACATTGATGATTGCGGAGAGACATGGGTGAAGTTAGAGGAAGGGTGGTCGTGAAAGCTTAGTTTTCATATAAAACGCATGCTTATCCAACAATTCCTGTTGTTCCTGTCCAAAGATCGTCGGCGTCCACACTTTTATCTTGACCATCATCAATACTTTCGATAGTTTTTTTATTGATGGTGAAATTGTTTTGCTGGGGTCTTATACTTGGTAAGTTGAATTTTGGATGGCTGTGGTACAGCTAAAAGATCTTGAAACAATAGATCAGGGTTCTTCAAACATTGAAGAATATTAGCTTAAAATGGTTACAACAACCTAAGAAGTGGCTCAAACGCTTGCATTATTGTGATAACATTTTCCTTTGAAATCTGGGTCTCACCGGCGTTTAAATTTCAATAGGAAGTCAAAGAAACGCCTAGAGCGGCTGTTAGTGGCTGGAGAATCAGAAGGCGACTCAATGTAGCAAACCTTACTCCAAAAAGGCTAAATACGGTGCCAAAATTGGAGCAGCCCGTCTCCGTTTCACAAGAGAACATGTCGATTAGACAAACACACATGACTCTCTGTACTGTTCTTGGAGGAAAGCAGAAGCTCGAGAGAAAGGGTCACACAATGCTGCATTGCAGAAAAAGTGGCAGTTGAAAGAAGTTCCTATATAGTGTGGGCTGACATTTCCATGGACCCAAAACCAAAATTGGTTTTTATTACTATAGGCGGCCAAGCCGGAGATTTTATTTGAATCCCATTAAGCACCTATAAGATGAACTCGAAACGGAAAGATAGAACTAGAAATCCTGCATCAGTTAAGAGAAATGAGTTTCAAGTAACACTTACTGAAGATTAGGACGTCACACTGCAACACAACGCGAGGAAGATCCATGAATTAGGATGAGTGGAAAGGGGTGACACTAAATATTGATAAGAAAGGTAATAAAGATCTTGAATTTACAGGTTTTATATTTTACTGCGAGTATGCGGCCTGAGTCAATTTTGTTTGCTTATTAGTTTATTTTGTTCTGCTTTTCGACTACTTTTTGTTAGTAGAGAAATCTGGAATCACTTCTAAAATGTTAAACTTCGAAAATACAGGGTGTACCATCTAAGATGCCTCGGACCGTAGCTCCTTTAACATACATTATATCGAAAAAAGTCTAAGAGCAAAATTATCCATAATTACAATCACCATATTTCTAAAATATTTTTGCTCAAAATTAAAAAGAAAAAACAAGTTGTTAGATCAATTTATCGATAAACGTCCTTTTTCAAAATCAATTCTGTCATGATAAAACAATAGAAGTGCAATTGTCAAACCAATCGAAAAAAAAATAACAATAAACTGACAAGCAGTATTGTTATCTGATCGAACTCAACAAGAAATTGTTGACATGCTGTTTGTTCTTGGAGAATGTTTTAGAAATTGTTTGTTGGCGTCACGACTGTATGCCGAGAAATATCTTCTCAGAACATGTCCAAATCCACGTGGGTTTTAAAAGGTGTTGGATAGATTTACGACTACTTGCACTGTTCAACGAGCAAATAGAGTGAGAACGAAGCCAGGTTTGACCGTAGAAAACGAGTTGCAAGTTTTGGAAGCTGCTGATATTTCAAGGCGTTGTGTGCATCGTACTTTTCAGAAGTACAAGTTCCATCCGTTTAAAATTCAATTGCATCAGGAACCTCAAGATTTTGAAACCAAGCAGAATTTATGCAATTGGGCAATCGACAAAATCGACCAAGATGAATCCTACCTTATGTGCGTGTTATTTTCGGATGAATCTACATTCCATAGATGCCGATGAGAACCCGCACGTCATGAGAATTGGGAACCACCAGCAAAGATGGTCACTCAAAATGTTTGAGGTGGCATATTGGGAGAACACTTACTTGGTCATTACTGCTTCAACGGGAACCTGAATGACAATAATTATTTAAGGTTCCTTCGTGACGACTTGATTGAACTTGTGGAAAATGTCCCTTTAGCCGCTCGCCGACAGATAATTTTCCAACACAATGGAGCTCCTGCACATATTAGTCGTGTCATTCGGGAATATTTTGACGAAAGGATTCCAGTTTCATGGATTGGTCGTGGGGATCCAGTAAGGTAACCGCCAAGATCACCTGACCCCTTTGATTTCTTCCTCTGGGAGGAAAATCAGGAACGAAGTATACAGGACGGTACCAACTATTGCCGAGGATATGCAAGAGGGAATTCGTGCATTACCGGAACTCCTAAGGGCGGTGTCTAAGGCCTGTGAGTCGAAGTTGCGATTATGGTCGTCATTTTTTCCATTTAGGTTAGGCTGAGTAAACACCATGTTTACAAATTTTTTTCTCATGACAGCTGACTTTAAAAAATAATGTTTTCTATAAATTGACCTAAAAACTTGTTTTTTTCTTTTTAATTTTGTTATGAAATGTGTTTTTTTTGCAAATGGAAAATTTGGAATTTTAGTTATCCAACAACGTAATTTGTTTAAATGGCTTCCATTTGATATTTTGCAAAGCCCAATCAAAAATTATCTTCTTTCCATAAATCACTTGAAAAAAAATTATGGGTAGATAGAAGAGGTCTTAGTCTATCCATAAGTTCGAAACCGAAACGCTGGTACAATTTAATCCCTGTCAAACAAAAATTTTGAAGTACGGTCTAACTGCGAAGAAAAACCGTTATAACAGCGAAACCACTAAAGTTAGGGGTATAATAATAATATATTTATTTGCCCAACAGATTGCTCCAAATAAAGGGCAAAAGATACAATTAATATACTACAATAAGAACCACAAAAAGTATAAATGATTACTTGAACTCATAACATAACATTAATAATTCAATGAGGAAAAGAGAAAAAAAAATTACAAACATATTGTATTGTGTCAAAGAATTATAGGATCACGATAACTGATTAATTTCTATTGACAATATTGTCTGTAGAGGTGTAGATTGTATGTCACAAAGTCATGATATTAGATTAAAGCGAATTTAGTGATGATGTATAGAATGTGAATGAGGATCTTGAGGATGAACGAGGAACAAAAAATTGAAGGCAAGATAAGAGGTAAGGAGCATCAATATTGTTATTCACAAGATTAAACACAATTTTTATAAGCTGTAATTGTCGTCTAACCTCCATTCAACATCAAATTGGTGAAGCAGAAGCTGACAGTCATAGCCACGCTCGGGGTAAGAATCTTCCTGAAGTACAAATATTTTAAAAGTTTTCTTTGAACTTTCTCAAGAGTTTCCTTCCGAAGGGAGGGGGAGAGTAGAATGGATGCCAGATCAGAGAACCATACTCCAGCTTAGATCTAACGAATGCGAAGTAAAGTAGTTTAATTGTTTCAATATGAAAGAAAGGAGAGCTTCTAATCAAAAAAATCCTAACATCCTCATAGCTGACATTACGATGTCTTCACGATGAGTGGAAAAGGTAAGAGAATCAACTTTTTCTCAAACGAGTGAAGTTCCATTGATGGTATAGTCAAATAGAATAGAGTTCTGCTTTTTAGTGTAGCTCATAATTCTGCATTTCTTGACAACACCACTCGGTTAACCGATTGACCTGATCTTGTATAAATTTTACTGTGGTAAAGATCTTGAGATCATCTGCAAACATACATTTATCAGTATTAATGCAATCCATTAAGTCATTAATGAATAGAGTGAACATGAGTGGTTCGAGATTGGTACCCTTCGGCACACCTGAGATTGGATGAAACAGCTGCGATTTGTATCGATTGTCGATTGCATATTGTTGGCTATTATACAGATAAGTTTCAAAGAATGCTATTAAAGAATCACTAAAACCAATCATCCTCAATTTTTGTAGCAGTAAATTGTGTTCAATTCTATCAAAAACTTTTGATATATCTGTATAAATAGTATCCACTTGTCCACAAGAATCGAATTGATCAAGTGTATATTGGGTAAAATGAGCCAAATTGGTAACTATAGATCGTTTTTTCATGAATCCGTGTTGATCTGGAGATCTCAGGTGGTTATCAATTGGATAAATTATTGAATGGAGAATAGATTCAAATATCTTTGCAAAGTTGTTAAGAATCGATATTGGCCTGTAATTATAATAAGGAAATGCGTCAAGATTTGTGTATAAGGATAATTTATGTGGGTATTATTGAAGTTAGTAATATTAAAGTCGCTAAGGATCAAAAGGTTCGGAGTATGTATAGTATACTGCCCAAACCCATCCAAAAAGCTTTCAAAGCAATGAATAGTTACATAAGATGGAACGTAAATAACAAATATTTGAAAAGTGAAATGATTCTTGTATAGGGGAGACCAGGGATGAAAGTAACATTTCTATGTTTTTAATTTTTGTTTTTTAATTCTCGCCCAATTTTGGATATCCGTGTTGATTCATCGATAGATCAGACATTCAAGCTTCTTTGGAAGTATTTATTTGATATGATTTGTTAAGCATGGTAACAAAAAATATATGTATACCTATGTGTCGTGGCATGTTACTTTCAACCTCAACGTTGGGGCAAAAAGTGACAGCCATTGGGGTAAGATGTAGCAGCTGATTATTGAAATAATCAACATGAATAGCTAGATTTTTTAATATAATTTATCAACAAAACTATTATTTGATACAATTAAGAGTTTATAAGTCATAATCTGGAAATTCTTTGACAAAAAAAATTAAAGAAAATTATTCAATCTGACAAATTATCGTCCGAGTCGCAATTTCTGCATAAGAACATTGTGTTTATTTCTAACACAGTTAACAGGGGCCCATAATTTACATCGCAGATTTTGCACCCATTGCTCCTCAGGCAAACTACTTGAATAGGATTCACAACACATGAGGCACAATGTTTCCTCATCATCTTCTTCTTCATTTTTGTCACTGTCGTATTCATCATTGAATATTTGTTTAGTCACTTGTTTCTTTTTTTCTTTGTTTCCAACCGTTCTCTTTTTTTTTGTTCATCCTTCAATGCATTCATGTCAGGAGTGTCTGCCAATATTGCAGTCATACGGCGTTTACGCCCTCTAGTCGTTTGTTTTCTTTTCGGTGCTTTTGGAAATGGTTTTAGACTTTCAGGTGAGAATTCAGAAATAGATCCTGGCCTAGACAAAGGTTCAGCAACTTCAACTTCTGTCTCTCATATTCGTTTCGCAATCTCGTGGCAACTCGAAGGTCCAGCAATTTCAGGATTAATGTCTAGTGATGGCTCATCCGCATTTATGGCACTTTCGGGAGTTTCAGGCATTGAACGATCTGTCACAAAGGCCGCTGCAAGAAAGCGCTTCAAAGATGTCTCTATTGTAAGAGTAAGTTCCGTTTCTTGAGGAACCTTTCATGATATTATTTGGGGTTGTTGCCAAAGGGAGTGCTTCCTTCACCATTGATGGTAGGTCGTAGATCGTCATCACTTTTCCAGGATTATTACGCATCCATGCATGTTGATATGTAGCTAAATAGGTCTTAAATGTCCCATCTACACCGACATATAGAGGCTGGAGACGGTGCGAGCAATGGGGTGGAAATGATCACCTCAATGGCAAGGTGACTGGTGATTGTCAAGAAGGAAAAGTGCTGGAGATTAAATGTTGCATTGCTGTCTGGGGAAAATAAACATGCACAGAATTGAATTTGCTGTTGCATTAATGCAGGCGGGGCAAGAGTGACCAAAGTACCACGCTCCTCAGATGTTAATGCCCCAATCTGCTTGACTCCTTTTGTTGTGACAATCTTTCTAGGTTTCTGGACTGTGGCCACGCCGGTTTCATCCATGTTCCAGATTTGTGATGGTCTTAAGTTGTATTTTTTCAAAACAGCCTCCATCTTATTAAAAACATTCCTGACATTTGTCTTATTAAAAGATGTGGCTCGGCTTAAAGTTGTAGCCTCAGATACGCGAATTGATGAAGTGGGATTTCGTTTTAGGAATGAGGTAAGTAAACCATTCGCTTCGAGCCCTCTCAGCTTCCGAACATCAGTTGGCGTCAGTCCAAAGTAAATACTTGCACATTTCTTTAAGTAATCACATAAAATTTCCTCTTCTTCCTCGTTGAAAATTTTCCTGTTAAGAATATAGCCAGTTCTATCGGTATCTCTTCCAGTTTGTCTCTTCTTTCTTACATAGCGAAAAAGCGCAACATGACAATTATCTAACTCTTTTGCTACTGCTCTAATCCTGTTTTTGTCGCTGACCAACAAAACTGCCTTTTTTATCACATCGGAGGAGACAGTTCCTCTCTTTGTTTTCCTTTCATAAGTTCACATCTACAAATAGAACACCTATTATGTAACTAATAAAAGTAGGTACCTAATATAATAATTGAAAATACGTTGGGGTTGGTTGTGTGGAATACGGCACGCCACTGATGATCTAAAATACCTTAGAGAGATAGTGATTGTAATTATGGACAATTTTGCTCTTTGAACTCTTACGGTCCGAGACATCTTAGGTGCTACACCCTGTATAGAGGTTGACCTCATCGAGGCCACATATGGTGTCGTTGAAATTCCATAGAATATGTTGTGACAAAATTTCCAACATTTTATGATTTTATTCGGGCAAAAAT
This sequence comes from Holotrichia oblita, assembly GCA_023690525.1. Lineage (NCBI taxonomy): Eukaryota > Metazoa > Arthropoda > Insecta > Coleoptera > Scarabaeidae > Holotrichia > Holotrichia oblita. Next base: position 14,086,821 of record CM043020.1, on the reverse strand, counting down.
TGAGAATAATTTGGTGCAAATTTATGTTTTTTGATAACATCATCATTTACATTGTTTCAACTTTAAACTTACCTGGTGTAAACAATACTATAGCCTTCATACATCCAAACTCACTCCCATCAGGTGATATTTGTCTAAATCTGCACATAATTTCCTGAAAAATTATACAAAACTGTATCTACGCGTTTTAGAGCAATAATCTAAATCCTAGCACATACTTGTATAGTTTTAATTTCGGTAGCTGTATGTATATCGGACGGTAACCTATCCCTAGCTTGCGTGCATCCCAATAAAGCAGATAGATCCCACGGTACAGACCATTGCGCCAAATGTAAGAGGAACAATTCCTTCCAAGATTCCTGCAGCAATAAAAGTTGATCGTGTTTGCTCAACGTTTGAAAGGGCGCTAAACATCGGACCCAGCGCACAGCCATAAATAATAGTCGGGCAGTTGTTTCCTGCAAAAAAAGAACAGAAAAAGAAAACGAGGTTAATTTTATGCTGACGCAATATCTTAATGCAATATGTTAATGCAATATGCTAATGCAATATGCTCGTGCAATATACAGTGGGCGTGGAATCAAATAGGGTTGGCTTTTCGGGCAGCCAACTACGCACGTTGCAAAGTCAGAACGAATGCGGAGAAGTCAAGTGGGAATACTCCTACTTTTAACCGAGCGAATTGACTGAAGCGGAGGCGGCAAAAATGACCGAATTACAACGGTTGGAAGTCAGGGGAAATGAGAATATTACGTTTTTTTTTCTAAGTGTATTGGTGATTATAAAATCGTTTCTTTAAATATTGTTTAGTTTGACCGATCCTTGCAGTTTAATTTTCCTTTCAAAGCTTGCAAATTTTATTAATCGCAATCTAATTATTATTATTTTCATTTCATTATACCTAAATTAATTAAAACTGTTTTTATAAAAAGAACAAAATTAGTTACACGCTTTACTAGATAAGGTCCCGACATATAACTCGTGCTTTATTGACTTAGAAACACAATTACACCAATCAAACTAACATTAACCGGAATTATAGAAAGCTCTGGTCAAATAACTAGACAGGAATATGTACTTCGTATATTTTTAAATGCACATATTTATAGATAGCCCCAGGATGATGATGCAGGGAATATTCAAAAACCTTAAAAACTCCGGTAGGTACACGTTATGTAAGCAATGGAACTTAATTAAAAGTGAAATAAAATAACAACAAAGAATATTGCGCGCTCACCTGTAACATTTCCCAAGTCGGAGCCAAAGGCAGTGCTAGAGATGGGTTCGGTTGCTGCAACGTCAGGCCCGTATTAAGACCAAGGGTCGTCGCTTCCGTTGTTCCATCGCTCTGTTGCATTTTACTGCTCCAGATGATTTCCTGTTATCACAACAGATAGAATATAGATTTAATAAAACGGTTATTAAACAAATATATCAGAGTAACATACATCAAGTCTTTTTACTACGTTCTGAAAAAGATAAAAAAAACAACTTAATCGAAAAAACCCTTATCTCACGTTTACAAAACTTACTTGACACTTCTCAGCCGACATTAATATATGTAATAATCCAGGAGGTGGTGGTAATGCTTGCGGATGAAATAGAGGAGGTGGAAGTCCTTCGACGTGTTGCGTTGGGCTATTCGGTACTGGAGGTGGTGGTGGTGGTAGTGTGAGTGTTTTTAAATGATGCGGTGATGGTGCGAAGATGCCAGGTGGAAAATGGATGTTCGTATTTGGTATCATTTTCGCATCCGTCATGGCTAAGTGTTGTATAGCGGAACTAACTGGAGGATGCTGCATTTGAGGGTTGGTGTTTTGTTGAACTTTTGGCTTTCTAGGGCCACGTTCGTGCTGGACAGCTGAAATGAAAATGCCTATCACAATTATTATGTATGATATTAAATAAGTTGTACTAAATGATTTAAATTTACGACAAAATTAATTCTCTTTGGACCAGTTAGATTAAAGTTTTAGATAAAAGTTTTTCAAAATTTTACTATTTGTTTAATGGTTTTACTATTATACCACATTGCAGCAAAGTTTAGGGTTACAATTTGCCTTTGTGTTTTGATACCGGTAAACTTTCTTCGGATGAGGACATTCTATTTGACGGTGCTTCTGTGATATATGAGGCCGAAAATGAGGACGATTATATAGATGTTGTGAACAACTTGTTCGAGGAAGTACAACAGGTTTTTCATGACGAGGATGAATATATGAACTCTGAGCCTGAGAGTGTGTCCAATTTTGAAATCTATACTGGAAAAAATGACAAACTCACCACCGATGACATCATGTTTATTATGTTATGTATAAGAAAGATATATATTGCTGTGGAACTGTTGAAACCAACAGAAAGAATTTGCCAAAGAATCTAAAAGATGATAAAAAACTCATTGGAGGGGAATGGGATTGGTTTACAAGGAGTGAAATGGAAAGATAATAGAAGTGTTACATTATTATCTACTATTCATGGGCCAACCGAAAGCTTACCTGTTAGGAGAAAGATGGAAGTAACAGAAGTAAGTTGTCCAAAGATTGTGAGTGACTATAGACGTTACATGGGAGGTGTCGATAGAGCTGACATGTTGAAATCGTATTACTCTATCAATCACAAAAGCAGAAAGTGGTGTTTTGGCATTTTGTAGATACAGCCTTAGTGAATTCTTTTATAATTTTCAAACAATAAGCGACTGGCAGTGATATGAAACTAAAGGAATTTCGACTCGACGTAATAACCGGATTAGTTGCTGCCAATAAACTCAAACATGATTTGGGAAGAAGATCCACATCGCTCTCTTGTAAATGCATTCAAGGTTCAAGTACCCAAAACGTTATGGACTGATCAAGCTAAACACATGCCAGTCCGTGGTCCCTTCAGGCGTTGTGCATTTTGCAGTACTGCCAAAAATCCTCACCGTACGAGATGGGCTGGCAACACATGCAATGTGGGACTGTGTAAAAGTCCTCACAAAAATTGTTTTCTAGACTTTCATAAGAAATGAAACTTGTAATTTGTTTCATCGTTTTTTGACTTTTATAAGAAATGTTTAATTTTTATTTTACTGGTGATTTTTCAAAGTGGTTTCAAAATAAAACCATATAATAAATAATAAAAGAATGTGTCTCCTCTTATAATTTTTGTAGCTTCCTCTTCTAGGACCTTGTCTCACTGCAAATCCACTAAAAAATATTCGAAAAATTACAAAAGCCTTTTATCAGAGTAATTTTATTTGAGGATACTTGTCCAATCCATGGGATAGATGTTCGTACGAAAAAGTATAGATGCCTATTATATGGGATACATGGCAAAAGCTTCGGAAAATGACACACAAATATTAAAAGCCCTACTTATTTATGATACAAATTTTATTAGGAAAACAATCAACATAATGACAATTTTGCTTTTTTTAGCAACATAACTGCAATACAAGAAATGTTTATTTTTGCAAAATGTAATTTTCGAAAATATTGCTTCCTACACTATTATAATTTCCTTTTTGCTTCAATTTGCTTCTGTTTTTGTATCTTATCGGACATGTTGCACAGATCACCGTACATTGTACATACATGTCTCATGAAACCAATTCAAGCAACTTTTCCATTCAATCCAATCTACATACAAGTTCAGTAGTCTGAAGATATTGCTTATCCCACTCTGTGCATCTGCAATTTTCGTTTCTTAACATATTTTCAGGAGTTGTCTTCTTGCATTTTTTGACGCTGTACTCTCGTCTTCCTTTTACCTTTTCTTGTGTTATTTCCTTGCTGCATTTGTTTCGTTTTGTTTTCTAGTTTAGGTTTTATAATTTGTATATGAGTACAGATGCATACTAATGATACTTTTCGAGATAAACTGAAAAAACTTGCACAAGTTTATTCTAATCGTCTAAATTTACTGAAACATTAGTGTTTATTAATGTTGGGGTAATTATTGTTTAAAATATGAATTAATATTTAATGTACTTAAATAATTCAACTACATAATTTTGCATCTTTTATATACAAAGACCAAGTTTTGTCGCTATAACATATGCAAATAAATACAATAAGTCTGTGTTATTTCTCCAATCGGATCCATAATGCTGTTCCAAACGATTACCGATTAATGACTTGTTGTCCTTTAAATAATTTCCGGACGCAACTTTACCAGGACGCAATTGTCAGAGAATTTTTCCTTTTTTTGACTATTCTCATATTGACGAGCTTTTTCTCTGCCTTTACTTGTTTCACAAGTAGAAATACGAACATCCAAGTCTATAATGATACCAACAATAAGTTGATCTTATTCGATTTTTAACGATACTGAATACATTAAAATCTACTTCAACTTTGTTTTCATATTAATGAGGATTATCAAGTGGTAGTTCACGTAATATATAAATGCTTACCGTCATTGGTTATTAACAAATACAAAGTTTTGCGGCAAATGAAAGCAAACGAACACTGAGGTTTGCAACTGGCTTCGATAAAGGCATTAGCACAAAGTTCTTTTTGCTTCCTTTGCTTTATCTACCATAGCCATTTCATTAGAAAGTTCTTTAGTTAGGTTGTCATCAAATAGAAAAACATAGTCCTCGTCATTCTCTAAAAAAAGTTTCATTTACCGTTGATGTAACTGTCACATAATTATTAGTTTCTGAACGTAAGCAGTCAGAAATTGGAAATTTTCATAGTAATGGCAAACGTATTTTGTGAAAGTGCAGTGGAGACATCCAATAGAGCAGGATTCTCTCGTTGTTGAACTAGAGATAAGCCTGATTCATCAAGAGAGTTATTAAGCGAAATTGAGGATGCATTTGAACTTCTTGCATATACTGATTGCTCAAATTGCGAGAATAAAAAGCCATCAGAAATGTAGAAAAAGTAGTCTGCGATAGCGTTTCTATTACGAGTAGACGTAAAACCAGAAGCTCATTTTTTTACAGTTGCTGCTCTTTGCCATGCATTACCAATAAGTATTCTTACAACATCGCGAGTAATTTTTTTTATTTATTTGTGACCATCCAGTTTTGGGTCTCGTGCTCATAATATTCCTTCAATGGTTTATGGCCTGGCTGGTACGACTTGGAAGACATAATATTACGATAGTATTATCATTAGCTAACGGTATCACCTCACGACTAACATGAGATGAATGTCCGTCTAGAATTAGTGAAACTTTTCCTTCTGGTTTTCTGGGTATAAATATTTCCTGTACCCATTTTAAGAATAAATCTGAATTTATCTAAGAAGATTTTCTATTCATGTAAATTATGGATCCCGGTGGTAAACCATTTAGTCTGCCATCGTAACAAGAGGTAGAAAAATTCCTTCGCCATTATTACATGCTATTAATGACACAGTCTCTCCCTTTTCTTTTGAAGTTATGCTGTAAACGCATTTACTGCCTTTTGCAGCTACTACTTTGCTTGGTTTATTAATAAGTTGAATGCCTGTTTCATCCATATTAAAAATTTTGTTCGGATTACTTTCTAAGTTATTATCTGGCAAAGTTTTCTCTAACAGGTCGAAAAATTTTCCAAGTGCTACCCTATTCATGCCTTGCGCCCTTGCAAGCGATAAACATTCGCTTTTTCTAATGCTTAAGTCAGAAGATCTTTTCATAAAAGATCTAAACCAATGCTCATTTGCTTTTTCTTCTATAATTCTCTTCGGTTTAAAAATGTTTTTCTTACCAATTGATTTAGCGAAGTTGTAAGCAATACTACGCACATGTGAAGCAGTTAGTAAATCCAAATTATTGTAATCGCTTTATGTGTGTAACAAGATGAATCTCGTTCTCATACCCAACCAAAGGATGTTTTCCTAAAGTCCTTTTGGTCATAATGTTATTATTAAAACGTCTTCATAGTGTTCTATATGGAATGTTGTACATTTTGCTGGCTTGGTAGGCATTTAATGAGATATTCTTAACTCTTTCTACAGCAATTCGTAAATTTTCTTCAGTCCACAATGCTCTATTTGACCTTTTTTGATATTTTCTCGGCATTTTTACCTTAGAAAGAAGATAAAAGGAGAATAATATTATAGGCATCTATATACCCTTAAATAATTAACCATCTATCCCCGAATTAAAATATGACATGGGATAGATGCCTAAATAGCAGATATATGAAAACCTATGTAATTTAACGGTAAAACTACGGTTGTATTTCCTAACCGTACATCTCTACTAACACCTGCTAACAGTTCACGTAGTCCTCTTCTAATGCTTGTTAGAAAGTATGGCTTCAAATTTGGAAAAAAAAATCTGGTGGCGTCTTTTTATTACGGCTAATAATGATGAATTTACGCGATGAATCTACGAGGTAATTTAGCCATTAGCATCGATTATTTTTTTACCTTTCTTGAATTTCTTTGTTTAATAAAAATGTCTGTTAAGTAATCATTTAAATACCATGCTAAGGCTTTGAATAGCGAGCATTTTAAAGGTCGTATCTTAAAAAAATTCAATAAATCCATATCGGAATTTATGTAATCATACTTACGGATAGCATTGTATACCTCCTCGTTTGGACCCCTTTCCATCTGACGGCGACGTCAGGGAATTTCTAGCCCGTATCTCGCTTTATAACTCTAAGTTAAACAGTGTTTTTCGGTCCTTTATGCGCCGGTTTTTTTTTAAAAGGGCTAAAAGGGATTTGTCCTCTTTTTATATTAGTCGCGTACAAAACGCGAGCTACTGAAGCTTTTGTGCTTACGTGGGCGCAGACAATCGTGACGCTGTATCCGAATCGGCGATTCCCATTGTTTTCATGGGGAGGCGAAAAATAGACTTTTTTGTATTTAGCGAAGTGATGGCAGTCCCTTTTTCGGCGCTCTCTCATATTGTGACAGGGATCTCTTTGTTATTAGCTTGCCTTGGATCGCTTAAGACCCGCATTTAAATCGTACTTACGACGGGAAAACGGCAACGTTGAGCATTTACAGTCGCTGATTGGGTTATTGAGCATAAAGAAAAAAATTACGTTTTCTTTTTTTTTTTTTTTGGTCTTAGCGAAGTAAATATTAAAAAGGATTTTTAGAAAGGAAATAGAAGATTTTTGTATTCGAAATTCATGTATGTAAAACAACCCTAACAGAGGCAACATTCCCCCGTATCTTGTCACCGCCGAAGAAGAGTGAAACGCAAGGAGGAACCTTTAAAATCTTAATCACTTTTCGCGCTTTGCGCACTGATTCGTATCAGGATCCCAATTCGCCTGCAATTTAATCTATTGATTCGGCGTTTTAAAAGGGAGCAAAAGATCAGCGACGCGCGGAGCCGAATAAAATAGGCCATCAGAGAATGATAGTGTGGGAACCGTGCCATTGTACGGACATATGACGTGCTCATAGAGGCATTTGGTTTGAATTAATAGCGTTTCGTGTCGAGTCGACCCTCTCTTGTCGGGAAGATTGTCTGTATAGCACATTCTTGTAGCTAGACATTGAAGACAAAATCAAGATTTTCTGCTTTTTTCTTAGTCAAATGTTTAGTAAAAATATATTATTTTCATTCCACCCCACGATAAGATGACTTGAACACACTGTAGTTTTTCAGTTATATTGTAATTACACATTATGGAAGCCTCTTGAAGCACAAAAAAAAATTGAATTTAACACTATGCCAATTAGAGTTTGATTTTTTAAATCATAGAAACACTTTATTTTATAAAATGAATATTTTATTTAGTTCCAACATGCTTAGATAACATAAGGACACCTTTGCCTATATAATTAACTAAAAATATATTTCTAGATATTAGTTGAAATATTATGCATACTAACACTTGCAGAAGAGAGTAAACAGATTAAAATAGGAATCTAACCTAAAATTAACTAGTAGTATCAATAGTTACGTATAATTCAACAAACCACTGTTTTGTACAACTTCTACCAAGATAATAAAATTCGCAGTGTGTAGATATTAAAATACATATTTACCTTGATTATAATAGATTTTTAAGAAAATCATTTATTTTACTCAAGTGAACGTAATTTTTTGATTTTAATATACCTATCTTCTATTGGCAAGTAAATATTTGTTTCAAGTAAATATATTCAAAGAAGCCTACATCTTTGGTCCAAGAATACGTTTTTATGTGTGTGTGTTTCCCTAATCTTGTCTGTGTTTCCTGTCAGTAAACTTGGGTTTGCCAGAGAGTCCCAGAATTTGCCCACATCCCCCTCAATTCCCCTCAGCCTCCTATGATCCCACATGTTTACCCGTGTTCTCCTTGACTACATCTGAGCTTTCCTAAGTTCTCCTGAGGACCCTAGAGTTCGTACACATGCTCTTAAGTTCCCTTTATCTAGCTATGGCCTCCCGTTTATCTTCATGCCACCTGACTTCGAATTGCCTGCGATCCCCTAAGTTTATCTGTGTTCCCCTTGACGACAGCTAGGCTATCCTCTGGAGTCATCTGAAGACCTCAGACCCAAGACCTGGATTCACTTAAGATCCTCTGAATTGTCTGTGCTGCTCTTAAGCGGTCTACAGACTCTACGAAGTGTTGTATTACTTGTCACTACTACAAGTTGGAAATAAAGTCGTACTAACTACTGTTGTACATATAACGGACTCTACAAGCAATCGTTTCGTTTTTTGGCCTCTTTAAACTATCGAACCAACTACGATTGTACAACAGATTGTACAACTAATGGTTTCGTCTATGTATATATAGGCTACTTCAATTTTTCTGCGGTTTCCCTCAATACAGTTACCTAAGCTTCTCTGGATTCGCCCGATGCTTCCAAGGCTTACTTGCATTTACCAAAGTCCCTCCAATTCGCTTTATTTCTTTAATTATGTCCACTTAGGACGCATACACTCCTCTGAGTGCTCCTTAGGTCGCCTGTGTTCACCTAAGTTCCTCTGAATTGCCTGTGCTCCCCTAAGTTTATCCGTGCTCCCCTTGGATACACTTGAATTGCTCTAGAGTCGTATGAAGGATCCAGAATTCGCCTGTGTTGATCTAAATTCTCCCAAGTTGTCTACGTTCTAAGAAATCTTCCTTTTCCCAATCTATCTTGTTGATCTGTGTTCATCCATGCATGGAAAATTGTAATCGAATGTAGAGGGTCGATGAAAGTTCATGGACTTCATTGGCAAGTTTTTTTAAGCAGTTGGGTCCAGTTTTGGATGATATTTAAACACATTTCATTTAGACCAATCTAAATATTACTCAAGGTAATAGAAATTTAAATCTTGATAAAAATGAAGTGTGCAAGTGTTTAATTTAGGATATTACTGGATTAAGTTTTCCGAAAGAAAGGCCAGTTTCTCAAAATATTATGTCATAAATATGTAAAATCAATTTTTCCACCTTTTAGACACCTACAAATTATACCATACCAAACGAAAGGCATACGATGTTCTAATTGATCATAAGAATTTGACATAAAAGAAAGACCAAAACAAAATTTATGATTTGCTTTTTCGTCCAGAAAGTCATAAAATTCCTCCTCTCACTAAAGAAGAGAAAAAAAAACTTGTTCATAGTACCATGAAAAAGGCTACACATTACTTTTTTCCACAGCGAATATTAGGTGTTCGCATATAAGTATACAAAATAAATTATGTGCCCCGCATCGTCGAGAGAGAGAGAGAGAGAGAGAGAAAGAGAGAATTTCAGCCAGTTAGATTGGCAACATCGCTACGGTTCGTCGTCGGCGGCTGTATAACCCACCACAGTCTAAATCACCTACGTGTCGGGGCGAATGTTTGGGGGCGTTAGCGTCAGAAGGGGGTGGTAGTAGCGGGTATATAGTAGAGAACCACGCCGCAGGCAGTCCGTAACCCTGTGAATACACAGCTGCGAACATCAGCCCCGCTCATTAATGATGATGTGCTACCATCGGCCTCAAGACTACTTCACTTTTCGCTACATCCCGGCTAGACAAGGGCTGTTCGTCAAGAGAGGATATCCACGGATGATAAATCGTTTTACCGGCGCTGATGTCGGTACCGGAGTAAAGCTCCGGCCTCTGACGTTTTACCGTTTCGTGTTTATTACGGACTGGTGTGGTGGAAATGTGAAAACGAAACAGGAAATGTTGTATATTGCATGTCAGAAATTCGAATTCTATTATTGCTGTCTTGAAAAAATTAAAATCAGTTACTTTCACTATTTTCCTTAATTAGCAAAGGTGTTTTAGGCAATTAATATTTTGACCATTATCGCTAGTTAAAATTTGTGACATGTGAAACAAGACAGAGCTTTTGCTAAAATTCGACAAGAAAATGGGCTTGCAGAAACGCAATAGACATTTTAGCAAAGATGGATACAGTTCATTTTCCAGGAGAGCTAATGAAATCGATTTATTTACTGGACGTTATTTATTTTATAACGACAGCATGGAATCAAGTGTCTTCAGTTAGAATTCAAAATTATTTTCGTAAAGGTGCGTTCAAGTATTCAGAAGTTTTTCAGACTGATAGCAATTTTGATGCTGAAGATGAGTGCTTCATTAATCTGGAGCAAATGATGTTAATTTTGATGAACACTCAAGTGTTAACAATAACTTCCCATGGCTCATGAAGATGGAAATGTAGAAGTAAGCGTTGAGATTGGTGAAATATTGCACCTGATGATGCAATCTGATTCTGATGAGGAGTTCGTGGTAAACACAGACATTGTCAGTATTACATATGTTAAGATGTCAGCCGCCCACGATGAGGAACGCCAGAAAATCAGTCCATATTTCAATCTGGATTCCACACACTTAACATAAAACATTCTACAATGAAGTCGACATTTACCCGACCACGCAATTGCCTAATTCATGCAGGAAGAGCGTAGTTGCAGGAACTCCAGTAACTGGTTAGGAATACCTCGTATGCCCAAATTATCAGAGTTTGGTGGTCAATAACATCAAATGGCTTACTAAGGTTAAAAACTACTCCACCCACATACATATTATCATCTAAGGCTGAGTACCTACACAGTACGTCAGCTGCAGACTTTTTGGGGGCAAATCCAAACTGTGTAGGAAAAATAGTATGATGATGATTTTCTAAATAATCCATTAATCTTTCATTTATTAGTTTTTCAAATATTTTTGCGAAAGCAGAAATCAGCTCGGGGCGGCATCCTTGGAGAAAAACCAGGATTTGAATAGTTATGAAAAATTAATAGGTGGAATTTTAATAAAATGCGCTTTTAATATGTTTTACGAACTTTTAAGTATAGGTTGTATCAACTCACTTCAAAAATCCTCAAGCATGAGAACTACATAAGAAGATTGAGATGTGTAGTTTTTTAATAAAAACACGTTTTGATAAATGAGTAGAGATTTCGTTTGTTAAAGACTAAATCTAAAACCGAACCAAAAATACGAGCAACATAGATAAAATATCAAAATGTTTCAAAGAAACCTCTCACATAAAGTTCTGCAAAAGAATTTTTTACTCTGTGTTTCCATTTGTCGAAACATGTATGAAAGCGGAGAGCACGTCCTGACAAGTTTTGACACGATTTTTACCCTACCATTATAAAAGAAAAAGAGGCATTCGATTGTTTCATTTATGCAATAACTGGCTCACAGGTTGGATATTAGTGGACTATTAGGTTGTGTTAAATAATTCAAGTTCTTATGCTCCATTGTAATTTGCTACAAAATCTTAAATTGTATCAATCCAATAAATAAGCTCTTGCAGACAAAACACTTTGACATACCATCTGCTATGGAACTCTTGAAAAATTGTAAAGGATTTTTCAAGGATCTTAAATCGGACAAGGCCTTTAATGGAATGCTTTACGATGCTTGAGAACTCGTCTTTGAAATATAAGGCAGAGTTTTATTTTTTCACATTAGACCAAGCTATCAATGCACTTGAATGCAGGTTTGATTTGATCAGTACCCACAGCAACTATTTCCAGTTTTTATACAATATTTATGCGATTCCTAAAAAATTGTAAAGATCTAGAAATAGTGTTGACTGATGGGGATTCATCAGATATAAACGCACTGGACCTGGCACACGAGGTAGTATCGGTCTTGTTTTTAATAAATAAAAAGGAAAGTCCAATCGATATTTTAACATTCATTTCAAAGGTGGATTTTGTTCCAAATCTCGGTATAGTTTTAAGAATCTTACTCAGTCTCCGAATAAGTGTGGCAAGTGGAAAAGAAGTTTCACCAAATTAAAGTTAATCAAAAATTTTTTACGCTCTAAATCCACCGAGAAGAGAGAAAAAAACACATTTTAGTTTAATTGTATTTTTAATAATTACGTTTTTATTTTTAGTAGATAGTTCTATAATTTGTTTTATTATTTTTTAATATATGTATTTTGTAATTATTGTATACTAGATTTGTGCGTTCTCTATTTTTCTGTGCAATCATAATTTCAATTTAGTGCCAAAATCATAAATCACGACTTCAACTTCAACAGTTTTAATAGCAATTTTTTGGCTCACGTTATATTTTACTAGTAAGCGTGGGAAGGGTTTAGGTTATCTTTTAAATTTTGTTACAAAGGGGCGGCATTTCATCTTTCTGTCTGGGGTGGCGAAATTACTAGCGCCGTCCTTGATTTTAGAAATCTTCAAGCAATCGGGAAATATTCCGTTTTCCAAACACATATCAATCAAAGTAGTTAAGGGTGTGGCTATGTGGATGGAGACATATTTTAAGATGTAGCAGGGAATGTTGTCCTATACCAGCAGATGACCTCATCAACAGCCAGCAGGAAAAATTATTGGGTAAGGACATAGTTGGTGCGGCATCGGAACGTGGTTTCACTATATGTACAGTACCTGGCAACTGAATTAGAGCCACCCGTGCGTAAGAAGTAATTTACATATAAAATAAATCGCTCTTATTCAAATATTGGTTATAAACGGATTTATTTATTCAAAGAGACCTTAATCCTAGACAAAACAACCGTTTTATTTGTAAGAATATCCTTTTGTTATCGCTTATGGGTTAGGTACCTGCTTTTATGGTCTAAACACAGATAATAAAATATGCGAAACTAGTACAAGTAATATACAAATTCTGTTGAAATTTTTACGTTCTGGTGTTAAGACAATTATTTTACGAGTATTTTAATAATATAGTGCGAGTAGTATTAAGAAGTCGTAAAAGCTTGTATTGCTAGTATGCCAGATAGAGTAAGTGCTGTCATCAAAGCTAAAGGAGGTTTGACAAAATATTAATATTACATCTTGTAAAAAGTACCAATAAACATTTTCTATTAGTACTGTGTATCTGTTTTTGTTTTATTCCTAATAAACTTGACAAAATACCATAATCAGAAGGCGGCTCTAATTCAATTGCCAGGGACTGTACTGATGAGAAGTATCCTTTAAAGGTATTAATAACATCTTGAGAATCGTTTATTTTTGTATAGTTGAGTCTGTATCGTTAATAATTTTCCATACCATTTTAGACTTGTTACACCAGAGATCATGACACTAAAATACAATTTGTTGGCATCCGCAACACGGGATTTATAGTTTCTTTGCAGTTGTTTATGCAAATTATGGAAATACTAGATAATGATGAAGAGGATCAATCAAAACGTATAAGGACACAATAGCGCTTTTACAGAGCAATCAACTGCAAATCAGCAGCTTTATTTCATGAAATTTGAGTCTCCCAACTCCATCTCCACATATACTGATGTTAGCGAAAAAGTTCACTCCATTTATCTCAATGTTGAAGCTCAAAATTGTGTTTTTGTTGTACAAAACCATGTGGAGGTGAGGGGGTTGGAAACGTGCAGCCTTACGAATCGACAATCAACCAAAGCAAGTTATAGTCTTTAGCGAAATTTGAAGCGTATTTGGGGCAATACAATTAACTACAATAATTTTTTCTCGCAATTCTAATATTTTTAAAGCTATCTATCGACTTACAATTAGTCAGAGCAAAATTATTAAAAAAAAATTTAAACTAAACATTATTACATATTCAGGCCAAGTTGATCTAACTAATTATACAATAAGATTACCCGAACATTTCGATATAGTCACCTTTCGGCTCATAAGCGACGTTTGATTAATGACGGTTCGTAATCTAACTTGGATTATTGCTGAACGCTTCGTACGCTTCCCCGGATGGTCGGATCTGTAGGCCAATACATACTAAGCTTACACAGTTTGATGTCATGAAAGCACCTAATCATCCATTATGGAACGTTTCCAACTTGACACAATTCTGAATATAATTATTACAGGATGGGGATCTATAACGTACTGTATGTAATAAGGAAGAAATTTGTGGTTATGTAGAACTAATTCTTTTGTCGGACACGCGAAATAATTGCTTGATTAATTGATGGGAAGATTGACTTATCACTATTCTATTTTAATAAGAACTCTAGAAATGCAATGAAAATCGTGTTGAAGGTTCTTGCTTGTTAGTTTTTACAAAACTTTTAAACGAACTACCCAGTATTAAAATTTTGTCTTCACATGCTCTCAAAATCTACCCCCAATATATTAGATCTTACACAATATTTATAACATCTTAAACGGGCTATTTACTGTAAAGAAATGCTATCTGCTCTAAGAAGGCTTAGTGCCGCCCTATTTATCGTGCCGCCAATCCCCCATTAATGCGACGTTCAAAATTGGGCAAAAGGATCAGCGGTTACAAAGTAGAATAGTCGAAGAGGATGAAGAAGAAGAAGAAGAAGAAGATGATGTCGTCGACGGAGAAGATGCAAGTGATCCTGATCCCGGCGTACAGACGATCCCACCCTTTTGTCATTTGCACCTACCCCTAAGCCGGGATCGTGCCTTCAGGCAACTTACGTAAAACCATCACGCTAACGTGTGGAATAAAGCGGTACAGAGAACACAGACGGAGGGATCTTAATTTATTCAGCGGTGTAAGATATATACACGTGAGAATCCTTACACTGATACTAGATGATTAATGAAGGTTATTTAATCGAAATTAGGTGCTTTCAGTGTGATCGATACGTGTGTTAAGTTTGCTCTCTCGACTTATTTGCTAACTGAAAGAATTATTTCTCGAGAAATATGTTTTAGTACCGTTTTAAAATCATTGAATTGATTGGAAGTTTTATTAAATGTATATATATAAAAGGAATGTCTACTAAACTAACACATGAACACCAGATTGGTAGAATTTTTAATCATCAAGTTCTAAAAGTTCGGTAAAATGGGACACACCTCTTTCTCTGATTTTTTATTGTAAACTTCAGCTTTTTTACTAACACACATTTGTCCATCTCGTCTAGACAACTGAATGCCACCTCTTTGTTGCCCATTTTTTATCGACATTTAACATACAAATATTAAACTCGACCATATTCGAGATTTAAATGTTAAACTACCCTACAGTACGTCATTCGATCAACTCAATTATCAAGTTCTTTTTCGATTATTTGGGCTTTCGATTTCGTGTTTCAAAGCTTCAATAGTCTCTAGATGGTTAGCGTAGCAATTATTCTTAACGCCCTTCTTCTAAATGCCCAAAAGTTCAATTATTATTGGCTGTGTGGCAAGTAGCATCGTCCTGTTCAAACCAAACATCGTCCATGTCGACCTCTTCAATTTGTAGAATCAAAAATGGTCCAATTACGCCAACATGGCAAAATTTATCAACTTCTCAATGATGACATTTGAATTATCTGAGGTTGAAATGCGACAATGTTGCTTATTGATATAGGTTCCGATGTTGAAAATGGACTTCATCTGAAAAGATGGTTTTTCGGTAACAATGTTCAAGTCTAGACCATTGGGGAACCGAACCCATATCGGATGGTCATGAGGCTTTAGTTCCGGAACAAATTGAAATTAGTAAGTCTTCATAGGCAAAATTTTCCTTAGAGAAGTGCAAGAAATGTTCAATCACCTCAGAACGATGACGAGTTGATGTTGGTGGATTTTCAGACACACTAGGGACAAAAGTAGCAATGTAACCAATTTTACAAACTCGCTTCACGAAATGACCCAAAAACTGAGTTGAAGGCCATTTTCCAGTTTTGTTTAATCGTAATGGGTCCCATTTTGCAAATGTCAAACATAACATTAATTTCCTGTCAATTCGTGACTGTCATTTCTATCTGTCAAAATCAAAATAATCGGTGGTTCAAATTCCAAACGTTAGATGGCCCGTGACAGATGAGATTTAATTGTTAATGTTAAATTTTCATATATATTTAATTTTAAACTATTCAACTTATCGATGTTTGTGTAGAATTTAGTGCAATAATAAAACTAAATTCAGTTGGAAATACTGTAGAGATTAATTCATAGTATAGAACATAAACATAAATATTTAGCTGTCAAAAGTTTAACGACCGATCTTATAACGTACAAATTGTAAACGTCTTTTGTTATAGATTTTTGTACTCAATATATTCTTTTAAAATCTTCTGTGTTCGCTAATTTACTACAGTTTGACATTTAAATGCTGCTAAATTTATCCATCTTTAACATTTAAATGTCAAAGTTCTCCATATTTTACACCTAAACGTCAAGTTGGCTTATATTCGGTGTTTAAATGTTAACGTCTCTATATTTGTTATTTTTGTGATTTAAATGTCAAACTTATCCATGATTGATTTTTAAATGTATATTATAAATAGTCTTAAATTTGTTTGCTTTTAACGTTAAGACGTCAAACTTGTCAATATTTGAGATTTAAATGAAGAAACTTGTTGATATTTGACTACTAAATGCCCAACCGATCTGTTTTCGACATTTAAATGTCAACATCTTCATATTTGCCTTTGAGATGTTGCTAAACTTGCCAATACTGATGTTAAAATATCAAACTAGTCTACAATCGTCATTAAAGCGTTAACTTGTCTATACTTGTCATTTAGGCATCACTATAAGGGTCATATTTATAGTCTGCGCTTGAGGTTGTGTCGATGCTTGAGCACGCGATTTTGACAGATTTGTAATGACATTTACGTCAAAATCGCGTGCTCAAGCATCAACAGAACCTCAAGCACTGACTATAAATATGACCCTAAACTAATCCATGTTTCAGATTTAAACGTCAGAATCGTATATATTTGACCTTGACAACTTAAATTTTTTCATGTTTGAAATTTAATACTTGAAATTTTTAAACTTGTTCATATTTGATATTGAAATGTTAAAAATAGTTCTTACCGAAATATTCAACTTTTCTATACTTGACTATTTGAGAAATTAATGTTAAACTTATCGTTGTTAGTCATTTAAACATCAAACTTGTCTATATTTGAGATTTAAACGTTAAATTTATGGACTAATGACATGTAAATGTCAAAGTTGTCTGTTTAGTTGACGTCTAAACTCGACCTGTGTCATATCCCCGATTTAAATGTCAACTCATCTATATTTGCTAATTAAATGCTATTAAACTTGATGGCCATGTCTAAGAGTTAGACGTCAAGCTGTCCATTTTTTAGTTATAACTCTTATTGTTAGATTTCTTCATAATTGAAATCGTAATGTTAAACTGGTCTATATTTAGATAATATCGTTCTGGCCCATATTTGACAATTAAATGCCAAATTTCTTTATATTTGTTATGTAAAAATGTTAAAGTCTCTGGTGTTACCGAATATTATCTGTCTTCAATTTGTTAATGTTTGACATTTAAATGTTAAAGTTGTTTAGATTTGATATTTAAATGTCAAAGTTGTCTATATTTGACATTACATTTGACACAAATTTGACAATTGAGTTGATCGGCTGGCGTACTGTAGCCTCAGCCGTGGCAGTCATTTGAATAATGTGTTTCATTCTTAAATGTAAAGGTTCAATCTTTCTAATGAAACCATACTTTTGAAAAAGCATTCATTTTTTTTATATACCTGATTCAAATTCCAAACGTTAGATGGCCCTCCTGTTATAGAGAAGTTTAACATTTAAATCTAGAATATGGCCAAGTTTGACATTTGAATGTTAAATATCGATAAAAGCAAGATTTAAATGTTAAAATTATCCCTAGTTGATGTTTAAATGTTAAACTTGTCCCAATTTAATTGTCTTCTAGTCACCGGTGTTACCGATTATTATCTGTGTTAAATTTGTTAATGTTTGACATTTAAATGTAAAAGTTGTTTAGATTTGACATTTAAATGTCAAAGTTGTTTAGATTTGACGTTTAAATGTCAAAGTTGTCTATATTTGACATTTATATGTCAAAGTTGTTTAGATTTGACATTTAAATGTCAAAGTTGTTTGTTAAATGTTGCTAAAGTTGTCGATATGATAAGCTATTAATGGATTATGTCTCTGATGGCGATTCAAATTAACCAACACATTTTCACTTCTTAAAATTAATTGTGTTACTCACTTGAATACTACCTACATAATTAATTTAGCCGTATATAAAAGTTTGCACCGTTGAATGGCAAAATAAAAGTTTAACGAAGGAAGATGTCAATAGACCGCAAGAGTATTGAAAATTTCATCATTCACTCAGAGTATACCTACTGTACGGATAAGAATAGGATTTTGGGTAAGATAGAGAACGAAAGATGGCATCAAGAGAGCGCAACGAAAGGGCGATGTTCGCGACAAGTTTTGTAGTTGTTCAGCCGCAAACATGTCACCGATTCTCACCCTTCCGGCTACGTCGACACCTCCTTCTCCTTCTGCTACTTAGTTGCTCCACAAGCCGCCATTTCCGCAATGTTCCCGTGAGTCACTTAAAGTTGAGAAACTTGACGCCTTATTGGGAAACTTGAACGCATTATCATTCTCCGGATTTTCGCTGGCTGTAAAGTGGAAAGGGTTATAATTTACCTTTAGGAAGTTGATGAAGAATGTTTTTTTACTCTATGGGAATTGTTTTGGAAAAAAGAACCGAAATTTGAAGTGATGGTCGCCAAAAATCATCTTCACATCGTCAGACGAAATCCAATTGAAGATAAACAAGGGACCTCGGCGTCGCAACGCCCAGGGGCAGCCGATATATATATATATATATACACCCGCTGAAAAGCAATTTCAGAGCAACACAACAACGTCCAGGTGTAAATCATGAAACACACGCAGGGAGATGACAACGGATAATCCATTTAAATGCATCCGCTTTCCGCACATCACTTCACAATGATGTATACGTACGTATTCGGAAAAATGCCTGATGATAGGGAAACATTGATCTGAAACGTGCGAGAAACTCACGCTGTGCGTTCAGTTATCGATGCTTCGCAACGGACGAATTGAATCCTTTGTGTCGAGGGAATAATGTAATTAATACCCCGCGGTGTTTATCTGTAATTCAGGTATATTCTACTACTTGTCAATTTTCTTCTTGCTTGTTCGGTAGGGTTTGCGAGTTTTATCCCGGAAAAAAAAATCCCTGAAAAATTGTTACACACAAGAAACTGAACCGATGATATTCTGATAGTAATCTAATCAAATGTGATGTTTTAAGGTAGGAAATGGAGACTGATTTTATTTCAATCTGTTGCTTTTGTATACAAGAAAATATAAAATATCTGTCGCGTGTTTCACTTAGATATATACGGCGAAAAAGATGTAACAAGACCACAAAAGATGATCTTTTAGTGATATTCCCTGTGTGTTCTCATTGTGTGCAATGGAAAATATGATAGGTCGGTATCCATATTATAAGGGAACGTTTCAAAGAAGTAATATCCTCGCTGGTTCGTCAGAGAGATTACTTTCTTACTCCTTGATGTTGTCGAAACCGCGGCATTGCCTATATATTGAACACGAAGCGAAACGGCAAAAGCTTCGGGGAGCTTTTTGCAACCTCGTTCGCCCGTAAAAAGCTTATTGAATCACATCACGGAATCTTGCTGCGCTAAATAAGCGCGACGATTGAATTTATAAGGGACGATGTTAGATGGGGATGGGTGGGAGGACGAGAGGGATGTCGCTTTTCCGAAATGGGTCCTGCGTACGTTTATATCCGTCGGAAGATGGTAGGGGATGATGTAAGCGGCGGCGAAGGGGATGAAGCGAGATGAGAATTTTCGGGTGCGTTGAAATCGTTTACGCGGAGCGCAGGAGATTTTCGGATTTCTTGTTATTTCATCTTGTTTCTTGTTTTTGTTAGGTGATTCGTAATTAGGCGATTGAGTTCGCGTGCGTTTTAACGGCGCTGTTTTTGCGACGGTGAATTAGCGAGGATTGCGAAAGATGATTAGTATTTGCGGGGGAATGATTTTCATTTTCTCGATGTTTAGGTATTCGTCTCTATCTTTGTATTTAATAGAAATGTCAATGTTGTAACCGCGATATTAATTCTCACGTTATATTAATTTAAATATCTTACCACAAACGAATAAAATATCAGTAATTTGTACTCATTCTACAATTGAAATCCTTTTTGATACTGAGGATGTTTGATGGTAGATTATAAATAGGTTATAGTTGATATTACACATGAATTGGCTCAGATATAGAGGGTCTTTCACGAAACCCGTTAATTAGAAACTTTATGGAATCTACTGTTAGTGCAATTCTGCAACTTTGACAGTTGCATTTGTAATATTGGTTCTATTGTTTTAAAATATTTTCAACGTTTAGGTACTACATTTACATTTTTTACTGCCATTCATTTATTTCGGATATGTTACATATTTTTGTCAGTCGTTATCAGAAACTAAGCTATGGCAATTAATTGAGTACAAGCGAGCGAAGAGAGAATTAAGGAACTTAATTCTGAATTCCAAAAGGAAACACTGGAAGAAGCTGCTAGAAAACCTTGAACATGATGTTTGGGGCGATAGATTCAAAATAGTTATGCGCCATCTGGGCACCCTAGCTCCCCCGTACAACCCATCACAGGAACTTAAGGCACAAATCATTAGGCAATTGTTCGTTATCAAGGACGATTATTCTGAGAGATGTACCAAAACTGTAGATGTGATGCCCTTTACGAGAGAAGAATTATTAGAAGCAGTATCCAAAATAAAACTTGGCAAAGCCCCTGGATCTGATCACCTAAGCACTGAGGCAGTAAAAATTATCGCGGAAGTGATTCCAGACACTTTGCCGGACGTCTTTAATAGGCTACAATGTCAGCAGCAGTTCCTTAAAAAATGGAAAGAGGCCAAAGTAGTCCTCTTGTGGAAAGGAAAGCCGATGGATTCGCCTTCAGCCTATAGACCGATTTGCCTTTTAAGTGTAATGGGAAAGCGATATGAGCAGCTAATCAAGAGCAGGTTATAGGAACAAATAGATAAAAAAAAGGGGGACTGTCGGAGCGACAACTTAGTTTTGTCAAGGGACGTTCGACTACTCACGCAATTAGAACTGTAGCAGAGACGGTCAGAACATCTAATAAGAAATGGGTCGCATTAATGGCGCTGGATGTACAGAACGCCTTCAATATGGCATCCTGGAACAAAATACTTGGCGAGCTGGTAAAAAGGAGAGTCTCCGAGTACCTTTTGAATATCATTGGTGACTATTTCCGCGAAAGGAAGATTACCCTGAAAAGAGGATCATGCCTGCATGTTAGCGCCGGGGTACCGCAGGGTTCAGTACTAGGTCCAACGTTGTGGAACATCATGTACGCTGGAGTCCTGAACCTGGAATGGATGGAGAGAATTACGGCGATAGCTTCGCGGATGATTTACTGGTTGTCGTAGAGGCAGGCGACCCAAGAGAGCTGATGTTCAAGGCAGACGAGACTTTAGAAATAATCGCCGATTGGATGACCTCGAACGGGCTACAAATAGCTCCACAGAAATCAGAGGCCGCTATACTCAAGGGACCCCGTAACATAGAAAACATTTGTTTTGAGGTGCTGGGTAGAAAAATCTTCCCTAAACTAGAACTAAAATACTTGGGTAT
The DNA here is from genome assembly GCA_023690525.1 of Holotrichia oblita. Lineage (NCBI taxonomy): Eukaryota > Metazoa > Arthropoda > Insecta > Coleoptera > Scarabaeidae > Holotrichia > Holotrichia oblita. The sequence goes on along the minus strand of CM043020.1, from coordinate 14,065,073 downwards.
TATCCTGGACAGGAACTTGACTTTTGGACCACAGGTCAAACATGTTATAAGCAGGGCCGAATCCAGCCTGGCAACTCTGCAAAAATTCCTACCCAATATAGGAGGTCCGGGTGGTAAAAAGAGGGAGATGTTGTATGCAGTAATTCAGTCGCAACTGCTCTAGGCAATACCAGCTTGGTTTGGGGCATTAGGCACCAGCAAGTACAAGGACGGGATGGAAAAGCTTCAGTGACGGGCCCTCCTGAGGGTAGTGAGCGGTTAAAAAACTATATCAGGGAGCGCGGTTCAGGTGATTGCCGGGATTCCACCGATTACTCTGGCCGCGTAGGAAGAGCGGAGAGCTTTTCATTCCAGAGAAAAGCAGTCAAGAACGAAGGAAGGAATAAATTAGATTTTGTGACTGTATGGACGAAAACCTTGATTCCAGATCTGGTGCCATGGGCTCAATGTAAATTTAGAAGGGTAGATTACTTCCTAGCACATTTCCTGTCAGGACATGGGCATTTCCACTCATATCTCGAGAGGTTTAATCTTGCGGAAAGCGATGCATGTCTCCATTGCGGTGTCACCGACGCCCCTGATCATGCAATAATAGCCTGCGACAAACGGAATTAGAGAGTAGGATTGGTAAAAAGCTAGACCAGAATAACATCATTAAAGCAGTGATTGAATCTGAGAGAAATTGGATGGAAATACGAGCACTAATAGTTAAGATACTGTCTTCGCGAGAGTTCGAACAAAGAAGCGGAGACAACGTACATGCAGGATGGGACAGGGGAAAGGAATAGTTTTTATACTATAGAGGGAACATCAGAACTCCTAATCCTCACTATGTCAAGGAAGGGAGAAGTAGGCAGAAGTATGAATGAAAGACAGCCCAATCATCCTTGAAGAAAAGAGGACAGTACCGAGGATGATAATGTGGGCGGTTCAATTGGGCCACTTGTTGAAGGCTGCGGCCTTCCTACACCCTTTAAAAAAAATTAAGTGGCGTCAAAATTTAATGTATTTATAAAAATATTTTTGCATTTTCCAACGTTAATCAAATGTTTCGCCTGTAACGTTTACACAACGTTTATGGAACGTTAACATTAAGACGTTTCCTAAACGTTATATAAACGTTTTTTCTAACGCTTTGGACACCTTTTTAGAACGTTTCACAAACGTTACATGCTATCTGGGATCTTAGAGATCGATGGATAGGTCCTAACGGACCCTCGAAATAGCCGCCTAGGTCACCTAACCTAACTCCCTTGGATTTTTTTGTATGGGGTCATTTAAAAGAAAGGGTGTACGCAAGGGTAATAACAACAAAAGCAGAATTAATCAACCAAATAGAAACATCGTTTAGAAATTTTAATTATCAGCCTATGGAGAAAGCGTTAACGACAGAATTACAAAAAGGCTTATTCAATGTTTATGCCAGAATGGTCAACATATAGAGCATTTGTATTTTTTTTTAATTGTATTAGATTTTTATCTTTACCATTAATCCATGCATTTAAAATAACAAAGTTGCGGAAATCAGATTTTGTTGAAAATATTTTAAAACAATAGAACCAATGCTACAAATGCCACTGCCAAAATTTCAGAATTGTACTAACAGTAGTTTCCCTAAACTTTCTAACTAACGGGTTTCGTGAAAGACCCTGTATGATTCTGATTGTCGTTAATGTTCCTGGTTAGTCGAAGATCAAACATACTTCTTATCAAAGTTTCTAAAATAAGTTGAGGTGTGAGACCATACCTTTAAAACTGTTAAAAAAATTATACTCTGAAGAGATAAAAGGAAAGAAATCCAAGTATGAGTGATAAAGCAGTTTAATAATGACGCAGATTAGAACGAAAATTTTTATACTCTCACAAAAAGTCCAAATCTAAACCTCGGTGAGGACGTGGATCAAGTTTAGAAAGTAATGAAGGATAGTTTTGCATTAATTATGTGAAATTATATTGAAAGATCCAATCTGTAAAGAATTGCTGTGCAAAATACATTTTTTTAAATTTTCTTTTAAAAAAACATTCATTTATGGGACACATTTTCAATTGATTTGGTAAATCATTAAACAACCGACTTCCCATAAATGTCAAGCCTTTCTGAAAACAAACTATCCTGTCTGGAACGTGCAAGCTGTGATCAAAATGATTGGCATTACAAGAATAATTATATGACAAATTCTGAAGTTTAAATTTATAGGCATGACATGGGACTTCAAACATGTACACCTCACAAAAAGCAATTATATTAATAGTTTTAAAAACCTCTTTTTGTAATCAATGCTAATTTCTGAGCTTGTGTTATAGACGTACTAATAATTCCGAAATTGGCTCATCAACTTTAGGACTAGATTTCTGGTCTGTCATGAATATTACTCCTGACTAAAGAGAACATGTTTTGCACTTTAGTGTAACAGAACCAAGGGTAAATATTAATAGTATTTCCGATCTTATGATACGAAGGTCATCTTTTATATTTTTACAAAATCTGGGAAGAAAATAAAATTTTTGAGAACAAACTATTTTATTGTTTTTCAAAATATTCGCCTTTATGATCTATACATGTTTGCATCCGTACGAACCAATCCTCAAAACATTTTTCCACTATGAAGCTTATATATCTCAGAAACATGGTTTTCAAAGGTGTTGACTGCTTCTTGAGGCGTTGAAAATCGCTGTCCACGCATCTTTTGTTTCACTGCTGGGAACAAAAAGAAATCATTCGGCGACGAATCAGGTGAATATAAACAATGTGACATTATTTCAACAGTTTTCTCCTTCAAATAGTCAACTGTTAGACGTGCTGTATGGGAACACGCATTGTCGTGATGAACACGCAGTGGTTAGGCGGCTGACTATTGTTGTGAGAGGACGATAGGCGCCGGGGTTCAATTCTCTGGAGGGACGGTGACATTTTTTCAGAGAATTTAATCCCGGATCGAGTTGGCATTCGCTGTTGGGAGCAAAGTGATTAACAGCGCGGCATCATAAAAGGCGATATGATGCTGTCACAAAGCCAATTGAACACAACATACACACACAAAAACTACACCGCGAGAGTTGCAGTGGTAGCCAGACAAGCGATACAGTTTACGGAGTCACTGCAACTAAGCACCCACCACATTAAAAAAAAAAGCCGAAGAAATAAGCAATCATTTTCTTACACGAACAACTTTTGTGGGGTTCGGTTCGTCTGCTTCTTTCTTTCTTTTGCGCATCACTACTTTTGACAAGCTTATATTCGAGCAAAAAGCTTCGTTGAATAATCGATTAGGACAAACTCATCTAGTGCATCGCATGGAGTAGAGTTTCTACCATAGTACAAAACCAATTAAACAACGTCATTACCTAGTTTTCCTTATCAAAACAAATTGTTACGAACGATGAACTAAAGAACTAAAGAAAATGTTGGATCCATGGATAATTAAACCCAGGTTGCCATATTTGGAAAAAAGATCAATCTCGTGGCTGCTTCATTAAGTACTGCAAGTTAAATACTGTTAATAGCAAAGACCCTTTCACATTGCCTTAGATTACCTTGATATGAAAAATGATTATTAACTTTACAGATTTAATGTGATGCATTTTGGTTTGACTCAGTCTTTGGTCCACTATCTACAATCTTCTGTACTGGTCTATTGGGACGATATTATAGTGGCGTTAAAAGATTCTGCATTCCATCTAAATATGTTGAAAGTAGTTTCTTATAAATTACTAGTTATTTATTTGGAAGAGCTGTGGTAGCCAAAAACGAACCCACGAACGAAACCAAAATGCCATAACACATCCTTGAGTAATAGCTATGCCTTTTTATGCAAAAAACAGTTACCCTTGCACAACTGGCGCATACGTTGGTGGCTAGGGGACCAAGGTCAAACTATCATTTGTGTTAAATCAAAGAACATCTTTGATTACATAGAAAAACGACAGTAATGTAAAACCATTCAATGCACATCCTGATTGTTTGACCAATTTTAAAGCTCGACATAGTTTTAAAAACATAAAAAGGACCGGAGAATCTGCTTCTTCTGACACTGAAGCTGTTCAAAAATTCCCTGAAAAGCTAGGAAAAATTATAGCGGAGTGTGGTTACACCTCCAAGCAGACGAAACCGGGTTATATTGGACGATTCCTGACAGGACCTACATTTCCGTTGAAGAAAAGACAAGACGGCAAACCTGCAAAATCCACTACCATTGAACAGTTGTGAAAAATCTTTATTACCAGTTTATTGGTATGCAAACAAGAAAGGTTAGAGGAGTGCATTCAGAACTACGACGATATTGTGTACAAGAAGGAATTCAGTTCAAAATTTTCTCGTTATGAACAATGGTTCAAGCAATCCTTCGACATTCGAAGACCCTTCGGGAAACATTAAAATCTTATTTTTACCTCCAAATACGACAGCCATCTTACAGCCCATGGATCAAGGAGTAATAACAACATTCAAGTCGTATTATTTAAAAAGCACATTACGTCGGCTTATTAAAGATTTTTTTTATTAATAAATATCTTTTTGTAAAACACAAAAACTAAATTGCAATCGCCATAATGAGCAATATAAAAGCCGGATCTACAAAATTTCAAAATAAGAAAATGCAAACTGTAGAAATATTACATTCTGCAATATAATTTTTGTAATAATAACATTTTTCACGTCTTAAAAAAGTAGATTGTATTTCTCTGAAAGTACAAATTATAGCCCATTTTTTTATCTATCATTTATCTATTCAAATTTTTTCTACTTTAAATAATCCCGATGATTTTTTGCTATTATATTTTTCATATCCGCCGCGAAAATGTAATTACAATTGAAGCCTTATAACGGTTTCAATTAAATGCGGAACCGCTTTTAAAGGCATCTCTTAAAGTCAACCGATGATTAGTAGACAGAACTAATACTCACAATTAGTCCTTTCACTCACATAAGTACACGAATTTCTACGGTTTAAGAGTCGATAATCTAATCACGGTTTAATTTAACTACATGACTATTCTTCGTTAATAACGTAACGATGAAAGCGATTAACTTCAAAGGATGTGATAAATTTTTAAAGGCGAATTCTAATTGCCGCGACAAATAAGTATGTGTGAACTTGGCGCAGAAGTATTCTCAATTAAATTTATTCACTTACCATCTTTGTTCATACTCGCTTCGAAGCACTTATGTAGACGGCACGCCCTGCACTGATTCCGATGGGTTTTGTCCACAGGACAACGGCCCTTCATCTCACCGGTTGCCTTACACGTATACACGCGATTCCTATGGATGCTGCGCTTGAAGAAACCCGAACATCCTGAAAAATCGTTGAGGTACGCGGAATTAAATGATGCGGAAATATTTACGTCGGTTAACTTACCATCGCAGCTATAGATGCCGTAATGTTTCCCTGAGCTCCTGTCACCGCATACTTTACATGGAATATCCAATAGTCTATCCCCTAGAAAGATAATTAGAAATATTTTAATAGAAATTAAAACTGTTAAATTTGCAATAAAATCGAATACATTTTTTCAATAGGAGTCAACCTATTCTTTTAGTCGATAAGGTTTTATTTGAGTGATTTAATGATAACTAGCTAACAGCTGCACATTTTCAACTGGAGAAAAAACTAGCAAGAATGCTTATGTAGATAGTATTTGTGTACAATGGAGCACAGATAAAGATAAAGTGATTGAAAAGTTTGGAAAAGAAATATAATAAAACAATGTACACATTATGCTTTATCCATTCAATTCCTTTCGAGAAAAAATTTCAAAAATAAAATAGATGGGCAATAAATTAATTATGCCTATTGAACATTTATTTTGGTAAGAAAAATAGAAATGAGCTTTAACATTGGCTGACACAATTAGTTTAAAATAAAGGTATGAATGTAAAAAAACGTGGAGTTGAGCCAATGGTGACGAGGTGGATTGATGCCATGATAAGAAGCAGAATGGTGCATGTGTCACAGAACCTATGCACTATCTGCGGCAAGCTCGAAGGCGTGGTATCCAAGAGGATGCAAGTCGCACTCATGAAGAGATGATGTAAAAGGGAAAGACTACACTACAGGCTGTCAGGTTTAATTCTAAGATGGTACTTGACTGCTATAGGAAATTTGAAAAATTGGCGATATATCACAGAACTACGCTGAGATAGTTGCCAAACCACTCTAGAATCAGATGCAATGAAATAGCTGACAAATTAGCAAAAGATGCCAGCGAATAACCAACGTGAGGAAGCAACATTTACAATTTGTCACCTGTATCAACCTTGTGTCACTTCATTTTTCTTAATCATTGATTAATCACAATTTCGTTCACAAATGTGATGATTGTCATGTCAAACACATTTTCATGACAGCTAATTAATAAAACTGAAAGATCATCATCATCAGTTACATCGAGATTGCAGTCACACTAACACAAACAAAAAACACCTTGTGTACTTCAATAGTTCGCCACATTCTTGTAACGGTGCTGAAAAACGAAACTTTAAAAACATTTCAAAAATATGCCTGTTCTCCATTCAAAAAGTTTGGATGCAGAATGGTGAAAGGAAGGGTGACCATCATCATCACTTTGATTATATGTAGGTATTCTTTATTAGTTTTTAATGAAATAAGCCCCGTTAGGTAGCTGTCTCTCTTCGAATATTGACAATAGTTTCAGTATTCGATATTAGAATTGATTCTAATGCCTTGTTATACAAAATAGTTGCGAAAACATCACCGTAGCCTGTTATAAGAAAAAAGAAACAATAAAATATGAAATTAAAAAAGTCTGAAAGTATCTCTCTAGAGAGGTTGGTGCAAATCTCAAAAGTGTTGCTAAACCGGTTAGATCTGTAGATAAGCTTTGATCAATCAAAGCAGCACTTTTAAGATTTGCACCAACCTCTCTAGATAGATTTGTAGATACGCTTTGATTGATCAAAGCTTATCTGCAGATCTAACCGGTTTAGCAGCATTTTTGAGATTTGTACCAACCTCTCCAGATAGATACTTTCAGGCCTTTTTCAATGTCATATTTTATTGCTCTTTTTATAACAGGCAGCGGCATTCTATCTGTAATGTTTTCAAAACTATTTTGTATAATAAGGCTATAACAAAAAGAGAAAAAAACGCTGCACAAAAACTTACAGGCATGATGCAAGCAACAAATATTAAGCTGATGTAACACTGACTGGTTGTTGGTATATTGTTGGAATGGCCCTGCAAACGAGTGCAAGCATTTTTGGTTTTTAATAGTGCTAATAGCTAAAAATGAAATAGGTTGTTTTTGACAAAACGCCCCAATTAGAACTTAAAAAAAATACCTTAATAAACATAAGAAAACTGTTCATTTTTATTTTTATTGGCAAACTATCTCTAAATTTCTTCCATATTTCCTTAATTAGTTGTCCTAAAAGTGGAAATATATATGGAAATATTAATAGAGAAGAGATTTGGGACAAGAGCCGGTTACCTTTTCATTGAGGTGACTGAAAATCCCGATGTAATTTTTGTTTAAACCTAATGAGAATCTGCTCAACAAAACGTCTAAGAAAAAGTATTATCTTTAGCTCTGAAAGCAAAAAAGTTAAACGTTGATAACCAGAGGCAACAGACCACAAGTAGATAATTTTTTCCTAATGTTGAAAGAACTGATTGTTGACAGTTATAAACCAGTTATAAACTCTCACACATATCTTTGCCAGAGAACAACTAATAGAAAGGAGAAAAGCTGATCATGGAATTTATGTGCAGAATCAGTCTGAACAGATCAGTCAAAACAAAACGTCAAACAAAAAATCGGACACAATATAACTATTTGTACATGCATAGTACTACGTTTCATCCAATTCGTTTTTTTTTTACTATTTCATTAGCTGTATAAATATACAAGGTCTTCAAATCACGCCACATCAATAACAATAGAAAAATCATCTGTTTATTATTCTGTGCAATGACCTCTTACCGGTGGACGTGTCAATATTTTTTTTTTGGGACGTTAAAACTTAACAACCAAGATTGTGCCAGCAACCACAATGGGTAATGCATTTAATAGGTTCAGAAAATATGGAATTGTGTCTCATAATCCCCCTTGAGCATGATTTTGTTGCGACAAGAATCACTGATCAAGATCTTGTTACCATTAATGCTGAGATTGAAATTGCTACTGATCATGTTGCATTGGTAGAGGTCCAAGCCCCAGTAAACCCTCAGCAATCTACCATATGAGGTATCATCACGTCCATAAAAGAGATGTTGTAGAATAATAAGAATAATAATAATATATTTATTTGCCCAAGAAATTGCTCCAAATAAAGAACAAAAGATACAATTAATATACTACAATAAGAACTACAAAAAATTAAGTATAAATGATTATTTGAACTCAACATAACATAAAAAATTCAATGAGGAAAAGAGAAAAAAAATTACATACATATTGTATTATGTCAAAGAATTATAGGATCAAGATAACTGATTCCTGTTTGAAGTATAAATATTGTAAAAGTTTTCTTTGAACTTTCTCAACAATTTTCGTGGAGGGAAGAATAGAATGGATGCCAATACCCAAGTCTCTCACAACTTTTTCTCCATTGATGGTATAGTCAAATAGAACAGAGTTCTGCATTTCTTGACATTTAATTGTAAACCATTAGCAGTACACTGTGTCGGTTAACCGATTGACCTGATCTTTTAAATAATAACAATCAGTAATGGAATTTACTGTGGTAAAGAGCTTGAGGTCGTCTGCAAACGTATATTTATCAGTATTAATGCAATCCATCAAGTCATTAATGAATAGAGTGAACAAGAGTGGTGCGAGATTGGAACCCTTCGGAACACCTGAGGTTGGATGAAACAGCTACGATTTGTATCCATTGTAGATTGCATCATCCATAAATAGTATCCACTTGTCCACAAGAATCGAATTGATTGAGAAATTAAAGTAACAAGCTAGGATTGTTAAACAGCATAAATTTAAAGAAATTAAGCCAGCTGCTGATGCCTCTACCTAATTTAGAAATCTTATAATGCTTAACCTAATATTTATATTTCAAATCGTATTCTGCATTATAAACAATACATAGTGTCGTAATAATAATCGAATATCACATTTCGTATTAGCATAATAAAATGATTTCTGCAATTCCTCATACTTAATTTAAATATCTAATTACTAATTTGTCAGAGTACTTCTTTCTTGTGACACAAAATACTCCTGATCTGCCGTCTTGTTTAAATGCGCCCATATAAAGTGAATAATCGTCTAATTAACACGGATAATTATAAATTAGTATTTATTAAGAAAGGGCGATAATAATTTCGAAATTAATATATGAACGTAATGGATCATTTCCACGGTCAGATTGCCGTTTACATCGTCAATGTATAAGCGGACACTTTCGACGAATTAAACCGTGCTACAAATCAAATTACAGCACTGATGCGAAAACATGATACTGTATACACATAATCATGCAGTCGTTATTCGAAGGTATCGAGGCGCATCATCAATTGTATCCGAAACAATCGTATAGATTTCCTGATGTCTTTCGGCGTGTACTACATTAATCGTTTTGAGATTTCCGCGAATTAATCCGGTTTGAATCTTGGGAGAAAATTATTATTGAAATGATTTTTCCCAATTTTATAATGTACATAATAAGTACTAGTAAACTAAATGTAATATTTTTTTTCAAACTATAATATAATATTATATTATCACATATAAAGAAAAGCAAATTCGTCTTAACTCAAAAGCAACCGTATCAATTTATTCGGACAATTACAATAAAGAAGCACCGCTATGAGCAACTACACTACGATTATAATAGGTTTCATTATATGATCGTCCGTTATTAAAAAAGTCATCACACAACTACATTAGAATTATCAGAATTCTTTTGTCACTGGGTACGAGATGACTTAATTTCGTCTATTATCCTGCGTACCTAAACTAGATTCTGAAAAGAGGAATCGGACAATTTCAAGTTTCTCCTATTTGCCTAATATAATAGTTATATACACGTATAATAATCTTGGTGTATATGATGTGATAAACAACGTGCGCAATTATATTTCGTTATTCATTTTGGCGGTGGGCGCACAGGTTACGCGAGATTTCCAGAATAGAAATTAAATAGGCACTCAGCAGTTAGTTTTCTTCCGTAATATGAATAAGATCATTATGCGGCCGAACAAAACGGTCACTACCTTCGATGTCGATGGAGAAACGATTTTTTTTTTAATTAAAATCACATTAATGATGTTGAAGCGTATTAAAATCATTCATATTATTATCGTTATTACGTTGTTATTTAGTTATTTCGCTCTACTTTCTTTTTGGAAGTGTTAATGTTATGCTATGCTATAATGAATATATGATTACGTTTATACCACTATGAATTAGGTGGTGAAGAATTAGACAAGAGATTTTAACCATTTTATATAAAGAATTAGGTCTTAAAATGGTGGCTGTACTATGGGTAACCATTAACCGAGATCCTGAACACTTCCCAGCAATATTCTTTAGTCTGGATGAAACCTGGGTTCACCATTATGCTCCTGAATCGAAAAGGCACAGCCTGGAATGGGCGCAGAAGGGTTCACCACCCCTCGAAAGTTTCGTGCAATAGCATCTACGAAAAATATCATGGACACAGTTTTTTTTTGGGATGCCGAAGCAATTATCTTTGCAGATTTTTCACCACATGATCTGACTATAGCTGGGCAATATTTTGCTGCTTTAATTTCAAAACTGGGTGATTCTGTCGAAGAAAAAATGAGGAGAGAACTCAGCAGTCCTATTCTCCATATTTGGCCCCCATAATGACAACTCAACGAACACCTTCGTAGGATTCACTTTCCCAACGATGAGGCGTTGATGATAGAAGTGAGGGAATGGTTTGCAGCCTAAGACAAAACATCTTTTTCTAAGGGTGTTAGAGCTCTTTGCCTTCGTTATACCGAGTGTGTCAACATCAGAGGCTATGTTGAAAAGTAAAAAATTCCACCTTTCCAAGTTGTGCCATTCAATGTCAGGGACAATAATATCTGAACTGCCATCATACATGTTACATTTTTTGTATTTTATTGATATAGTAGATACACACTACGTTAAGAACGTTTGCCACAGCTCTAGCATTTTTTCGAATGCGTTCTATTTCATCGGAGAAATAGCTACCAATATTCTACTAGAATTAATTTTATCTTCAATAGCTACACTTTCGATTAGATCGTCCAATGAACATTGCCACGATTGCTTGAAAATCTTGGTTGGAGAGAAGCTTGATCACCTCCAACACCTCGAGTACATGGAAAAATTCCAGTTGTCCTAAAACTAGATACAACCAGAAGGAGTACCGGAGTAAACGTAACTATATACTATTGGATCGCGCTTATGACTCCAATAAACTGAGGTTGGAAATAAGTTGGAAATTTCCGAAAATGTAATTCATTTATTAAAGGCCAAATTTTCGCCGAGAATTGTCGGCTTCTTCAGGGCACTACATAGAACAACTTAATTGTAAAATTTAATAATAAACACCAGTAAAATTACTTACATAATGTGAATTAATAGAACCTCATTGATGTTGAAAATTTACAATCAAAGAGCATGATGATAAGTTAACATGAATACTTGCAAACAGATACGTTATATTTAAATCGTAAATTCAATTTTATTACAAAACTATTAAGAAAGAGGCGTAAAATATTTATAAAGAAAAAGGGAAAAACACAAAAAACATTTTTTAAAATAAACTGCAATGAACATACAAGGTACATCCAAAAAGTTAATCACAAATCAAAGTAAATTACCTATTGATTAAGTTAATATATATATTACTGAGATCTTCAACATCCCTTCTATAATTAATTGACTTTGGAAATTTTTTGATATAACACATTTCTAGGAAATTCCTCTTAAAGGGGTTGGTCTCAATGTTCAAAACCCTAACGTTGTCAAAATTGAAATTGTGACCCGTCTCATTACAATGGCAGCTGAGGGCAGTGTTATTGGTATGATTTCTCACATTACTTTTGTGAGCACAGATACGGTTTTTTAATTTTTGTGAAGTCTGTCCAATGTAACACCCATCGCAGTCATCACACTGGACATGATAAACAACACTAGAAAGGTCCAGATGGTTAGTCTTGTCTTTTATTTTTGAATAAAAAGCCGCCAATTTATTGATGGGATAAGGTACTATCTTTATATCAAACTGTTTAAACAAATAAATAAGACTATTGGTTAAATGTGGAATATATTGGAGTTTGCGGTAGATGGTCTGTTGTGTCAGACCATCTGTATTATTCTGAATGTCAGGATTCCGGATAGGGACATCGACATCAACAGAGCCCGCACTTGGCAAAAGACAATGATTGATTAATTTGGAGGGTAGCAGTTCTTTCGAAGGATCGTCCCCAAAATATTAAAATTCTTTCTATGAAAATCCGGGTGACAAATATTTTCAATTCTATGTTTCAATGCAAGTATAAGATTGACCTTATATTTAAGAGGATGTTCAGAATAGAAGTGAAGGTATCTATCTGAGTTCGTAGGTTTACGATACCAATCAAGTTTGATGATGTTATGGCTGTCGCGTACAACTTTGGTGTCTAAAAAAGGGACAGCACCATTAATTTCAGTTTCTACGGTGAATCTCAACTTGCTATTGAATCTATTGAACACCTCAAGGGTGTATTCTATTTTTTCAGAGGGTACCGCCAATAGCAGATCGTCAACATACTGAAATAGAAAGGGAAATTCAAAGTCTATATTGTCTTTTATAAAATATAAAACAGTATTCATAACGAGTTCAGCTATTGAAGGGCTAACCGCACCTCCCATAGGACAACCTGTACTTTGTAGGAAAAATTGATCTTTAAAAGTGATTCAACTTATTTCACTTTTAAAGATCAATTTTTGTGAAAGTGAAATAAGTTGAATCACTTTTAAAGATCAATTTTTCCTACAAAGTACAGGTTGTCCTATGGGAGGTGCGGTTAGCCCTTCAATAGCTGAACTCGTTATGAATACTGTTTTATATTTTATAAAAGACAATATAGACTTTGAATTTCCCTTTCTATTTCAGTATGTTGACGATCTGCTATTGGCGGTACCCTCTGAAAAAATAGAATACACCCTTGAGGTGTTCAATAGATTCAATAGCAAGTTGAGATTCACCGTAGAAACTGAAATTAATGGTGCTGTCCCTTTTTTAGACACCAAAGTTGTACGCGACAGCCATAACATCATCAAACTTGATTGGTATCGTAAACCTACGAACTCAGATAGATACCTTCACTTCTATTCTGAACATCCTCTTAAATATAAGGTCAATCTTATACTTGCATTGAAACATAGAATTGAAAATATTTGTCACCCGGATTTTCATAGAAAGAATTTTAATATTTTGGGGACGATCCTTCGAAAGAACTGCTACCCTCCAAATTAATCAATCATTGTCTTTTGCCAAGTGCGGGCTCTGTTGATGTCGATGTCCCTATCCGGAATCCTGACATTCAGAATAATACAGATGGTCTGACACAACAGACCATCTACCGCAAACTCCAATATATTCCACATTTAACCAATAGTCTTATTTATTTGTTTAAACAGTTTGATATAAAGATAGTACCTTATCCCATCAATAAATTGGCGGCTTTTTATTCAAAAATAAAAGACAAGACTAACCATCTGGACCTTTCTAGTGTTGTTTATCATGTCCAGTGTGATGACTGCGATGGGTGTTACATTGGACAGACTTCACAAAAATTAAAAACCGTATCTGTGCTCACAAAAGTAATGTGAGAAATCATACCAATAACACTGCCCTCAGCTGCCATTGTAATGAGACGGGTCACAATTTCAATTTTGACAACGTTAGGGTTTTGAACATTGAGACCAACCCCTTTAAGAGGAATTTCCTAGAAATGTGTTATATCAAAAAATTTCCAAAGTCAATTAATTATAGAAGGGATGTTGAAGATCTCAGTAATATATATATTAACTTAATCAATAGGTAATTTACTTTGATTTGTGATTAACTTTTTGGATGTACCTTGTATGTTCATTGCAGTTTATTTTAAAAATGTTTTTTGTGTTTTTTCCTTTTTTCTTTATAAATATTTTACGCCTCTTTCTTAATAGTTTTGTAATAAAATTGAATTTACGATTTAAATATAACGTATCTGTTTGCAAGTATTCATGTTAACTTATCATCATGCTCTTTGATTGTAAATTTTCAACATCAATGAGGTTCTATTAATTCACATTATGTAAGTAATTTTACTGGTGTTTATTATTAAATTTTACAATTAAGTTGTTCTATGTAGTGCCCTGAAGAAGCCGACAATTCTCGGCGAAAATTTGGCCTTTAATAAATGAATTACATTTTCGGAAATTTCCAACTTATTTCCAACCTCAGTTTATTGGAGTCATAAGCGCGATCCAATAGTATACTAGATACAACTACAGTACTGAACAGATTAAGTGTTAATTTTACTAAAATCATTTATTTTAATATATATTTAAACTGCTGAAACCTAATACTTAATGAGGCCTCCTTTGGCTTTAATCAAACCCTTGACACGGTTTGGCATAGAATCAATCAAGTTTTGGCATTTAGACACCATCTTTTCTTCTCTGAACCACACTTAGATTATTGCCGAAATGAGCTTTTCTTTTGTTGTGCTATCCAGTGTTGACAGACGAACCTTGCAGATAGCTCATACATTTTCAATAGGGTCGACGCCAGGAGAGTTTCCTGGCCATTCTGGAACGGTAAGCTGGTTACTTTCAAAGATTTTTTCATTTTATTGGATGTGTGACAGGGAGCCAAATCTTGCTGAAAGACGCCATCGCCAGCCGGCCATCGCTTCTGGAGTTGTGGAGTCATTCTATCCTTCAATAGGGGTACATATTTTTCACTGTTCATCACCCCACTAACAGGAACAAGTGGACCAGACCCATAGTAGGAGAAACATCTCCAAAACATTTGTTTTTTCCTTATTCTGATGCTGCTTATTAATTTTATTTATTATTATTTTTGGAAGTGTGCTCAGATAACGCGCGGTTCTATTGAGGTATCCATCGGCAAAGCAGTACAATGCAACTCTCACTAACCCAATATCACTATAAAAACTATCTTTGTAGGCTATGGAAACTGAAACACGCTTACAAATAACACATAATGTCAACGTGTCATTTAAACATCAATTTATAGATGATTATTGCCAATAGTCAAACAAGAAATGTTGTCAACGTGAAAAATATGGATAAACTGCACTTGTTTCAATTAATCTGTTCGGTACTGTAGATATTTCGAAGATGCAGCTCTGCTCCAAACATCACTTAATATGTCCTCAAAAGATAGTCTGCTGTTTCCTTTTTCTGTTAAGATTCTTTTTCATAAAAGTATTGCAATCGCTGTAAAAATAAATTTTGACTACTTTAAAAATTACGACGGCAGTTTCTTCTGGTTTTCTTAGCAGAAAATGATCCTTTAGACATAAATACATAAAAAATATCTCAAATGTAACGATTTTGAGTTTTGAGACATCTAAAAAACAGAGTTAAGTGGGCATTCTAGTTTGTTGCATCGTTCTTAAGTTGAAACTCCAACCCATAGATATTAAACTGTTTCTCGGTTTGTTAGTCAAACCATCGGTGGTTAAAACATTACTTAACAATTCGAACTAAAGGGATGTCCTCTGATTTTCGTATGGCCAGACTTGATAGGTTTCTTGGTTGAACTTAGATTGTAGACCATGTTACTGTGCCCCAATTTGTTCACTGTTGATTAAACTTCGCTTCGTACTAGGAAAAATCCAAGCCTCTGCACTCTTCTTGATGTACATAACTAATTTTTGTTCATTATGCTTTCTCAAAAATGATGCCAAGCCCATAAGTTTTGTTAAAAGTACTTCTGAGATTATTCAAATTGGATACACAGGTGCTGATATCTAGTGGTACATCTTCAAAATATTCTACTTCACCCTCGTTTACAATTTTTCTCCGTTTAAATAAAAAGGAGAACTATAAATGTAATTTTGGGCAGGCTTAAATACTCTTTCAGAAAGTGTAGTTAATTCTGCGTTAACATTTATTGGAAATGTTGTTCCTTCTTATCTTGCAATATAGATTAATTGCTAATTTCAAATTCGGGCTGGAAGTGGTTAGGGCACGTTCAAAATTCCTCACCAACAAAGGAGTAATATCATATGTAAACAAAAACTAACTCTTTGGCTTTACAGAGAGTAGTCACTTTGTAAAATATTTTTAAAGGAAAAGACTTTCTCTACTGGATGTTCCTCTTGGAGAAACTGAAGCGCAAAACCAGTATTCATTAAACTTCACTTCAACCTAAAATAAAAACTCTCCATCAAGAAGGCTATTCTGCAAGAGCTATTGCAAAAAATAAGTCGATTAGACTAGGTTGTGAAAGGTTTTATTATGAATTCCGAGAATTATGGAATATGGTTTAAATGGCGAACAAAATCCTTTGTAACTAACACAGAACATCGAGCCATATTGTGTAAAGCATCGAATCTGGCGTTAATGACAAGATAAATCTTGAACAAATTAAAAACGAATGCTCGGAATGATTGATGGTAAATGTAAAAAAGCTACTGAAGCTACTGTTAAAACGACTAAAATGCAATCATTTTAAGGAATTTGAACGCATTGCATGGTTGAGTTTACTCAAGCAAAGAAGCAGTAACGAGAAGAAGCATAATTTGGATGGCCTGAATGGTGTTTTTATTATTACTATGATTTAGGTAAGAAAAAGAGATTCTGTTACGATGGCGCCTTGATGTTGCTTCGGTCATGCCCCATACCATGAATGAATCCATTTTTGATAAGGAACTTGCTGATTTAATAATAGTGAAGGGCATCCAGAATGCAGAACAGAACATGCAGCGTATACAAGAAGTAAAACACAAGTTTTTCAAGGTTATGGTAGACCAGGCATATGTTTTTCAACAAGATAAAGCACGCATATTATCCAACGTTGGTTTAGAACAAGACATCGACGTTATGGATTGGCTGTCTCTCTTTGTCGATATGAACATTATGGAAAATGTTTGGGAACAAATTCATAAACTACAGCAAGCGCTAAAACGAAGTTGGGCGAAACTTCACGTAGACTACTTGATGTTACAAGGAACATTAGCAAAAGTACTGTTAAGATGGCGACTGCTGCTGGGACTAGCACCCCTGCATGTGACAATCAAGAGAACTACAGTTCTGAGGCGACTATGGAGACTTAACCGAACATCTAAATATTCTAGGAGCTACAAGCTCTAAACAAAATAACTGACACCATGAGTGTCCAACTGCTGTGATGCTTCCGACCCGCGACGAATGGAGTTCTGGAGGACCTAAATGCGAAAATGGATCGCTTCTCTGGTACACAGACGAATCCAAGACAAACAAAGGGGTAGGGATTGGCGTTCATGGACTTAAAACCAAACTTTTTAGATGACCCTAAGGTCATCCCCAATTATTTTTTAGACAGAAACACACGCCATAGACCTTTACGTCCGGAAAAACTGACGTTCCCAAAAGCCAGCCCAAGAATAATAATAATAATTCATGCCTTAGCATCCCCCAACAGCTTGCGCCAATTACAGGGGGCATCGGCTGGCCATAAGTTATTATTACGCCTGCGGTTGTAGACCGACTTAAGATGTGACCTTTCCGCATTTGCCGTGGAATTTGGAAACCTACAGAAAACCAAACTCAGAAAGGAAGCACCAGGGTTCGAACCCGGTACTGCCGGACTACGAGGCAAGTGTGCTAGCCACTAGACCACTAGCCCGACCGAAGAAGGAAGTTTAAGACTGGGAGACGAAAGAAATGGTCTCAGTCTGAGGGAGAACCCCCAGACAAACATAGTTGAAGAAATTTATTAACTCCTCGCTAAACAGTAATAAAAAAACACTACTTGATTCCAACAAATCAGAATTAAGAACTCTTACGGGCCTTCTGTCTGGCTACTGCTCTCTAAAATACTTTCTTAAAAAGCAAAGCCGGCAAAGATTTCAGCATCTAGAACAGGTGTCTTAACACCTGAACAGATCAAAGTCTTGGTACCCAAAGAACTATAGTAAAATGAGAAAAATGGAGATTCTTTAAGCAGCATTTGATCTTCTGCATCTATTGAAGGTTTTCAAAAATCATCATCGTCAATTTTATTAATTTTGGAAATCGGACATATCGAAACCATCAACTGCTTGCAGGAGGAACTATAAGAAAAACGGTCAATATCCATCCATCAATTTCAGTATCGCCTTAAATAAGTATTAAGTAATCAAGAAACGATTGTATTAGTCGTATGACAGAATCCAGAAACCGTTTTGTTCGTAGCAACAAACAACTTATCCACGCTTTATAGCTCATTGATTCTACTTATTGTCTATTCCGCGATGTCTATTTCATATATCCTTATATCTCAACGACAATGCATGCAGAGTTAATAGAGCAAAAGCATTTCGAACTAAATTTTTCCTTTAATATTACAAATTCACGTTTCGCAATTAATTTTTTTGCGAGCATCCATTTAAATATTCCATGCTTCGTTAGAACAGTAGGTAATTATCAATGTTAAATGCACTCAAGATTACTAATAATGACAATTGTTATCGAGATCTTAGGACACAATTTAACAAAGAAAGTTACATAAGTATTTCCTAGATTAATTCTATATACTTAATTTAAAAATGTGCGCTGAGCCTTTGTCATATATTTTTGGTAATTAGTTACAAACATTATGATGCATTAGATTTACTAAATTGTATATTATAATCAAAAATATAAACCGAGAGTAAGAGTATAATTGTGAAATGTGATTAAGAGAACGAACTACTTGATAATATAGTTCCAATGTTTCGGAAATCTTTTGTGTGGAGCCGATCTTGTGAAATGCCACCATTATAATTTTGTTCAAAAGAGTTTAACTTATTATTAACTTATTATGCATGCATTCGTAACGCTTCTAATGAAATTTTATTCGAAAGAAGAGAATTGCGATTTTATAAAACGTGAAAGTAATATCCAGTAGGTGATATAAATGTATATTCGATCGCAATTATAATTTTCGGAATTAACCTTCGCTGAGCGTAATTTCGACATATCTCATCTCTTGTTACTACTTAATCTAATTATCTATGAATGAAGGAAATAGCAAATATAATCTTGTAACTTTGTTCGATTCGTAGGTCATGTAATTACTTTTTAGCGGTTCCTTTAAAATAGAATTTTAATAGTAATAGGCTTTGTATATAAATAAAATGCTGTGAGCACCATTCTTTCGTTTACTTTTCATTTGAGTTAATTAAGTAGGTTTTAAGAATTAAGATATTGCATAAAAGTCAGGTGCAGTGATATACATATATATATACATAGTTACATATACAGGAGAATGCCTCTCTTAAGTCTTTAGAAAATTTGATTTCTTTGTGTGCCCTTTCCGGAGACACAACCGAAGAAATTCAACCCTTACTAAACACAGATCTTAAGGATTGGGTTCAAAATAACTTTGCAACACATCTTAGAGTTTAATTGATTAGAATTATTTAAGCGGAATTTAGTTTGACCAATGTTAATATTAAGATGACCATAATAATAGTAGAATAGTCGATCCTTTGATCCTGTGGATAGTTACCAAAATAGAGCACAAGAAAAGGGAGGATCTTCAAGTTTGATCGCTTCATTTAGTGTATTAAGTTATCGATGCCGAATTAACCGGATCCTAATCTTATAAAATGAATTAAAGGACAATACAAAAAATAGAGCTACGGATTTGCTCCCAAAATCTGTTAATTAAGAATGAAGCTAAACTAACACAACTACATAAGTTTAAATCTTTATTAATAGATACAGCAAAATGTCTGTAGTCACAAAACAAAGACCCAAATTAGTTTAGAAAGTGCATGACAAAGCATACGTTTTTAGAAATAAAAATCAATTCGAATGTTTATTCCATAATTGGCTTGGAAAAGAGAGATAAGCTATTTTAAATTTAAACTGTGGTTGGCAATTAAATTCAAGTATACAAGTATGGATTATTTACTATACCACTTTTTATAACAATTTTTGTAACAATGAGTCATGTGCTAGTCTGAATTTAATTAATTTGTTTTCATATTTATGAAAAAAAGTATCCATCAGAATATGAAATATCTTTCGACAGTTTCTCTACCAACTTGGGACCCTTGAGTCCAAGATAAGACATTGCAAAATGAAGCAAAACTGAGCAAAGAGTGGCATGACAAACTGTGTCAAATACTTTGGAATAATCTAACAGTACCAAGGGCCAGTGATTAAACCCCCATTCGTAGGGAGTTTGGGAGGGATTTGGCCTCAAATCATTGAAAGTTGTGAGATTTGTGACTTTAGGACGTGGTCTTGGCTTCAGAACATACAAATAGGTTTGTACAGCATCGCTTTCTCATTGCTAACAAAGAATAAAGATGGCAAAATGCCAATTCTTCAGATGAGTACCAGAAGAGCACAAAAACTTCTAGCAAAATATTATTGAAGAAGAAAAATTATTTTACAACTAAATATGTATTTGTATTTGTTGTCTCTCAAACAATATTTTTTGGGGTTGATAAGTTTCCTTCATAGCATGTCTGATAATGGAAATTTTAGAAAAAAAATCATCATCTTTGGCTTCGAGATCTTTGAATGAACGGAAGAACTTAAGGATTGGTTTCAAAAAATTTTTATCCCTCAGGCTAACACATTTAAACGAAGTAAAAATTGTCTATGATTACTACAATCATTACTACATCAGCTAAATAATATCCATGAAAGATGGTATTAAGAAGGATGTTAAATGCTAAAGTTTGAGGGCTTTTATTTCCCTTAAAGAAGTTGTTGTGGCATTAACCTACTCAATGTTAGAGAAGGCATAAGTTTTGGGATGTTACATATTGATGAATCTCAGGACTAATTTGGGTGCACACAGATCAAAGCCTTGGATCTGTTCGAGTGTTAAGCTCACATGTACTAGATTCTGAAACCTTTGCCGGCTTAATGCTTCGCAATCGCAAAGTATGTGCTCGACTGTTTCAGTTTCCAATTCACAAAATCAACACATGTCTTGATTAAGTTTGTCCAGAAAGTACGTAAGAGTCCTTAACTCTGACTTGCTGAGATCAAATAGTTTTTTATTATTATTTAGCGAGAAATTCATACATTTCTTCGCTTGTACTTGTCCGAGTGTTTTTTGGGAACCCCTTGCTTTGCAAATTCATCTGCCACATCATTTCCTTTGGTACTGGCGTGTTCTGGTATCCATATCAGGGATACCCTGTTTGTTGTGGCTAGTTGGGTCATACAGCGACTTGACTATCGGTGCATATATAGATGCTTTTGCCTCTCAGAGCTCAGAGATTTTGAATGTGATCAGTTGCAGCAATTATCCGAGCTACTAATTCTTCTTCCGTATCAATGGGAGTCTCATAAATAGTTTTCAGAGGCTGTGAAATGAGGAGGTACCCCATCGTGTTCGTACCACATTTGTCTCCTTGTGATCAGTGGCACATTTTCCAGAAGTTCTGGCAAAACTTCTTCACGGAAAATACGATAAACATTGCAACTCAATCGTAAAGGTAAAAATGTTTGGCCTTATGTGACTTTTTTTCTGATACGATCGAATACATGTAGGATGGGGATTGTTCTCACTCCAAACATGAGAGTTGTGAGAGTTAAAAATACCTTCTCTTGTGAAGCATTCGTCAGTGAACAATATTGAAGAACAAACGTCAGGACGTGTTTCGGATTGATGTATATATGTACCATCGAGCAAAGTCTAATCATTGTGGATAGTCTTCAAAAACATTAAAGACTTCTGCTCTGTTAAGAAGTTGAACACAATGTAAGATTACACAATAACATTATAGTCTATGTATTCGTCCTCTCCTTCTATTCAAGTAAGTTTATATTTCCCAATACTGTTAATTTTTTTACTGAGGAAGCATATTTCATAAAATTCATATTTGTAATCTAGTTTATCGTTTAGTATTAAACCAAAATTTGTCGGTCTAATTTTTTTTACACCCTGTATATATATATGTTTTAGGACTTGCATTTGATCGGTCTTAATTTTGCATGCAACGTAGGGACATTAAGTCAACCATGTTTGAGTGATATTAGTAATGAATTTAAGGACTACAATAAAGGACTCCAATTATCCTCCTGGAAATAAATCTTCAAGTGATAAAAGTAAAGTTAAAATAAAAGTTAGATCAGGAAAATGAAAATCTTTGAAGCCACCAAGGAAACTCTTGAGAATGGCAGTGGAAATCTAATAGATATAGTAAGGAAGCATAAGAAATATTTAAATAAATACATCATTGAAAGCTTAGTCACAGAGAGATGTCTATGATATCTATTGGTTCTAGATTGGTGATTAAATAATTGTAGTAGGACCTGACAGAAAAAGAAACGAAACATTTAAACGCAAAATAGTCTTACAATATAATAAAGAAAAAAGGGAGTAGACATTTCCAATCGATTCCTACAAGAAAATGTCAATTAGTAGATTGCTTGAAGGTGCTTTTCATTTACTTATTTCAAAGTTTACAATAGTGATGTATTTAATATTTTTTGTTCGAAATATTGTTGAGCCATACATGGCTCATAAAACACGTAACCTGTTAACGTCCAAACCATCTTTTTATTAGACTTCAAACGCAATATTGCAAGACCATATATGAAAAAATAATCATTATCAAATTTTCAATTTTGCAGAAGATCCAGTTCAAACATAACAAAGAAAAACAGACGTGTATGTGAAGTGTCTGACCTATTTGGATGTGCACTGCAAAGGAGTTGCACAGGAGAACAAATCAAATGTGCAAAATACACAGACACAGAACTGCATGTCGACTATTTTCTCAAAATTTTTGCAATTGAAAATTTCGTGAGCCCCAAATGAGTGTCAGGGGTTTGTAGGTTAATAAAACAAAAATCAACTGAAAGCCAATTTCATCAGTGTCAAATCAAATAATATTAAAACATGTGTAATATGTTAAGTTGACAGCTTATGACGTTTCAAGAACATATTATGTTAGAAAATATTTAATAAGCAATTTTTATTGTTTAGTTTGATCGTTATAGAATTTTTTACAATCTAATTTATAAATACAACATGAATGCATGGTATTAATAGGATTCAGTTTTTCCTATTCGAGAAGAAAACAGAACTCCAGACTAGGAAAGCTAATTTTTAATCACTAATTAATATAATTGATGACAAATTTAATTTTGACAAAAATATATCTCTTACCTGTTCCCATCCTCCGGCCCTGACCGGACCGCACTTTACCCCAAATGGAAGAATCAATTTTGTCTTTCTTTTCGAACAACTCGGCCGAAATATAAATCTAATTCGAATTTAAAACGTAGCTCGATAGCTTTATTTTATCGTAGAAAGTTCATCTTTCTATTACGCGAAATTTAGAAAATTTTAAACCTCTCTAAACGAGCTTAATTTCGATTTAAACCAGCAGCGATTCGATTATAATTTCACGTGTTCGATGTTGGTATTTAATTTTTCTGGCTAGTTTATATATGTGTATATGTATATGTAATGCTGTGTGTGAATGTGTGTATATAAATCCGGTCAACGCGGTTCGAAAGCTCGACTACACGACTGATCCGGAGCCACCGGTCTTCGGTCTGCAGGCCATTTTGTCACACCCCTACCCGGAGTCATCCCCACCTATCTCGAAACCATCCCCTTTTCCGGAGTTAGGTTGCATCGCGTTCGTTACAAAGAGGAAGTTAGAACTTTACCGGCGTGATGTTGATCCAACAACGGTAGAGTAACTATATCTATATGTAACTGCTTGGTGATGTTTACCTTTACGTTGACGATCGGACAAATGTTTCAATATTTGGATAATAACCTAGATCGAATATGGAATTACAATTAATTGTAATATGTAATTATGACGTGAACTTTAAGCACTATTATTTGAAGTAATGTAATATTTTATTAAGTTATTAATGTGAAAATCACAGGAAAGAAAAGATTGTTTTTGAGCTTAATCAGAAGAGTTCTGTCGAAAATGAAAACTTGTTGCATCGACTCCATTTCTCACTAAGGAATAGGTGAAAGCAAATTGATATGATATCGTTTGAATTTTATTAATAAATAGTCATATTATACAACTTATCCAGAAGTGGACAGACTTGGCTTTTTTTAAGGGTAAGAGTTACTTACTTAGTGCGTTGAAATCTTCTGGGTGTCTTTAGAAGTTATCTGAAGGCTGATGTCTTTCGAAGTTTCAATGATTCTCTTATTAATTTTTGATGGGAAAAAATATATTGTATACACAACATTAAAATCCGTTTTATATCCACACAGAGCCATCAAAGATGAATATAAGAATTATTGGGAATCGTTAAGAATCCTGATGACTTCAACCGAGAAGATGGATGCAAATTGAGCAAGACCTACTGAAGCAAATGTACCCCATCGAGTTGGAACTATCACAAAGAAGAAATACGATTTTTAACAAAACGTAGAAAAGCATCATCAGTCTTTAGAAAACTTCCTAAAGAAGCTGAGAAAAATTGTTGATTTAAAAAATTAAAGTAGTATTATATTTTAGTATTTATTAGAAACACAAAAGAAATAATAATAATAGATTAACGACTTGTCTTAACTTATTAACTAAAAGTTACTTTTACTAAACATTTCCCCGCTTAAGTTCTAATAAACTCATTAAATTACCGGGTCGATGGCCGCAGTGGTTAGGCGGCTGACTATTGTTGTGAGAGGGCGATAGGTGCCGGGGTTCAATTCTCTGGAGGGACGGTGACATTTTTTCAGAGAGTTTAATCCCGCATCGACTTGCCATTCGCTGTTGGGAGCAAAGTGATTAACAGTGCGGCATCATAAAAGGCGATATGATGCTGTCACAAAGCCATTTAAACACAACTTACACACACTAAACTACACCGCAAGAGTTGCAGTGATAGCCAGACAAGTAATACAGCTTACGGAGTCACTGCAACTAAGCACCCACCACACATTAAAAAAAAAAATCTAACAAGAGATTTTACAACTCTGCCTGCTTTTGTTTTCACAACCGGAGGGTCCTCAACAGATAAACGAGGTGCTTTATCATTTAAATCATTTTCAAGCAATGAATTTTCATCGAGTTTTAAATTTAAATTTAAGTTGTTTTTCGGTTGAACATCCTCCTCATCAACAACGTGAATACTCGATAAGACCTTGGATGTTCTCCAATTCCTATCACCTTAGCTCTCTCCCAAGTCTTTCGAGTAGGGTGTTGAACAACTACATTCTCTCCTGTTACAAAAGAATTGCGAGATTGTTGCTGTTTTATTATAACTGTTTATAACTGTCAAAATGGAGTTCAAAACGCCAAAAAACATCAAACATTTTCTAGACATCCAAGCTCTTCCTCACCCTCTGTTGAAAAGCTACCACAACACAAAAAAATCTGGGTTACTTTGCGTTTATTGACTTTTGCAAGTATTTCTCTCATCTAGAGAAACATGTTAGGATTATTTCAAAGAGCTTTTTGAAAGAAGATATATGGCACTTAGGAAATCATATCAAACAGAGCTTTAGTGAGATTATAGAGATTCATGCCTTCATAATCAATCAATTTCAACCACTGAAATTTCAATTGAAACCACCGCCTAGCAAAGAACTGCAGTAAGGGTATTAAAAAAAAAAATTGGTCGTACAAATTATCTTCGGCTCAAACGTCGCATACTCTGAGAACAATGAAGAAAGCAGTCTTTTGGATGGAGGCTCAATTCTCACTTAAATCGATCCAGAAAGTAATGCAACAAAAAAAAAACTTCGTCTCAAATTTTACTTCAACGTTTGGTGAGGTATAATGCGGTACAAAATTCCGAGAATTCTCTATATTTTTGATGCCATTTTAATTGGTAATGGCTACCTCCAGTTTCTAAAACTGACTAGAACTATGTTGAAATGGTTTCAACATGAAGGTGAACATAACAACAATTTGATACTCAAACATTTCTTGGATGAAAAATTTACAAATTCTTGGACTTTAAAAAAGAGGCTCCTGTTTTTGAACCACCACGTTTGCTAGATCTAGAATTTTGGATTTTTTCCTGTGAGACAAGGCAAAAATTAAGTACACAGAAGAATCTACAAAATTAGAAAAATGGTTTTAAGCAATCGTTGCCGTACAATATTTCAAGAATAAATTCGTGTAGGGGAAAAATTTAATTTTAGAAACAGTTGATGGATATTGTAAATACAATGCAAAAGGAAGTAGAAAGATGCAATCACTAATGTCCAGAGATGACAAAATAGTGTAATTTGAATCCATTAAAGGCAGATACTTCACTATATCAAGTAGTCTATTTCAGTACCTACCCTTGCTCTCCCATATTCAAAGAAACCAACAGGATATTAAAAATCCATCTGGCATAACAAAAAAACATTGTTATTACTTCAATTAAGTCATTTTCAAATTAAAATCACATTTCTTTCAAAGTTGCTGAATAAGATGGAGGTACTGTCTACTACAGCTGTAAACGGCTCTTTAGTATATAAGTATTCTAAAAAATATACAAAGAAAATAAATAAAAATTAAATATAACCACCGTATCTTCTCTTGCACTCGCATTGGCCGGGTAGTATTTTACCCAGATGTACTCTTTTTAAACAATCCAGCCTTCAAACTTGTTTTGGAAGCAACAATCGTTTATTTTTTCTTTGTAATCTAAAAGAGTTAAATTTATGTTTTGAATTAAATCATCTAATTCGTGAATCAATCATCAATAAAGTAACATTTACTAGTGAAGCTGTTATAAGGTTGTTCAAGATCATAGGGGACATATTTTCGAGATAAGAAAACTAATTAAAACCATCAATAACATGTTTAGTCCATCAACCCCCAGCCACACGGGCGTGAAGGAAAACGAGACGGAGGATGAGCTGGTCAGACGAGGTACGTCAAGGCCTTTCGTAGAAGCTGGCCCTTTCTTCGGCATCACCAAATCGCAAATTAAAAAGTCAATCTACGAATGGACATATAACAGGTCCAAATAATGGTGGAAAAGATCACCAGAACAAAGACAGTAAAAAGAATTCCTAAGGGAACAGAGGCCTGAAGATCTACTGAATAAAGACAGGAAGACTGTCAAAGGTCTGTTGACCGGTCATTGCAGACTGAATAGGCATATGTTTAACATCGTCCTGGCTGATGATGCTCTCTGCAGATTCTGTCAAGAGGAAGAAGAAACCCCAGTTCATGTTTTGTGCCACTGCGAGGGCCTAACAGGGACAAGATTTCTAGTTTCCAGCAATGGTCCATCAAATAAATTGCATTTCAATAAATTAATATCAATATAAAACCATTACTATTCAGTAATAAAAATCTTATATTAAATTATTACTATTTACACACGTAAGTTCTTTAAACAAACCAAACACTCTGTAGGTACACCTTATATTTCTGTCGCTCCTTCTTTCCATACTTCGTTCCTTTATATACGGAGGAAAAGTTTGATTTCGCAGCATCGGAGGGCCCCGAATTTAACCCTTACTTAATGTTAGTAATCCCGAGTTAACTGGTGCGGTAAAAGGGTTCGACAAAGTTGAGTTTGTCGAAGGATTCGCCTCACTTTTATCTCGCTCTTTCGACGTTGGTACCGTTTCTCCGATACCCTCCTCGGATTTAATAGTCGTTAAAATTTAGCATAATCTTCGTTGTATATCCCAGAATTTGGGTGAAACGACAAATTAACCAATCTTGTAACTACAAAGTGATGTTTGATTTTCCCACGATGTAAAAGTTGAATAGGACATCTTACACGAAAGATATACTTATTGTGTATTGTTACATTTATTTTCTTCTTTATTCTTAATCGAATTCAAGTATGTACCTGTACATACCTAATATGGTGCGACAGCCCAAAAATCAGAACAAAAGAATTGCAAAGATCAATCAATCAATCACTATAAAATAATCATTTTTTTAGATCACCGTGTATATTATCTAAAGATATATGTAGTAAGTGTATAAAAGAAAAGAGGAAGAACAAAATTCCGTAGTTTCAATGGCGTCCGCTATGGCGTGGTACATACATATAGAGGAGATGTTCCGGAGACGGTTTTTGTTTCGGAATGCATCGAAGCTGAAACATTTAACCAGAACACATTTCAGGTTTCAGTCGAAATGAGAAGCTAGGTGACTGTAAACTGACGCTAAAACAAGGACGCGCTCCGATTGGCCGATCGAGGGGGGTGGACACGCCCTTAGATAGCAACCCTGCCAAGTCGTTACGCCCACCTGCGTATTCCCACACTTTACAACCACGGGTCACTAGATACAGCTACCGATTTACGGCTCGGGTGCAGCTGGATACATGTTGGCTTAGCTCCCTCGTCGTTCTCCTTTTCTTATTTTATAATACGCTGGTGATGTGTATGTATGTACTTATGTATGTATAGGTAGGTAGCTGCTTATAGTGGATGCATAAACAATATTACATTTACCTCGTATTTTCTATTATATTGTGGTTATTTCTTAATTAAAATGTATGCTTGAGGTATTCATGTAAGGTACTTAATTTGAAATTAAAGAAATCTCATGGTTTGACTATTAAATTGATTCATCAGCACTTCCTTTTCAAACAGCACACCATGTCTGAGTTTTCCCCTCATTTTTTTCTTTAATGGAATTACGCAGTTTTAAAATTAAAGCAGCATAATATTGCCCAGTTATAGTCTGACCACGTGGTAAAAAATCTATAAGGATAATTCCTTCGGCATCCCAAAAAACTGTGACCATGATCTTCCTCGTATATGCTGTTGCACGAAACTTTCGAGGGGGTGGTGAACCTTTGTGCCTGCATTCCATGCTCTGCCTTTTTGATTCAGGATCGTAATAGTGAACCCAGGTTTCAACCAGGGTAACGAATCTGGTTAGGAAGTGTTCAGGACCTCGCTTAATGATGGCCAAATTCGTCTCTGAAGCGACCCATCGTCCAATCATGTCATGGACCAACACCTTGTCCACAGATCTCTGCAAAATTTAAAATTCCTTGCCTAATTCTTCACCGTTATGTGAATATGTATTAGCCACTTCGAAAAAAAAGAAAGAAACGATGAATAACTCTATACGAGGTTGGAGAACGTTTTACGAACGCGTTTAGCAGAACAGCTATAATATCAGCAAGGCAGTCAATGGATACAGAGAGGCTGGAATTTATCCTATTGATACAGACAAATTCAAAGACTGCTTCGAAAACTTGTCATTAGACGGTTTCCACGTCAGTCAGGCTCAAGCACTTAGTTCAGGTCGTATAGCTGAACAAACTTTGAGTAAAGCTATAGATACAGTCAGTCAGAGTCAACTACCAGCCCAAGATACCAGTTCAACTCCTGGAAATTAAATTAATTTGGACATGACCATTGTTTTTCCTCCTCTTTTGAAGGATAATTTAATTTTTATGAAGATTCGTTTTTGTGTCACTAATTTTAATTGAAATATTACTAAAAACTTGCATTATGTACATGATTTAATATACTGACCTCCAGAAAAATTGCAACACCTAGAAGTTGTCGAATGATTTTATTGAAATTTTCAGGAAACGTTTATTTTCATTAAACAAATTGATGATTAAAATTTGAATAAAATCTAGCCAGTAGTTTTTTTTTTTGCATGTTGTTTCCATAGCACATAGTAACTATAAATTTGAAGTATTAGACCATTTAGTAACTGTCAAGTTTGCAAATTGTTCTTGTTACGTCACAATTTCATTCTGCACTTGATAACAATGCCGAGAGTACGTCAACATCAACATTTTGTCCAATTAAGTGATTTTGAACGTGGTCGTATTATTGGTATGAGAGAGGCCGGACTTTCGCTAAGAGAAATTGCTCGTCGTGTAAACCGAAATGTTTCAACGGTATTGAGGTGTTGGTCCAAATGGTCCGAGGAAGGGGTTCAACATCGTCGCCGTGGATCTGGACGTCCTCGAAGGACTACAGATCGCGAAGAACGTCGATTAAGACTTTTGGCCACAAGAGATAGATTTTCAACAACTCGATCAATTGCAAATGATTGGATGAAAGGTACAGGACTCAGAATGTCAATGTCAACTGTTTATCGCCGGATAAGATCTTATGGATTGCGTTCATATCGTCTTCCTCTTACACCACTTCACCGTCTACGCAGACTAGAGTGGAGCAACTTAAGGGTTAATTGGGCGCAGGAATGGCATCAAATTGTGTTTAGTGACGAGTCCCGATTTTGCTTGTGGGCCCACGATGGTCGTAGGAGAGTCAGACGGATGCGTGGAGAACGTAAAAATCCAACATTTTTTGTGGAACGCAACACAGCCCTCACTCAAGGAGTTATGATATGGGGTGCAATATGTTATGGTAGCAGATCACCCTTGGTCTTTATTGACGGCAACCTTAACGCACCTGGTTACATTGCTAATGTGCTACAACCAGTTGGCCTTCCATATCTTCAGGGGCTGCAAAATCCCATTTTCCAGCAGGATAATGCGCGCCCTCATACGGCAAGGGCTACAACACGGTTTTTGGAAGAATCTAACATTGTCGTCCTCCCATGGCCTGCTCGGTCGCCTGATTTGTCGTCCATTGAACATGTATGGGATATGATTGGTAGGCGAATAGGTAATTTACCGCACCCTCCAGATAATTTACACGATCTTCAACAACGGATTCAAGAAGCTTGGGACGATATACCACAAGCAGCTATAGATCACTTGATTAATAGCATGCCAAGGCGTCTAGATGAGTGCATTACAAATCGTGGCGAAGCAACTCATTATTGAAAAAACTTTTAAAGCTTTTATTCTTTTGTTTTTAAAACTTAATCATAACTTTGTTTCATAGAAATAGACGTTTTCTGAAAATTTCAATCAAATCGTTAAACAGCTTCTAGGTGTTGCAATTTTTCTGGAAGTCAGTATATTTGACTAACCAATCTAGACAGGGAGACTGTTCTTGGTCTGACTTCTCTGCCTCTCATAAAGTTAACTATGGTGTCCCCGTTTCATACCTCTTTTGGTAAATTTTACAAAGACTAGTTACAAAAAACACCGTAATAAAATGTGAGAAATAACAATGTACCTATCATTCCTAAAATAACAATAATTTCCAAACGACAGAATAAGAATCATTATCAGATTTTGACCAGCATACCTATAAAACGATCTCAATTACCCCATACTGTATCGGGTAAATAAGGAACGACATTGGTTTTCATTCTGCTTCGAATTTTTGGTAAATTATTCATTTTGAAGAATTTTTTTACCGTTATTTTATAGGTAGATTAACAATGTTACTGTTGCAATTAATGTTTAGTATATTTATGACTTTCTTTTATTATTTTAGAGCATCTATTGTAAGTTAGGTATTCCCATTTACTCCACTTTCCTCTACTCTTATATTTTTAAACATTTTTTTCAAATACTACTTTTAAGAACTATTTTTAAACATGAGATTTTTAAACAATATTTTTTCGAAGATTTTTAAGCACGATATCTTCAAAAACAATTCTTTTACACACTGTTTTTCGACCACTATTTTTCACACACCATTCTGCTAATACTATCTTTAAACCAAAATCTATCAGGCACCATTTTTTTAAACTCAATAGTTTGTAGCACTAGTTTTAAGAACTACATTTCTAAGAACTATTTTACCGAACACTTTTTTAAATAGTATATTCTCATTTCTAAACTCTATATTTTCAAACAATATTTGCTGACACTATACTGCCCAACATTATATTTTGAAAGACTATGCTTTGGAAACACTATATTTCAACCAACCACTTTTCGAACACCATTTTTTCGAATACTTGACTGCCATAGGAAGCTGGAAAAACTGGCAGAACATCACAACACTATGCTCAGATGGGTGCCAAGCCACTCTGGAATCAGAGGCAATGAACTAGTTGACAAGTTAGCAAGAGGTGACAGCGAACGACCCTTCATAGGTCTACAACTGACGTGTGGGAGTTCTAATGGCAGCACCAAATCTGAACTCGCCGATAGGCATTGCTCCTACCGGACTGCACTTGCCAGCATCCCAGATAGCATGAATCGTTGTGACAAACTTGTCGTTACTATAAATTACTATAAATATACAGGGTGTTTCATAATAAATGCAATGAAAAAAGTTTCTATCAACTTACCCTCTAAAATGCACCATTTTTGAGATACAAAGTGTTGAAATTTAATTTAAAAAATCCTCTCCAAACCGTAAAGGTAATTTCGCACATTTCAGCGTACGTCATGATTATATTTTATCGATCAAGGGCGTTATTGGTAAAATAAATTTCAAAGAACAGTTTCAACAGCATTAGTATACGTTGAATTATTTTTTAAGATATCAGGTTGAATCACTTTACGTTGACTGGGATTGTTAGTAGATTATTTTACTTATGCAAGTTTGATCGAAAATTATAATAACCGTACTTTTGATACTGTATCGGTATTGCACGTTTTTTAATGGAAAACATTTAGGTATCAAAGCTTAGGTTTGATTCATAGGTATATATGTGACTAGTCAAGCATTCTATCTGTTTGTTTTTGAATGAAAAAATTTCATGATTTTGCAAATTGACTAGACTTGCAATTGAAGAATGAGTACCTACTAGAGGAGCAGAATTTGTAGGATATCGGCACAATATCGAGATATAAGTTCACCGTAAAAGAGAAGTGTGAAAAGGATAAATATATTGCTAAAGAAAAGGAAGTAAGAAAAGTTGTGAGCGACTGGCTATCCCAAGGTAAACATCGAAAATTAAGAAAGTTAAGATTTTGATTTTCAAACATATCTTGTTTTAAAAATAGCTTTTTTAGAGAACGGCGAGCATCTGTAAAAGAGCAAATCCAAATAGAAGCTGATAGGCATGTTGAAGAAGTCGTCACTTTGGTTAACTTTTATCCAAACATGAATGAATTTTTTCTCTTTCAACTAATCTTGCCAAACCTTTAGAAAAACTTGCGGCACACTTGTCGATACTGTCGTACGGTTGTTCGTCAGACTTTTCATAGACTTGTCACAAGTGTACGACAGACTTTTCATTTGTCAAGTAGGAACTTTGTCATTATTTCACACACTTACTATACACTTGTCGAACTTGCCGACATCAAGTCTATGGCGGATCCGCCCAAATTAGAAAAGATTTCGCAAGGTAGTATTTCTGAGGAGAGACAGGCTGAGGTTACTCACAGGGATCTTAATCGCATGAGCATAATAAACTCTCCCCTGTGTAGAAACTGTGGCAGTGTGGAAGAAACTCCAGTCTATCTCTTTGCTGACTATCCTGCAGCGGACAGGAAGAGGCGGATATAATAATAATAATAACACATTCCTTAGCATCCCCTTAATAGGGGTGATCGATTAGATGGACGCGGAGTAACTCTTGATCAGGTTGCGGACTTCTTCGTCCAGGTGCAACATGATTGAGAGGACTAAAACGGCATGGAGGCACAATAGGTCTCTTTTTTGACCGAGTTTGCCTTTCGGGGTCGTCCCGCCCGTGCAGTCGGAAGAGAAACTCTATTTTGCAAAGATTATTTTTAAACTTATTTCAAACACTCTGCTTTGTCACCCCCTGTTAGTCTAGCTCTATTTCTAAATGAGTATTTTTCATTATAATCCAAATATTGTTTTTGACAGGATATATACTTTTGAAAGACAAACTTCAAAACAGTATTTCTTCTCAACCTATTTCAGGCATTCCGATACCTTTCTAGAGTAACCATTCTCTGCTGGATATACAGGGTTTTCAAACTTAAGTCGGCACTATTGCTAACTTTGTTATTATTGGAGCTACAAAGTTGGTTAAATAGGCAAACTAGTGTAGTTTTTCAAGCAAATTACAATGGCATAAAAAAAAAATAATTGACGTACTGGGTCACGTGATATTGTAAAAAATGTAATTTTTTAAAATGGGGCACCCAGTATACAGTTCCCACGGTCGACAGAAAATTTTATTCTGAACAAAAACTTTCCTTTTATCCTAAAGTCAATAATAACAGAGTTATTGATGATTTTTCAAATTTGCCAAGGTGGCTGTTATTTCATAAACAAAATTCGATTGTTTTGCAAATGTCATCAACATTGAAATATTGCATTCAACCTCTGTCAGTAAGCAATTAACATTTTGTGTTTATTGATGAAAAAATGCCTTTCACGCATTTAGAAAAATGTGATATGATGGAATGTTACATCGTTTGTAATAAAAATTCCCTGCAAGCTCGTGAACGTTACGGTGTTTTATTTCCTACGTGCAACTTGCCAGATCGAAGGTACTTTTTACTTTTGTACCGTAAGTTTCGATCAAATGAAAATGTGTTCAAGAAAACTAGAACCAAAAAACAATTTATAATAAGTGAAGCAACTGAAATTAACGTCTTAGCTTTCTTTGAAGCTAATCCCAATAATGCAATTAATGATTTAAAGGAAGAAAGTGGACTATCTTTGGAAACTATTCACAATATTCTAAAAAAACATAAGTTTGTGCCGTTCAGATAC
This sequence comes from Holotrichia oblita, assembly GCA_023690525.1. Lineage (NCBI taxonomy): Eukaryota > Metazoa > Arthropoda > Insecta > Coleoptera > Scarabaeidae > Holotrichia > Holotrichia oblita. Next base: position 14,030,530 of record CM043020.1, on the reverse strand, counting down.
AGACCTATTCAGACGCTGGTACCGGGAGATCAAGAAAGACGGACTCAGTTTTGTCAGTGGTACATTAATCAAGTTAGACTTAACCATAATTTTTGGCGTATGGTTCTTTGGAGTGACGAATCAAATTTCTCCAACAGGGGTATGTATAACAGGAAGAACAGCCACTATTGGAGTCGAGAAAACCCGATGCTTTTCCGTCGTTGTAATCCGCAGAGACGCTTTAGTGTTAATGTTTGGTGTGGCTTGATTGATTCAAGAATTGTAGGCCCCGTATTTTATCAAGGTGCATTAACTGGCGAGAGGTATGTCGAAATGTTAACCGCTACCCTTGGAGAATTCTTGGATGACTTGAATTTAATGGATAGACAACAGATATTCTTTCAACAAGATGGCGCTCCTGCCCATAATGTTCTCCAAATTCATAACTTATTACATGACCTTTTTGATGGCCGATATCTATCAACTAACGGGCCTATTCGTATGCCTCCCCGATCACCGGATATAACACCTTTAGATTTCTTCTTTTGGGGATTTGTGAAAAGTGCAGTGTATGAAAGACGGTATGATACTCTTGAAGATCTCCAGCAAAGCCATGCTATTAATAATATTGATGGTAGAATCATTGCTAAGGCTACTAGAAGCGTTAACAGGCGGGTTCAAAAGTGCTTGGAGCAAGAGGGTGATGTTTTTGAGCATCTGCTCTGAATTTAAAATTTCTTGTTTTTTTTTTATTTTCGAAACTAACAAAATAACTTAAAATAAACAATACTGTTTTTAGTTTCTGTAAAAACAATCATCAATAACTCTGTTATTATTGACTTTAGGATAAAAGTTCATAGGAACGTTTTTGTTCAGAATTAAATTTTCTGTCGACCGTGAGAACTGTATACTGGGTGTCCCATTTAAAAAAATTACGTTTTTCACAATATCACGTGACCCAGTACGTCAATTATTTTTTTAAAAATGCCATTGTAATTTGCTTGAAAAACTACACTAGTTTGCCTATTTAACCAACTTTGTAGCTCCAATAATAACAAAGTTAGCAATAGTGCCGACTTAAGTTTGAAAACCCTGTATATAATTAACAGCAGTATCATAGATATACACCAAGTTAAAGTTAATTTACAAGAGAATATGTGCGGATTTCTCCACCATAGTTAGCATTTGAATTCATTAGCTGTATTAGAGTACTGACGTCGTGTCTCTTAAAGGTATAATAGCAATGCAAAGTAGCAAATTCGGATTATACGTGTCTACCTTGAATTATATGCAAATATTGTTAAGATAAACATTTAGGCTCCGTAATATGCCTAATGTTACTATTGTGATAACATTTAGGGACTATACAATATATGTACCCTTCTTGTGTATTTATAAAGTCTTTAACAGTTTATGTAAATCATCTTTGCATATTTCTGCTTATTTATTATCAAAAACTCTTATAAATATCTCTAATTCCTAATCTCTATTGCTTCATTGTTTCAAGTACCTACACATTTCCCCAGATACAGTAATACAAACCATTGTCATTATATACATACATACATATATATCCGTGTAAGAATTGATTGCAGGATTAGATAAACACAAACGCGTAACACCGAGATAGTTATTTACTCGGGGCGGCGTGTGTATCAGCGTCCGATGTGTTCGGGATCGACTAAGGGGGAGGGAGGTTGACCCTCCACGCCACCTAGCGATATACACGGCGCTAGAGCCCGTCCGAACTAATCCCCGGAACGTGTCTTCCGGGCTGACCCGCGGCCTGTTGATGTCAACATCACACCCTCGTTGCCACGATGTCACATGTGTATGTTCTATTCGATTTAGCACTTTGGAAACGGCGACCCGTCTAATCGGGTAACACGGACGGATATCGCCCGGTCCGCTGTACACATCGTTATCCGGATGGCGGAGGAGAGGGTGATCCAAACGGTTACGCGTTCCAAACCATATTATAACCATTTTCGACATGTGTATACATGCAGCTTTCGTGTAAATGTGCGATGGATAAAAATGACGATTGAATCTATTCCCTCAAATTTAAAAAACAAATTCTTTCTTACCCTGTTTTGGTGGAGGTGCCGGCATTACAAAATGGTAAACATGAATAATCTTCAAAACGTAAACTTCTTTAATTCTCGCTTGATACGATCATTAATAACATCCTTTCCATCTATAATACTCTTACACGATATAGGTTCATACATTAATATGTTTACGAAAATCCACTTCATCAAAGTATATACGACAGGTATAGGTACTACACCGGGTACGACGATACCCAAAGCAAGAACAGGCGACATTCCAACGGTATATACCGCGTCGTCCATTGATAAGTTAGCTGTTCATTTGTCAAAGGGACGTCACGCGGCGCGAGTGAGACACTGCATTAAGTATCCGAGGGAGAATTCAGACAATGGTCCTGAAGGAGTGCACCACTCAGACATCGTGACAGTCGCACACCTTCCATTAGGTCGGGGGGATGACGGGTCGCTCGATGTCATTATTTAAATCTAAGTGCTCCTCACGGCGAGAAACCTTCGCATTTGCAAACACAAATACATTAAAAGAGAAAAGAGGCTATATTAGATTGAAGCCGCGTGCTTACGTTTTCTCTCCAACCAACCCTCGATATAATTTCATCTGCACGTTAAGTAGGGATTTTGTGAGAGATAGCGATGTTCATCTCAATAGTTTAGCGCAAAAAATATTCTAGCAAGGTATAATTACTGATGGGATGAAATAAATACGCATACAAGAGAATATATTCTATAAATAAGAAACTTGATTCCTTGAAGCAATTACGAGATTCAAGAAAACGATTTCCGAAATGCTACACTGGAACACAATTGAGAATGGATTTCATCAAAGGCAGAATTGAATGTTATGGAGCCATCGATGGTAAACACGTCGCTATTCACCGGTCTCCAAACTGTGATACTAAATTTTTTAAATTATGAAGGTGCTAACAGTATTGTTTTGTTAGCTGTAGCGGACGACAATATTCCTTCCGATATATAAATGTTGGTTTATTTGAAGCATTAGAGAATGGCTCATTAGTAGATGATGATGTTCTTCCACTAAAGACGTAACTAGTAAAATCTTTTACAAAAGTGACGCCTCTCTCAGGCAAGAAGAACACTCAAAAATGCTTTCGGCATTCTAGTAAGCCAATTTTGTATTTTGAAAAGGCTATTGCTTGTTTACCGGAAACTACAGATAAAATTATTAAGATGGGTTGCGTACTACCTACACAATTGGATGAGCATTAGATCTATATACAGTGTGTTGCCGAATAGGTGTCCCAATAGGACAAACTTTTTTATTACGGATGTATGGAAAAAAACATTCTTCGTAAAACTTTTTGCTTGATCTGAAATACACAAATATTACACAGAAGAACAAGTTTTCATTTTTTTTATTTCTAATTATTATAAAAACAAATATCTTCTATCACAATCTGGTATTATAAACAAATGAAATTCATATATTGATCATACAATACTAACACTAACAAAGTATATCCTATTCTGGGACGTATTTAGAAAGTCTTTCTTTTCACTTTTCTTTTATATTGGGATAATGAACATTCCGAAATTAAAGTCCAACAGTAGTCAGCAAGCATCTCGCTATTCCACTTGCCCTGATAGCGTTTCTCAATAGTGGAAATATCCTGATGAAATCTTTCCCCGTGCTCCTCACCAACATTGATGATTCGGGGGAAAGAAGTTCAGGTGCGAATGCAAGACTCATATTACAGCCTAACGCATGCTAACTTCTAAGAAGTTCACTAACAATTTCCCCTTAATCTTCAGATTTTTTATTTCCAAAGAAATTCTTTGTCACACTTTTAAATCCATCCCAAGCAGTCCCCCCAACAGATTAATCTGGGGTCTTATAAAAATCCCCTCTTTAACTTTTGCATCAGATATATTAGAAAATGTTTGTTTAAGGTATCGAAATCCTGGTTCATCTTTGTCCAAAGTATTTTGAGAGGCTCCACCAACGAATTATGGACTACGTTCTTTTCTCCAGGATGAGTATATTGTATTCTGGTTGGCTCATGTGCACGGCATGACCAACAGGAATGGAGGGGGTAGATATTTCCTGTATGTAGAAGGACAGATTTCAAACTCAATTTAGAAGCATCGATAAAAAGACGCCATTCTTCCGGTTGGTGCTTGTAACCTAATTCTCGCATTAAACCGTCAAAATTTTTGCAAAATGAAAAACCTTCTTCAATTGAAAAATACTGTGACAGTTCTTTCTTGCGATTTCTATATACAGAAATACGCGTACCCGGACCTAACAACTTCTATTCTTGCAGTCTTGATCCTAATATTTCTGCCTGAGTTTTTGATAAATTGAGATCTCCAACTAGGTCATTTAATTCCAATTGATTTATTAAATGAGGCGTGTCCTCTTGAGATGGCAAATATTCTTCATCTGTGTCCGACCACTCTGAAATTTATTCTTCTATCTCGGTTGCAACATATTCTTGGTTCGAAGCATCCATCCTAAGCAGCATTTGTAGTCGTTGCTACGTCCCAGCGACTGTTGTTGGGAATTGTAAAATTGTGGTTACTAATGACTGGAACGTTATTGCCACGTTTCTATTACGTGCCAATGACCACAATGGGGAACATTTTGAAGGTGATAGCTAGGTAAAAATTACTACCCCGCTACTTATACCGCTACCGAAGAAATTGACATTTAATATCAATGAATTCTTTGTTTTTTAGATATTTTTGTTGATAGGCATGGCCATTTATATTATTAGTATTTTGACACATGTTAAATGTCAATTTCTTCCACTGAAAAAGTATTAACGAAAACATATCTAATATTATATGTTCTGGAATAAATTGGTATTTAATTAATTGTTGTTTCATTGACCTATAAGTGGAAATATCTCAGGAATTGAAAGATAATATAATTTAAATAAATAAAAGATAATAATAGAAAAAAAAAACTATTCGAGCAAGTAATGATCAATGCATGGTATGGTTTTTTATAATTAAAGGAAAATTAAGAAATGTAAATGTGAAAGTAATGATTCTCCAGTATACTCTTCTGAATAAATAAATACATTATATCTGTATTGTACCTATTTGAAATTCAAATAAATAATTTAGTTGATAAAAAAATGTGCGTTTCTTATTTTTGTTGAAACTTAACGGGGACATGAAAATATTATTTTTGGTACGGGGAGGCTCGGTGAAATAAAGATTGGGAATCCATGTGTTAAAGGATTTACGTGACGTAACAAAATAATTTATCACAGCAAACCACGATGTGATGAACCTTGCATTTTGCAACTCGCATGCATTAACTCAGGAGGTGGCCGTTTGAGCGATATAATTTTTTCCGATTAAGATTACATTAATTGTACACTTTCAAATAAACTTTTTATGAAAACAGAGCTTTTTTCTTTTCTTTTATAACAAAATGACAGCCAATTCAAATTATTACATTACTTTTGCTAGACAATAGTACAAATTATACACCAAGTTGATCTCTTGATGAACAAGACATAAATTGCGGTCGTGTTAGGCTGGGTGTTCGGAGAAACGAGATCGACAAGTTTTACCGTCTATACGAACTGCCGAAAGTAATCACTCTCCCCAGACATGCAGATACGTAACAGAAAAAAGAGATAGAATATTGAACACGTGCATATCATTGGATCCTGTTCCTGATTTCATTGAATCTTTTATTTCCTCTTTTCTTATGAATACGTTGATCGTAACAACCATATTTGTTTATTTTTGTAAATAATAATAATAAAAAATATTTGATCTTTGTTTGTTCAATTTCTTGTTAAAAATAAACTGATTATTTTTGTCTACACTCAAATTGTTGAAAATGAATAACTTCTTGGAATAAATTGAGATTTCAAACAGTAAAGACAGTTCGGTTTGAACAAACTGTGACTATGGCTGACAAACATTCCGGCACAATGCATTTAAGAGAAAATATAGATTGATGATGTAATCGATCTAGGCTGTTAGGCATCTCTCTTTTTCATAAAGATGTATCTTTCGGGTATTGCCGTGGTTGTTGTAACAAACTTGACGTTTCGCTGATCATACTGTCAGCTTCTTCAGAAGTTCTCTAAAGACTGATGTTGATGTCTTCTGCTCCTCGTTATATACCCAATCCCTGTTCCGCTCCGTTCCAGTCCGCTGAACCGTATCAGTTATCGTTCTCTGATCCGTGTCCGATACTTCTCCTCGATTCGTGTTAGATGATCTCGGATGCGTCCTCGTTGGTCCTTGCTGCTTCGGGCTCTCCAGCGCTAACTTCCATACCTTACTCAATCTGTATCCGTCTTCTCGGTTGAAGTTGTTCGGATGTTGTTGTTGCAGAAAAAAAAAATCTGCAGTAGCTGAACACTACCACATCGGAAGCAGTCACGTAATCGACTACAATGACGTGAAGATACTAGCCAAAAGCAATCACTACTACCACGGATAGTGAGAGAATCCCTGGAAATAATGAAGAATCCGAACAGACGAGAATCCATAAATTATTAACCAGCAACCGCTACATGACCCACAAGGTATGGTATAGTATGTGGCGTTAGTATTGGAAACATAATTTGAGAACGATCAATGAAGAACAAGTTTCGTAAATGGTGATCGTTATAGAATGATGCTACAATATTTTCTGGCTCGAAAAATAGGAGAACTTGAGCTGGAGAATATGTGGTATCAACAGGATGGTGCTCGTAAAATAGTGGCTATTTTGAGCAGAATGTTCCCGAGATCTCTCATTTCTACTAACGCCCTGATTTAACTGTGCCCAGCTTTTGATTATGAGGTTATATCAAAAATCGGATTTTTGTTAGTGATTCTGAAACTTTGGAAGCATTAGAACCATCTGAGATATTGGCGAACGATGATTGGTGTCGTGAAGAAATCAATAAAAATTAGACAATTATAATGATAATACGCTCATGAGGAACGAGAAAATCGGATCAAACCAATATTATTATAATTTAACACCACCCTTGTTATTCTATTTCCACGCAACATAGAATTGATATAATATAATCTCCGGTAATTTATTATCAAGCTACCGAAGAAGCTCACGTGTATCTATTCATATTGAAGTATCTACATACTATATCTAAAGGACCACTCACGAAGGATTTCGCTGCGATTCCAGTCGCGTGTCTATAACTACTAACACCCTGTAAAAACAGATTAGACAATTACCGTTCGGTTCTCTGTACGTTATGCACGGGTGAGGTTATAGAACAACAAAAGCTTGTATACCTACCCTCTCAACTCGGTACGTGACCGTGGATGCAACGAGGCGGCTTTTCAATATTTGTTTTAAATATTTTTATAATTTTCGACAACACACAACCCTTTCACGAAATTTAATGAAGGAAAAAAAATCGAGAGCCTCTTTAATTTACTTTTTCAAATAAGCGACGCTCTCTTTAAAATTACATCGTAACATCACGATAGGTTTTTCTTAAAATATTTTCATGTTGAACACGTAACTTATTTCCCAGCAGTTTTCTGTTTAAATTGATTTTATTCAGTGTAATTACTGCACTTACTACACAATAATTTAGTTATTGTAGAAATTTCTTCCTTTTATGTTGGCTGTTGCCTTCTCTAATGAGAGACTTACAATTAGTTTCGAAGAAATTTCTTCTCTGTCCATGGAGTCAGTCAACAGCTTCATCGATCAGGTTGGGCAAATCAAGAATCTATCTCCCTCTTCCCAAGTTATTGGTTACAGCATTAGCAGTTCGTATATCTCCAAGAACCAAGGGTAGTATGCACTTTGTTTTTGTGGCAGCTTCTATCAGCAATGAGACGCGTCATCTCCTTTTTAACAACAAGTTACTGTTATTAGAATGTATAATATCCAATATTGAATCCAATAAAGTTTCATTATGCTTAAGTCTTGTTTCCGTATTATATTATTACATACACGTCAAAGGCTGCTTGGCAAGTCCTGCGGTCTCAAGCCTCAAATGATCCTATGGTCATATACGGCAATTATAAGACTCATAATCACCTATGCTGCTTTGGTACGGTGATCAAAAACAACACAGAAGACTGTACAACAACAGCTGCAACAAATCCAAAGACCAAAACCTGGGGACATTAGAGAACACCTTACAATCCTTGAAGATCCCAACATCAACTACCTAATTCACATTGCAAAGGACAAGATCCCTATATGCAATACAACTTCGACCAACCCTACAAAGTGGTCATCGAAACCCACACTAAATGGGCCTCCAGTGAGCCTCAACTAAAAAGAGGATCCCTGGCATGGTACACGGACGACTCAAGAATAGAAGAAGTGGGGACGGGCATTGGAGTCAGTAGGCCTAAACCACTATCTGAAAGTGAGCCGTTGAAGGAAGTGAGTGCCTACACATACGAATCCAGTCTGTTGCATGAATGTATATGCAATTTAAGGCAATTGAGAAGCAATAACCACGTAACTCTTCAGTGGGTCCCAAGCCATCAAGAGATCGAAGGGAACGAAAAGGGAGATAAGCTTGCCAAAGAAGCAACAAAAATGCCTTTCATTGGACTTTATCCCTGTTGTGGGCTGCAAAAGAGCTACCTAAAACAAGTAGGGTAATGTGAGGTATTATGAGCATATAGTAGGTAATATGAGCATGGGAAAAGACTAGATTAAAAATCCATTTCACCAAGAAACGAGCCAAGCCGGGAAAGACTGGTTTTGGGATTTCTTTAAAAGGAAATAAAGTAATCTCTATTAGAAAGCCAGAGGCAACATCTACATATGCGGAGAGCAATTGGTTTTAATCAAACAAAAGTTGAATTATTCTTAGCAATCTAAAAATTTTTTGTTTCATGCAAACGGTGCATTAAGAATACCCCCAGAAAACATCTTCAATGTCGACGAATCTGGATACACAACGCTACATAAGCCAGGAAAAATTGTTGCTAAGAAAGGTGAACAGTTTTTAGGTGCACTACAACCGGTGAAAAGAGTAAATTGATCACTGTTGTGTGCTGCATTTGCGCAGTTGGACCTCCTACCTGTATGTTTGTGTTTCTTCGAGTCAGGATGCGTCCGAACTTTTTGGACAACGGACCGTCGGGTGCAATTCGTGTTGCAAATCCTTATGGGTGGATCAACGAAGAATTGTTTGGTGTATGGTTTGCTTATTTTCTAAAGATAGTTAGACTAGATGTTCATCCTGAACCGCTTTTACTTATTCTCGATGGCCACACCTCACATACCAAGAACCTCTGTCACTAATTGAGAAAGCAAGAGACAGTATAATATGGTGCTATTATCCCTTCCATCTCATTGCACCCATAAATTACAGCCGTTAGATGTGGCTGCTTTTAAAAGTATATTAATAACATTTTATGACCAAGCAGTAGCATCGTGGTTAACTGAACATCCTCGGAGGATTGTTACAAAAAAGGAAATCCCAGCACTCTTTATGAGCGTATATGGCAAGGGAGGTACCTACCATAAAGAATGCCCTGAGGTGTTCTCAGAAGAAGATGTTGTTGCCTCAGATCTTTATAACCACACTCAAACTGATGTTCAAAGTGGAACAGAAAATGCTGATAATCAATTGTTAGTAACTCCTGCAACTACAGAAATTGTTAATCCCATCCACAAAACACCTAAGAAGACAACTGCTCGCCACTACGTAGACGCAAGCTCGGAAATAGAAGATCTAAAAGCAGTTTATTTTAATATGGATATGGTTGCTTCTACAAGCAGTAATGAAACTCAGTCTGCAAGTTTTCGGGACCTAATTCCAGTGACCATTAAAAAAACAACTGCTCTTTAACGAAAGCGCAGAGTAGCGTATTCCACTGTTCTGACAGAGAGCCCTTACAAAAACGAACTTTTGGAGAATGCAAAGAAGAAAACTATAACTAAACAAAAATACTTTCTAAGAAGAAAAAGAACAAGAAGATGAAGATGCGAATTGTACTTCTTGCGAGGAGTCTTTCTTGGTTACTGGTGGTACATGGATTCAGTGGTGGCAGGGTTTCTGACAGGTCATGTGGTCCTGAAGTACCACCTACATAAACTCGGAAAAGCTGAAGATCAAATCTACCGTCTATGTTAAGAAGATCTAGAGACGGCAGAACACATTTTGTGTAAATGTGTTGTTCATCAAAAAGCCTCCAACTAGTCTAACAACTAGAAGCAGAGCAATGTTACAATAGGTCCATGCAGGTAGCAGTGAGTAAAGGCAACAGTGCTACTGCCCACATATCTAATAATCTAATCTAATCTATTACATACACCGAGTAAAATTTCGGTAACAAAGTTTTACAACTTGATAAGCGAAAGATTGCCAATATTTTATATCATTCACCATCGATGATCCAAGAAAAAAAAAACGGAAAACAAAATCATGGGTTTGTACAACACATTCACCCGCCTACATTTAATCTTTCTCAAAACGTTTCGCGAACGTATCATCTCCTCCAATGCCCAACACCCTACCCTAAATACAGACGTATCAGCTCCATAAGATGTTATTTTAGGTGACGGAGCATAAAGCCATCTTAGGCGGTTGATCTCTCCCATCAGATGTAATCCGCTACAAACGTGGAGGTGACTCAATGCGAACTGCACAGATGGCGCCAGTATTCAGAAAGGGCGAACATATCCACCCTCTGACAGCCCACCTCGTACATATATAACTTCCTGATCGGTGCCTTGTAATGACGCAATTTGTAATAGATTAATAATACTCGCACTCTCTACTATACGATGGATGCTGCTTCTGCCCTGCTGTTCGTTGCCCTCACCGACAACATCCGGATATTTTCTCATAACAGGAAATAAGCTGGGCGTAAAAAACTCGCTTTTTATTATTGTTTTTGTATTGCTCGAATAAACTGATTATTTGTTTAGTAGTCTAGACTTGCTAGATAATAGTTACTCATCAAACGAGAGTTTTCGAGATTTTTAATATGAAATCAAAACTGAAAAACTCCTAAAAGCTATGTTTAGTTAAGAGGAAAACATTCAAGAATGCATTTAGGCCGTTCATAATTCCAATCAATAAAATCTTAGACAAATGTACAGGTTACATAACAAAAAAGGCAACAACACACTACAAATTTAGAAGTGACAAAAATGACTTCAGATCTTCAAATTTCTAGTTCAGAATGTTTTGGCTGCCTGATCACTAGTCTTAGTTTTGTTTAAACATCTCAACATCTTTTATAGATATTTGGCAAGGAGAAATTTTGGACAAATCAATAAGGTTTGTGTAGAATAGGATTTAGTGCAGTGTCATGTAATATGGACAATATTAGGACCTGTACACATGCCTAACGCAAACCAAACTATTGGAAGCATTCTTTTCCTTTCGTTGCCTAAGTTTGTGGAACCTTTTGATAGAACTTCAATCAATTCTCATTAAATCCAATTGATTCCATTCGAAGAAACTATGCATTGGACGTCCCTGGGAGAGACGGGAACTTTTAAAGAACCTCTTTATCTTGACTATAAATGTATCTAAAATGTACTACTAAATGTGTCCATGGCAAAGAGATATTACCCGGAAAAGCAAACATAAATAAACAAGTATTCTCTATTATAGCAAATGAAATAAATATTTTTATAACACTTGCTAACACGACACATGTTAATAATGTGTCTGTACCTTATACTGAATCTATTCTGACGATATGAATCGCCGATAGTCAAAATTTAAGAATTAATTTCTAAATTTAAGATTTTTTCGGAACATATTTTTAGTCTGCATTAAATTCAAATTCGGGATTGTTTCTACCAAATCTGTATCTCGTTCCTACAATTTAGAGCTACGCAAAAATGAAATCTTCAAAGAGACGGTATATTATTTTTATTAAAAACTTTAATTTCGAGTAAAATTTAAATCTCTTTCCTTCAAATTTTAAATCATTTTTAAACATCTCCCGGATGCTGCCCTCTACAAAGGAGTAGTTGTATTATTGACGACCTAATTTAATTATTGATAAGATGATGTTGAGCTTGAGGATGTTTATTTTTACATATGATCTTATATATACGTAGATTTAATTGTAATTATAAATTGTGATGTTTATTTATAATACTTAGTTAGATTTTTAAAATAAACTAATTTGAAGGCGACTAATCTCCCTGCTGCCGCCACCTATTAAAAGTTATCTGAAAGACTGATACATTTTGTAATTTTCTTTCACTTTTTAATGCATTATTAATAAATTATATTTTAATTTTAATATTTAAAATAGTTTTTATTCTATAACGAGCAAATTTTCATTTTGAATAAGTAAATATAATTTTATTTATCGTTATCTGTAAATATAACGCTCCAATCTTCATGCTAGTTATGTTACGTATGCTTTTGACATAAGCATAACCTAACTTTTCCAATTATTTTACAATAATATAAATGATAAAGCGATTTTTTAAAGATACATATATGAAAATAATTAATATAATACTCACCTCCTAATAATGAATTGCACGAATTTAAACATATCATAAAATGTCGAAAGTTGTTTTAGGAGGAGGTTTAAGTGGGCTTTCCGCAGCATATTATGCTATAAATAAATTCCCTAATCAAGTCATAACTTTACTTGAAAAATCCGACAGACTTGGAGGTTGGTTAAAATCTACCAGACAAGATGACGGATCTATTTTTGAGCAATCCGCAAGAACTATAAGACCTTCCGGCGAAGCAGGAGCTAATACGTTGCAATTATTAAACGAGCTAGGTTTAAATCACGAAATAGTACCTATACTTAAAAATAGCCCGGCAGCTTTAAATCGGATGATATATGTTAACGGAAAATTACATCTTTTACCAAATTCGTTAGGAAGTTTATTTAAAAAGCAAGAACCGTTTTCGAAACCTCTTTATAGGTATTTTTTAAACGATGTATTTGCGACTAAGAAAAAAATTGTAGATAATGATGAATCATTATATAGTTTTGTTGACCGCAGATTCGGAACTGAAATTGCGGATTATTTAATAAGTCCAATGGTTTGCGGGATATGCGGTGGTAATGCTAAAGAAATTAGTGTAAAATTTTTAATGAAATCGATATTCGAGAAGGAACAAGAATACGGAAGTGTTACCAGAGGAATAATTGCAGATTTTTTTAATAAAAAAGAAAAAGTAACACCTGTATATACCCAATTGGAGCAACGAGCAAATACGGAGAAATGGAGCGTTTATTCATTTAAAAATGGGATAGAAACCTTACCAAATGCATTAAGGAAAGAGGTATCATCGAAAGGTGTTAAAATTGATTTAAATCAGGATATTCAAGAAATCGAAGTGCATAAGAAATCAATTTTGGTGAATAAAGCTGATGGCACGGTACTTCTTGCGAATCATTTAATAAGTTGTATACCTGCTTTGAGTTTGGCACCACTTTTAAAGAAACAACATCCGTATTTATCCAAGATGTTATCTAGTTTTGAGACTGCTTCTATGTGTGTCGTGAATTTAAAATATAACAAAAAATTGCTTCAACAGGAAGGATTTGGATTTTTAGTAGCACCGAAAGAAAATCTCCCATTACTAGGTGTAATCTACGATAGTTGTTGCTTTCCGTATGAGGATTCTACGATATTGACTGCTATGTTAGGCGGGTTTAAATTTAATACATATTTTAATGAGAAAACTACTGCTGAAGAGGTGCTTAGTATCGTTACTAAAAATTTAGAAAAGATTTTAAATATCTCTGATCAACCAGATAACTTTAAAGTGAGCATTTTAAATCAGTGTATTCCTCAGTATACGGTCGGTCATTCTAAAAAAATCGGTTTGATTGAGGATTACTTGAGAGATAATGATTTACCTCTTTCACTTTGTGGTGCGTCTTATTATGGTGTAGGTGTTAATGATGTCATTTTATCAGCAAAAAAAGCGGTTGATGGGCTTTAGATAGTTTATTTTCTATCTAGATATGTTTGTACTTTTTTTTAATAAATAGTGAAAGGAAGTTTGTTTTGAAACAATTTATTTTAAAAATAATCCTTTTCTGGTCATCCTTGCATGGCTTCTTTGCCTGAAAAATAAAAACTACAATCAAAATACTCATCTTTCAAGGAGAAGTTATAGTTGGGGAATCATCAATCAGCTATGGTTCTATTCTGTTATTTTCTATGTAAATATTATTATTAAATAAAAGGTTGGCAACATTTCTGGGAGAGTGAACACAAAAGTAACAATTTTTAAAATTCGCGGGCATTTTACGATGGTACTCTACAAAAAAATAACTAAATACTGTGATTCACAGTGAAATAACACAGGATACACTGGTATACGCGGATAATACAGTCGTGGCCAGATAAATGTAGTACCGTGACCTTCAAAGGTATTCGAACACGACTAGATAGAGAAATACTTCGCGCTCAATACTTATGAATAATGACCACTATAAATAACAATCAGTATGGATAATAACCAGTGTGGACACTGATCAGTATGAATAATGACTACTATGGATAATGACCAGTATAAATAACAATCTGTATTACCAAAATAACAAATGTCACAACATTTTGACACTTAATCACTGTTTATGATTTTTGTACATAACGTTTTGTGATAT